>JAILYA010000096.1:600000-999432 GCA_021437795.1 Rhodamnia rubescens | reverse complement strand
AAATTTAAGTTCAATTTTTTGCCGCCAATGGTCCAATGCAAGATGCAATGCATGAGTAAAAATTAAATATGCTAAAGATGATTTTGTTATTTTCATTAGAACTAAAATTAGTTTTTTTTATGCATAAATGACTAAAAAAATTAGTCAAAATTTAGGTGTCAACAAGGCCCCTCTTTGAGTGGAGGCTCAGCAGAGGTTTCGCTCAAACACTAAAATTAAAACCTAAATTTTGCAAATGCAAATGATGAATTATTTTGGCGGGAGTCGTAGTCCCATTTTTTATGCAAAAGAAATTATGCATGATATGCAAGATCGTAATTAACATGTATCAAGACATTTCAGTTAGATATATTGTATATATTAGGACTAGGGTTTTCCTTTAGTGTATGTATTTACGTTTATAGCCCTTATTTGTATGTACACTTATATCGGCCTTGTGCCCAATTGTAAATCAAGCACTCTATTATTGAATTCTCTAAATCTATCATAGTATCGTAGCTAAGGTTTTCTCCTTGAAAGTACCGTATAGCAATCCATGACTACAAAGTCCCGTTCATCTTCTTCATTGCGCCTTCGTCTAGCGCCCGCCCACCCGACGTTGTCTTCATCGGTCCGACTCCACGATTGTTCGACATTATCTTGCCCGATCTTCTTCGTCTTTTGCCTTGTTCGGCGATCGACCTCGGGTTCTATCTTCTTCACTCATATATATATTTATTTCACTTTGATTTATTGATCTCAGAATCAATGGCCGATAAGTAATCGGATTGATCGCTTTGATGTTAAGTTGGATGGCTCTACGTATGTTATTTGGAAACCCTCGGTGATGGCTGCTCTTGCTTATTGCGATCTATATGAGCATGTTGATGGTACTCGTTCTTGTCCTACATCTTTGTCCGATATTGCTAATCCTAAACCTAGTATTGATCGGATTACGCGACGCGAATATGAAATTAGGGCTTGGTATGTTGCTTGATCGAAAGCATGGGCAATATTATTTGGTTCTATTAGCCTTGATCTTCGCCCTCAATTTACTCGGATTGTTAGTGCAAAACAGCTTGTGGGATCAAATTGCTAAGATGTTTATGCAAACGAGTTCTGTTCATGTTTATCGCCTTATGTAAGAACTTCGTCGTGCCACTTGGGGTACATGATCAATTCGTGAATTTTATAATTATATGACATCTCTTTGGTCCCAACTTAATGTATTGGCTCATCCAAAGATGTCCTACGTGTCCTGGTTGTGTTGCTTATGCTGCATTTAAACTTGAAGATCGTAACAAGAATCGTCTTTACGAATTCTTAATGCAACTCTCACCAGATTTTGAGGGAGTTCAAGCCAAATTCTATATCGTTATCCCGCACCATCTCTTTATGATGCGTCAAAGAACTTTAGGTTGAGGAAACTAAACGAGGAATTCTCGGTGCTCCTCCATCTCTAGATCCCTCTATAGTGCTAGCTACCCCACGGCTTGATTTCCAGTCTGGCTCCCACGGCGTGGTTTTCAGCCCGCCTCCTCTCAACATGGTTTCGGCCTGGCTATTCTCACCGTAGTTTTCAACGTGGTTCTCACTTGGTGTTGTGCGTGGTTTCCAGCGTACCTCTTCTCAATGAGGTTCACATTTTTATTATAACTTCAGTAAGCAAAATGGACATACTTTGAGGATCGATGTTTTCGGAAGATGCGTGATCTTCGTGATGCACCCTTGCGCTCGGTTGCACATGTCGCTTCTCCATCCGAGGATCGTGCCACCTCATCCTCATCTTCGATGATCGTCTTGCTAATATTGAGGCTCAGCTTTCTCATTTAGCTCAGCTTCATCTTAGTCCTTCTAGTGCATCATTCATTGTTGCTACCGCGATTCTGCTGCGCAATCCTCGGGGATAATTCTTCCTGGATCCTTGACTCGGAGCCGCTTCATCACATGACCGCCTCTACTCATCATCTCACTCAGCATTGCACGAAAAAATCCAGAAGGTTTCTTTACAGTTGATGGATCCTCTCTTCTCGTACTCGCAAGGCCATCTTACTATCCCCGGCCACTTTAATGTGCCTAATGTGTTGCATATACCAAATTTAGCCCCGAATCTTTTATCCGTTGGGCAACTTGCTGATATGGGTTGTATAGTGATATTTACTGTTGATTCTTGTGTTGTACAGGATCATACAAGTGGCCGGACGATTAGCGGGGTAGTAGACATGGAGGATTATATACGATGCAACATCTCCAGTTTCCCTCATCTCAACTTTGTTCTCGCCATCTTCGACCTTGACCGTTGGCACTAGCGTTTGGGTTATATATCCGCTTCCTGTTTGTCTTTTTTGCGTCAATAAGGAGTACTTGGGCATGTTTCATCTATCATGTTATGCGTCATTGTACTAATTGTCCTTTAGCTAAACAATCTGCACCTCTTTTTTTGTTAGTTCTTCCGTTTCCACATCTTGTTTTGATTTAGTACATTCGGATGTTTGGGGTCCCGCCCCCAAATTTCTAAAAGTGGCTTCAAGTATTATGTATCATTTATTGATGATTATTGTCGTTATACTTGGGTTTATTTCTTGCGTTCTCGTGATGAATTTCTCTCTATTTATAAAAACTTTGCGGCCATGATCTCTACTCAATTCTCTAAAACTATTAAAGTATTTCATTCCGATTCGGGTAAGGAGTATCTTTCTACAGGTTTTCGTACTTTCTTAACTTCTCAAAATGGTCTTGCTGAGCGAAAACATCGTCACATACTAGATACTATTCGTGCTCTCTTATTGTCCAATTCTATTCCTACCGAATTTTTGGCCGAAGCACTTTCTACTGCTGTTTATCTCATAAATCGCCTTTCTTCTCTCGTCCTCTCTAAGGCTACCCCTCACCAACTTTTTTTCTCGAAACCACCCACTTATCACCAACTTCGTATCTTTGGTTGTACGTGTTATGTGCTTCTTCCACCCCATGAGCACACCAAACTCTTTGCAAAGTCCGTTCGATGTGTTTTCTTGGGCTACAACATAGAACATAAAGGCTATAGAGTGCTATGATCCTTCTTCACGGCGTATCCGTATCTCTCGTAGTATTCAGTTCTTTGAGCACCTACTGTTCATTTCCCCGCCCCTACTTGCTCGCAATCTTCTCCATCTATTTTGATGGATTTTCCTCTTGATTCATCTATTGTTCCTCCTATTATATCTTCTCCGACTGACCTAGTGTCACTACCTTCTCCTATTATACCTCCTCTTTCATCCGCTTCACCTACCACTTCGACTCTTGACAATTCTCGCCCACCGTCCCCATGGTGGAATCCTCCGCGAGATCGCCGTCCTCCGGCTAGGTATGTGGGCAACTACAAGTTATTATGATGAATTTGATTCCTTTATGGCTGCTAATCATACTTTGCAGGAACCATCACATTATCATATGGCCATTCAACGTGCCGAGTGGCGTGATGCTATGTTTGAGGAGTTGTGCTTGACGCACCGGTACGTGGGATATTGTGCCTCTTCCACCAGGGAAGTCTTTAATATCTTGTCGTTGGATCGATAAAATCAAGACTCACTCGATGGTAGCATTGAGCGCTATAAAGCGCATCTCGTCGCACGTGATTTTGATCAAGAGTATGGGATTGATTATGAGGAGATCTTTGCTCCCGTTGCCAAAATGGCTTCGTTTGCACTCTTCTTGTAGTAGCCTCTATTCGTAATTGGCCACTCTTTCAGATTGATGTGAAGAATGCTTTTCTTCATGGGGTGCTTCAGGAGGAACTCTATATGCAGCCACCTCCCCGGTCCGTTACATTCTCATGGTCGGGTTTGTTGTCTTCGTCGAAGCTCTTTATGGTCTCAAACAAGCTCCTCGAGCTTGGTTTGATTGTTTTGCGATGTTGTTCGGTCAGCTAGTTTTGTTCATAGTGAAAATGATCATGCTATGTTCACTCACAATTCTCCTGCTGGTTGTACTATTCTGCTACTCTATGTTGATGATATGATCATTCTGGGGAATGATTCTGCTCATATTGCTTATCTTGAGCAACATTTTCACCGTCGGTTTGCTATGAAGGAAATATGGGTTTATTACGTTATTTTCTCAGTATTGAGGTTGCTTGCAATCGACGTGGTATTCTTGTATCTCAAAAGAAGTACATCTCCGATATTTTGGCTCGTCTTTGAGTTATCGATACTGCAAATCGCGGCTACTCCCGTTGAACTTCATTTACGGCTTCGTCCAGGATGATGGTGAGCCTCTGTCTAATGTTACTCGCTACGGGCTCTTGTTGGCGAGTCTCATAAATTTTTTTTTTAAATTAAATTGGAAAAGGGCAAACGGAGGGTTTTTTTCCAATTTAATTTTCAAAAAATATATTTATGAAATAACATCCGGATCCTCGTCCTCCTTAATTTCGCATATCTTACCAATTTTATTTTATGAATATTTTTAATTAATTACAACATTATTTATTAATTATAGATCTTAATAATTTTTTTAATTAATTATTACTAATTATGTTATAAAGATAAGCTTCACAAGAAAAAATTATAAATAAAACAAATGTAAACATGTTAAAAATATATGAAATAAACTAAATGTTATAAGTATAAATAATTAAAACACTAAAAAAATGAATTTTTAAAAATAAAAAAAAAAAGGGCCTAGCCTGCGCTCTAATTGGTCAGCAGAAGGTGGGTTGCTCGGCGCTTGGGCTACCAAGCAGGCTGGGGCTAGGCCCAGCAAGTCGCTCGGCAGCTGGGCTAGGTCCAAAATTGTAAATATGTTTTTAAAATAATTTTGTAAATATTTTTTAAAAAAATTAAATTGAAAACAAATCGGCAAAAATATTTTTTTTCAAGTTAACTTACCGAAATACACTTCTCTCTCTATTCAATTTATTGTTTCCTCTTTATCGAGGCTAAAACACAAAACTGTCATTATTCTTGTCATCTCTCATGAGTTTCACAATAGACATTATCCATCGCACCCATCAAAATATGATTTTACCATGCATCTTGTCATCATTTTGCCTAAAAAACGTTGTCAAGCTTAATTTATGGTCTCACATTTTCGACCACTAGAAATTTCTATTTATGAGAGCTCATGAATACACAATTAATTATATATATTTTTATTAAATAGTATGAGCGAGACTTTGAAATCAAAGTCAATAATTGAAATCCAATTTAATTATCCGCCAATATCAATAAAAGAATATTGGAAAATAAAAAATTGGCCAAAATATGGAAAAGGTTAATTTGTCATAAGCATGATCTAATATCAAGCATATTTATATTGAGATAATATCTAAATATTAACAAAAGATAAGCACATAAAAGAGAAAAAAAATGGAAACCGATATAGTATCTTCCCTTTCACACGATCAACCGCTATACAATTCAACAAAAAAAAAAACTTGATATGCACAACACTTCCAATCTCTAAGCTTGTAGTTATGCTCCTCCACCTTTGGATGTCCTTCACTCGTGGTATTCCTTGCTAGCTCGGCAATTGTTCGAACAATCTATTGGGAGCAGCCCAATAGGTTCGGGATTTAATTGCTCATCAAGAATACCTAATAAGAAGGAATTCTATTATGGTAGCACACTTGTAAAGGAAGAATTCTACGATTGAATCAATTCTAGTGATTATCCAAATTAGAGAAATTCCAATCTAAGATTTCCAATCAACTGGTGATTACGAAATCAATTAGGGAGGATTCTAATTTGGTTAGACGTTTACCGCTATAAACAAAGTGATTGGGTGAAGGATTTTGTGTGCACTAGAAAATACTCCTAACGTATCACAAGAGTTTTTTACAATGCGTAAACACAAGAGATCTTGAGAGTTCATCATGCGAGTGTATGTTTTAGGACAATTGTAAAGATTTATTGTGAGACGTTGTTAAAGTACCAATTGTAATCTTTTGATTATAGTGGAGTAGTTCCCGGGCCAACATCCCATGATTTTTCCCACATCGGGTATTCCACGTAAAAACTTATGGTATAATGTTTTTCTTGTTTCTTATTGCTGTATTATTTACGTTTGTTCTCCAAAGAGGAATATACAACCACTTATTGAGAGATTTTGACAAATAGAATTTCGCTAGGATCAATTGTGATCTAACTATTTGCAACAAAGTGGTGTCATAGCCAAGGTTGTAAAAGATGTCGAAGATAGGGACAACATGATCAAGCTCAGGACTATGAATTATGCAATATAGAGGTGCAAGGTGGAGGATCATCTTTACATCAAAGGCTTACTAAGGCCAATCAAGAGAAGAGTGCCTCCTAAGGGCATAGTAAAGATTTTGGCACCGGTCCCTACATTAGCAAAATCGAGAGAAGAAGATGAGGAATAAGAGGAGGAGGAGGAGGATGAGTGAGCTCTCCCCAACAGAAGATGTGTTGCCACCATCGAGAAAGTGGCTTGATCAATGCATCTTTGAAAACCTTACCCAAGAAGACAACGCTTATGATTTGTGGAGAAATCTAGAGCGCACATACGCAAGGAATACATCTCAAAACATAGCAAGCTTGATAAAGAATGGGTCGCGTATGGAGTACAAAAAATGGAACAAGGTCTCGAACACAAAGGCACTACCGGAGTTATAGTGAATCAAATAAATGCAATAGAGAGGATGATCTCCCCAAAATTGCATGCTCACTTCTTGACAGGTTCTATGCCAAAAAGCTAGGATACCTTAATTGTGTAGATTCACAATTCCATGCTTGATGGAGCATTGACCATGGAGTTAGTGAAGGATAGATTTCTAAATGAAGAGCAAAGGCGCAAGGATGAGGCATACTACAACCATGGTGAAAGAACTCTTGTTATCAATGAATAAGAGAAGAAAATAGATCATGGGAGGAGCAAAAGTTGTGGACTTAAAGGTCATTCAACCTCAAGGCCAAGGGGCTAAGAAGAGAGCTTGATTTCATTGCGGAAAAATCGACCATCTCATTAGAGATTATCAATTGAAGGCAACCAAGAAGCAAGTTGAAGCACTACAATTTATGAAGACGTGATGGTTATCCGCACTGATGAGAGCATCAACTTAACATGCCAAGACACCAGTTGGTTAGTTGATTTTGGAGCCTCCCTTCACGTAGTCCCCAAGAGAGAGTTTTTCTTCATATATAGCTAAAGACTTCGGTCTCGTGAGGATGGGTAATGATGGTTCTTTCAATCGAAGATTCTTGGAGTAGAAAGTGTCGAAATCGAGACCAACAATAGATGCAAGCTTATCTTGAAAGAGATAAGAAGTGTGCCCGATATTTGTCTTAACCTAATCTGCACAGGAAAGCTAGATGATGATGGTTATATGAATCACTTTGGCCAGGGGAAGTGGAGGTTAACCAAGGACAACTTAGTGGTAGCAAGAAGGGTGAAAGATAAATCGCTCTATACCATACAAGTGAAGCTATGCGGCGGAGATATTAATGATGTGGGAGAGATATCTACCAAGCTTTGGCACAAAAGGCTTGGACATATGGGTGAGAATGGAATGAAGGTTCTCTCTTTGAAGAAGTTACTCCCAAAACCGAAAGGTGCCTTTCTAAGTCCTTGTGGAGACGCATTGTAGGAATATAGTTGCCTTTAAATCTACTTTTCCGTTGAAAAAGACTAATCAACTTGATTTATTACATACAATGCTTGTGCTATGGCTTTGAGAATTGCTTGTGGTGCTTCCTATTATGTTAATTTTATAGATTATTTTTCAAGAAAGATGTGGGCTATTACATTATAGATAAAAGATCAAGTTCTTGATACCTTAAAGGACTTGCATGTGAAACTAGAAAAGGAGACCAACAAATAATTGAAGTGTGTGAGGGCTAACAATGGCGGAGAACACCGAGGGCCATTTGAGTATCATTTCAAAATTCATGGCATAAGCCTCGAGAAAACAAGGCCCCGACATCATAACTTAATGATGTTCTTGAGAGGATGAATCAAACAATATGTGAGATGATAAGGTGTATGCTCTCCCATGTGAAGTTGCCAAACTCCTTTTGGGGGAGGCAATGAGGATGGCGATGAATTTAATAAATTTGTGACATTAGATTCCACTAAAAGGCGACACTCTACAAAGTTTATAGAATTGTGACAATTCATCTTATAGTCATTGAAGAATGATTGGTTGCCGGGCGTTCGTACATGTATCTAGAGATGAACGAGCCAAGTTAGATGGAAATGCCAAAGAGTGCATATTCTTGGGATATGCTCACAAGGATTTGTTTTTGCTATACATTGTGGGATCCCGAAAGCAAGAAGATGTTCCGAAGCCGAGATGTAGTGTTCATTGAAGATCACATTATTAAAGACTTAAGAAGCACGAAGAACCTCAAAGTGTGGAGGAAGAATTAGTTGACTTGGAGCCCTTGACTCATCAAAAAATTATGTTAGTTGGGGAGCATAAGAAGAGTGCAAGAATGATTCGCTAAGCAAGCACAAACCGAGACAACATCCATTGATGAGGCTTCCGAATGAGTTGTGGCCAAGATTGATAATGAAGATGATGGAGATGATGGAGCGGAAGCTCAAAAAGAAGGAGAAGGAGAAGTTGATGATGAGGTTGAGGTTGAGGAGGAAACAATTGATGTTGTTGGTGTTCCTCAAGTGCAACCAAGGAGATCAACAAGAGAAAGGCAACCCAACAGAAAATACTCACCAAACGAATATGTATTTCTCACGACGAGGGCGACCCCGAGAATTTTCAAGAAGTGAACCCTATTGCCCACAAGAAGGAATGGATGAAAGCAATGCAAGAAGAGATGCAATCCTTGCATGATAATCTCACCTATGATTTGGTAAAGCTACTAAAGGGACAAAAAGCACTCAAGAACAAATGGATGTTTCGGATGAAGACCAAAGAAAATAACTCGAAACCACGTTACAAAACAAGATTGGTGATGACGGGAGTTGATTATGAGGAGATTTTCTCTCTTGTTGTAAAGATACCATCCATTTGAATAGTTCTTGATTTGGCATTAGCCTTAAACTTGGAGGTTGAGCAACTCGACGTGAAAACGGCATTCCTACACAGTGATCTTGATGAGGAGATATCTATTGAGTAGCCCGAAGGTTTTGTAATCAAAGGGAAAGAAAATCTTGCATGCAGGCTGAAAAAACGTTTCTATGGGCTCAAACAAGCTTCAAGGCAATGGTACAAGAAGTTTGATTCATTTGTGGAGAGGAATAAATACAAGAAGACAATGGGAGATCCTTGCTTGTTCATCAATGAGTTCAATGACGGTTATTTTTTATTCTTTTATTATATGTTGATGATGTGTTAACCATGGAGCAGGATGTCGAAAAAATCATGAACCTTAGGAGGAGTTGAGCAAGGGATTTTCCATGAAGGGCCTTAGACTGGCAAGGCAAATATTTGGGATGAGGATATCGCGCGATAGAGCTTGTGGAAAGCTGTGGTTATCTCAAGACATATATGTGGAAAAAGTTGTGCAAAGATTCAACATGAGCAACGCCAAGCAGTCATATCACATTTGGCAAGTCATTTTCAGCTTACCACAAGTCAATGTCCCTCAAGTGAAAGGGAGAAGGAAGAGATGCTGAAGATTTCTTATGCATCTTCCATCGGAAGTCTCATGTACGCGACAGTATGCACATGATTGGGTATTGGGTATGCTGTTGGAATTGTTAGCCGGCACATGTCAAACCATGGCTAACTACATTGGGAGGTTGTTAAGTAGATACTTAGGTATCTTAAAGGTATATCCAGTTTGTGCTTATGTTTGGTAATGAAAAATCGATACTTGAGGGGTTTGCGGATGCGGACATGGTAGGAGATGTGGATTCTAGGCGGTGTACGTCCGGTTATTTGATAACTTTCGCAGTGGAGTCTGTTTCTTAGCAATCAAGATTGCAAAACTGCATTGCATTGTCCACAACAGAGGCTGAGTATATAGCCATCACCGAAGCTAGCAAAAACTTGTTGTGGATGAAGAGATTTTTGTAAGAGTTAGGACACAAGAAAGATGAATACATTGTGCATTGCGATACCCAAAGTGCTATTCATCTTGGGAAGAATTCCACATTTCATTCCAAAACAAAGTACGTTGATATTAGGTATGATTGGATACGAGAAATGTTGGAAGAGAAGCAATTGAAGATCGAGAAGATCCACATGGACAAAAATGGTGTCGATATGTTGATAAAGTCTCTATCTACGAAGAAACTAAAGTTCCGTAGGAAGGAGGCTGGCTTATCGAAGTAATAAGGAAGTTTGAGATCCTCCATGATGGGCTAGGGAGAGATTTGTTGGGAGCAGCCCAATATGTTCGGGATTTGATTTGAAAGATCCCGATGATTGCTGATCAAGAATACCTAATAGGAAGAAGTTCTATTATGGTAGGATGCTGAAAATGAAGAATACGAGGATTGAATCAATTCTTGTGATTACCCAAATTAGAGGAATTCCAATCAATCAAGGAGATTTCTAATCGACCGGTGATTACAAAATCAGTTAGGGAGGATTCTAATTTGGTTGGAGGTTTACCACTATAAATACAGCGATTGGGTGGAGGATTCTGTGTGCACCAGAAAATACTCCAGAGAGATCACAAGAATTCTCAACAATGTATAAACACGAGAGATCTTGAAAGTTCATCAAGTGAGTGTGTGTTTTGTGAAAATTGTGAGGATTTATTGTGAGAGAGACATCATTATAGTGTCAATTGTAAACCTTTGATTATAATGGAGCAGTTCCCTGGACAAGCGTTCGTGGTTTTTTCCACATTGGTTTTCCACGTAAAAACTTCTACCGTATCGTTCTTCTTATTTCTTGTTCCTGCGTTATTTACGTTTATTCTCCAAAGAGAATATACGGTCACATATTGTGAGAATCTCACGGTTAGAATTCCACTCCAATCGATTACGATCCGACTTAATTTACAACACAATCCCACCGCCGCCGACCCAAAGTTCTCGCTCCTTCACCACTTGGAAAAGTCCTCGCCAATCCGTCGTCAATTGGTTAGAGTCGACAATCCTGATTATGTAATTTCCTAAACTTGATCTAATTAAACATATGTTTACCTAACTTGGATTATTTGAATTCTAACTTGATTTGTTTGAGATTTTTATGCATACCTCGTTAGGAAATTTTTCATATAAAAAATCTCAATAATCTAGATTATCCGCATTTTCTATTTTTGGGTCGTGGTGAATATACGATTTATATGTTTTCTATATGGCATGTTTTATTTGTTATTTTGAAAGGTACAAAAATTTGCATTGCATGTTAGGGTGGATTGCATTCATATTTTTTTACTACCTTATAATCGCATATCCACTCGTGGTCTTCCTAGCCAGTTTCGCCGGTTGTCTTGAGCAATCTCACCGCCGCTGGCAAAGTTGTCGCCAGTCCACTGCCGGCCCATCTTGCATCATAAGTGTTATTGCGCCTTGAGATCATAATTGTCATGGTTCCACTACACCACAATAGCTCTTTCGGAGGAATACCTCCATAAAGAGCAATTGGTCGACAATCCACATTCGGTATATTCCTAAAGCGAATTCAATTGAATATATGTTTACCTAACCTGGATTATTTTAAGTCTAACTTGAATTGTCTGAGATTTTTATGCATATCTCGATTAGGACAATTTCCGTATTAATAACGCATATCTCGATTAGGAGAATTTCCTTATTAATTATCTCAGTAATTTAGAATTCAAGCTGCAAGATGTTTTTGCATGTTTAATTTAAGAAGCTTTACTATTTTGAAAAATATAAAAAGGTGGATTGCGTGATACTGCATTCATATTAATTTACTACCTTTGAATTGCATATCTAAGAGCAATGTAGTTAATTAGGAAATTACCTAATTTAGACTTTGGTTTAATATAAATCACTTCCTAAGTTGAATTACATAGTCATATATCTTCATATTTCAACATTAAAGGAACAATTGCAAAGAAAATGCCTAAATGTCATATAGGGATGATTTTTCATATTGTTGCCATGTCATTGCCACGTCACCAGATGTATAGGGATGATTTTTCATACTCTATCCTGTTAACTAGTACTAGGGACAACCTCGCATAGCTTCTTTGAACACATATTTTTGTGGTAGGTGGTGACATCCTAGGATTAACTCACTTGAAATATTATTTACTTTACTCTGGCCTATACTGATTCATATGATTTTGACCAAAGGTGTATAGGTAATCATTTCCCTAGGAGGTCACTCATGCTGATAGTGCTCTCACATAAACATGCTTAAAATGGATTTTATGCTAATCAATTCTATTACGTAAAAAACACATCTCGTGATTTAAGTTGAGTTTGACGTAAGTAAAACAGGATTTTTCTCCCATAGTTTTGTGTATAATTCGTTTTATTGTTGCCATCTTCACAATCCCAGGAGTCTGATAGGGGCCGCACTTTGTTCCAGCTCTATGAATTTCTCCTCCTCATCGGGTGGGATTATTGGACAGGTATTTATTTCTTGTACGCGCTCACCAAATGTGATAGAATTGTAAAGAAATATTTTAGGGATAGGCATACGGATCGTCCTCAATAGTCTCATATTAATTTCTAACTTTTAATGGGCCATCAGAAAGAGTTCCTCGTCAAGGCATCTGTCTATAGCTCAAGAAATCGTAGTGAAATGATACCGTATTGAAATTTTTAGTGTATTGTAGTAACAAATTATTTTAAAATATTAAATTGTTGTAACTGAGTATACTTAATTTTTGAATACAGAAACAATTAACAGATGCCTCTTCTCTAATATAAATATAACAAGAAAAAATTATGGATTGTGATGACATCACAACATCTGTCTTGCATGATATGAATGTCAGCACATTCGCATGAAAACAAAAATTTCCTTTGGACGTTATACAAAACTTTATTTAGTAGAATCAAACAAAGCATAGCAGAAAGGATGACCTGACCAGAGTTGTCATCCTACATATCATGTTGATGGTCGATATTCCTTAATGTTGAGGTTGATGTCTTGTATTCTGTTATCCAAGAGATTATGAGGCGGTTTCAAAGGCCCCCGACGACTGGATAGCACGGGGTCCCGCTCCCCGGTGAGCGGGCGGGGGTCCGGGGGTCGCCTCGGCGGGGGGTCATGGGGGTAGCGCCCGAGCCGCCGTAGACGTTTTATGTTCGGTCATAGAAGGATTTATATGGGAAAATTAAATATTTGAAGCTATGTGGGCAATTTTGTAATTTGTGCCATGTAGGGTTTCATTATTTATATTTAGGGCGAAACAGTCTCTAGAAAGAGAGGGTGTGAGAAACAGCGGCTATACACTTTTCTACATTATTAGTGAAACGGATCTCATCTCCCCGTAAACGTAGGTAGGCGGAACATCTCCCCTATTTGAACCACGTAAATTCTTGTGTTGTGCGAATTTACATTACTTTCTTACATCGTTGATATGATCGAATTTAGATATTCGACACTTAGAACCTATGAGAAGAGCCTCTTCTATATATGGACATTTCACTACATCTTGAAATGAAGGGAACAAAAAAATTGAGGAAAGGAAGATAGAGAGCCGTACATCATGAGCACCTTACCACATATTGTCAATCTCGTTCTCGTGAAGCTACCTTGTGCTTGCAATTTGGTTCGCATGTGCTCCTAGTACGGCCGAGGTTTGTCATTTATACATTCCGGGAAAGCATCAACTGTGGGATACTTATGTCACTACTAGAGGGGTCGTCATAGAAAGCTCTATCATGGTGTACGAGCGGCTTTGCGAATCACTCCCCTCGTCATATCGGGTTGCTACGCAGGTATTTGTCTCCAGCACTCCCTCGCCGAATGCAATAGAACTAAAAAAAAAAAATGCTTTAGGGACGGGCATAATCATCGTCCTTAATGCTCCTTTTTTAATTATATCTTTTAATGGGTAGTGCGCAACGATACCGCCTTGATTTGAAGTGTGGTGTGGAACTAATTATTTTAAACGTTTAAACTATTATTATTGATAAACTCTACTCTTAGTTTGTGAAGGGAATCGATTCCCAAAACAATGAAGCGAAAAATACGAAAAAAAAATGCCCAAAATCATCTTGGATCGGTCGCAAAAATATATCACGCAACGAACGTCTTTCGGTTCCTCAGATTAAGTGTTCCTTTGCAGCCTTTGAGAGAGAGTGTTCGTCACGGCTCGTGCATTCGTTCGGGAGAGGAGAAGGAAGAAGCGTTGTATGTTTTCTATTCCACAGTTCTTCACCGTAGAGTGATCGACAGACAAACGACATCTAAAAACGTGATCCTTTTTATCACGTTCAAGTAAACAACTGCTATTGTGGGTAATGGGCTGGGTTAGCCCATCCTGGATGGCCAAACCATCCATAAAACCCAATAGTTTGCGACAAGAATATTAATTTTGGAATATGGGAATAGCTTCTGGATTCCTCTTCTTTAATACAAGATAATAACATGCAATTAAGGTAAGGGATGATTGTTAGAATATATTTATTATTTATTCAATGTGGGCTTTGTTAATTGTTATTGTAAATATTAATTGATCTAATAAAGAAAGATATATATAGTTTTCTATTTAGTCTAATATGGTACTAGATAATGTGGGCCGAGATAAACCTTATCTTTAATAAGGGGATATGTTTCAATCTTTATAAATAAAGCTCAAGTCCCTCCTCTAAACTCTAATGTCCACATAACCTCACATCAAGAGTTGTCGAAGTGATACGTGAGGGGCCATCTCATCGAAGCCTGATAAAGGGGGTTCATAGAGGAGAAGCTCTTGAGCATCGGATCGTCGCAATTCCGCATCAAGAACTATAGATCCGAAACAATGTATGTCAATTCCTCTATTTATGATTTGTGATTCGCGTCTCTATACGTGTGATTCTTGGATCGCTGCATACGGATTATAATCGCAGTTACAATGATGTCGAACGTGAGTACGTTTGAGTTGAGGAGAGATGTTCATTTCACCTTATCTGCGAGATTAATTATTGGGACTAAACAAATCATTACTCTAAAAGATGAATTTGCTGAAACACCTTAAAACAGTTGAAGGATAATCAATGACATGCAAGTTGGAAACGTTATTGCTTTCACTTGTGAAAATTAAAGTACAAGTCCCCCCCATCTTTACGTTTTGATCGATAAAGTTTGTTGCACAAGACCTTTAATAATTCGTTCTTAATTATAATAGTATTGACTACATTAACTTCGTCAAAGCAAAAAGGATCCCTTGCACCTATCTCCAAATTAAAAGTTGGAAGATGTCTGACTGCACTTTGAGAGAAAGATTTTACAAATCTGGCCTTTACTAGTTTGAAGTTGAAAAATAGAGAAAGAACTTCGATTCGAAAGAACAAAAAAAAATTTGAAAGAACGTTATGAAGATCCTGATTTGCCAACTTGCTCCAGTTGGTGACAAGGGTCTAAGTATGAGTTTTTGTTTTTTTTTTTA
The DNA here is from genome assembly GCA_021437795.1 of Rhodamnia rubescens. Taxonomy (NCBI): domain Eukaryota; kingdom Viridiplantae; phylum Streptophyta; class Magnoliopsida; order Myrtales; family Myrtaceae; genus Rhodamnia; species Rhodamnia rubescens. The sequence goes on along the minus strand of JAILYA010000096.1, from coordinate 984,019 downwards.
TAACCGAGGTTTCCCGCATGCAATGGGGTCTAAGTGTGAGTTGTTGCTCAATGAAATCGATAAAAAACCACATAAGAGTTTGAGCAAAATATGACTCTAATCGATGACTATGAGGCGAGAACCCAATCAGATCATATGAAAACACGGAAGTGGCGGTAGTAATAAGAGGTTTTGCCGTCCAATTCGTCCTGCCATTGATATTGATCTTGGATTTTGCTCCACAGAGATGTATATTAGACGTCCACGCCAGAGAAAAAAAAAAATGTTTACAAATTTGTCCACCCTTTAACATTATTTTTTTAGTTGCTCCAAGGAAAAGAATATTAAACGACAGGGAAAGACCGTAATAAAAAATTTCTTTTGACATTCTCAAGGCTTTTGCCCTTGAGTAAGGAAAAGTTGGTGGAGAAACCTATGAGAGGAGGTTTCTTCATATACACGAACACTTGAATCTTAAGAACCGTTAAGGAGGAAAGTTAAGGTATAGAGTGCCCAACCATGAATCCATTATCTCAACATATTGTGAAACTGCTCCTTCTATTTTGGTTACTTCGTTCTCGCAATGTTGTCGAGTGTGGCTACAATGGCACAGAGGTGTTCCATATATGCAGTGCAAGGATGTACAACGGTGGGTTCGACGCATATTACAACGACGTGTGGAATTTTAGGGTCGATCTATATGCTCATACATCAGATAACGGTTACAATTAATACACTCAAGAGGGCTCCTGCTACGGTCATGCAGTATGCAATGGATTTCTAGATAAATCCGATTGTAGCAATTGCTTGGCACGTGCTAAAGACATGTCTGATGATGTGTGTGGCGATAGCCGCGAAGTTCGAGTGCAGCTTCAAGATTGTAGAATGAGATATGAAGATTATCCATTTACTGAATGATTAAGTTTGAGGCCCGGCGAAATTATAACCAATCTACAATGCTGCATATGATAAGCTACTATCCAAAAGAATAAAGCATTCTGAATTGCAGTAACGTGGAGGAGGGGTGAGTTGCTTTCCAATAATTTTCTTGCTCTCATCCTCTCTTTTCTTTGAACTTATTATGCAAACCATATGTAAATATGTTCGTGAATCAACTGTGGCATTTGGTTTGTCAATACTTAAAAGTCAAACAGGATTAGTTGTCATTTGATTTAAGAAGAATCCTCTGACAAGGAGGGCTTGCGATATAAGGGCTGAGATGTAGAAATACTATAAAATAATTAGTAGATGATATGATTGAATAAAATGCTTCAAAAAAGAAACCCTAGTTTGAGCTGCTGTCACCATGCCTGCCCCTGTTCAAGCGACCACCACCATGGTGTTTGTAGGTCAACAGAGATCATGGTTGTACAATTCATCCCTATCGCGCGGGAAGAGGGAGAGTGAGAGTCTCTTGAATAAGTGAAATTCGAGCATATTCCCCCTAATTTTGATATGAAACACATTGTTGAGGTGTTGTGAACCAGTAAACCATGCACACGGGCACATGATGACTGAAATCATTTTTTTTCTTCAATGACTGATAGCAGGACAAGATCAATCCATTAACCTTATGCTCGATTATTTGCATACTGAGTATACAAAAATATTTCTGAATCCAGGTCTATTCAGATACATCTGACGGAATTGTAATGATATGGAGAATATATCAATACCGAAAAAACCTTCTTGTACCTTTGATGAGTATACAATTAAAACATTATGCCCGAAGAACTCTTTGTATCCAAGGGGTTGCAATTTTGCTTGGTTCTCTAATGTAATTCCATGGATGGGCTTCCGATCACTATGGACTCGTTGTTGACGCCTAAATTTTTATGCCCCATTTAATTATTAATTGTATATAAAATTACTGATCGAACCCAACCCCAAAACAAAAAAAATTGATCATGTTTTGCATATAGATAGGTTAATTAATTGCATCCTGAATTTGGACCGATGGTAGGTGGCGCTGAGCGTAACTAAATTATCGGGATTGAGCCCAAAGAAAGGTAGAACTCGGCCAGGGCCATAAGGGGTTAGGTGGCCTAGAATTACACAAAAGGTGAGGAGTTCTAAGCTTTAATTGAGTTGCGTTTAGCCCATGAAAGTTAATGGCTTTGAGGTTAATCAGAAAAAGCCCTTAAAGGATCAAGCCTGTCATTGAAAAAGACCACCAGTGAAGTTAGATTAGGCCAAGCCCATGCCCTAGGGCTGGCTGAAATTCATGTAGAGAGGGGGCGCCTTAATCAGCTTCAATTGGATTAGATTTAGTGTCACATCCTGACTCTCGAGCACGCGACATCCCTATCAAATAGCCATAGATCATGGAGGATAACGTCCTAGGCACATTATCAACCTATTCATTTTATCTTTTATTACGCAAGCGAAAACGTACAACTCCCGAACAAAATATCAAATAGGGATAGAAAAGCAAAAAAGCAATATAGTCATTCAACCAAAAGACATTTTTCATTTCATTAATATGAATAGATGATTGTTAACCCCGCAAAGCTACCAGCCTATACAACCCCATTCTTCGGAATGGCTCTCTAAGACCATAAAAAAGATACAATGGTCGGGAAGGGTTAATCTCTCGTCTACTTGTCGCGACCTAAAAATTAGGTTAACGGATTATCGGAGTTAATTAAATCAACTAACCTAATTCGGACCCTCCCAAATCCTACCGAATCGCAACTTAGGTTCAACTCATGAAAAATTATTCAATTGGAGCCGCCACTAATCATTTATGGAAGGTTGATTAGAAACCTTAATAAAATAGCGGGAGAACCATTTTATTTCTGCGAACCGAGAGAAAATGAGTCCGGGGACTTGGTTACATTAATTTGGAAAAATTAATGCCCTTTCGGTACCAATTTCATGAAAAATCTCTTTTGATTGATCGACGTGAATTTGATAATTAAAAAGATGGAACGGACCATATGATACTTGAAAAATGAGAATTTGTGATTTTCGGATTTAATGATGGTTATGGTGAAAACATATCACAAAATGTGGTAACATCCAATTTTAATTAAGAAAATGATATCTCAATGTCTTAATTTATGTTAGATGTTATTTTTGATATAAAAACAAGGTTCGACATGTTTGACCATATGGTATTCAGAGAATAAATTTTTTTGTATTTTTTTTTTGAAAAAATGAAAAGCACTCAAAAGCAATAAAAAATTTGAACAAAAATAAACAAAAATGCCCATAATATACCTTTTAATTTTCGATTTTTCCGAAAAAAATTCACTCATCCCCAAAGATTTGGGTTATAGAAGAATTTTTATCCACTACATCCTTGAAAATTCGAGCCAGTATGCGGATAGGGGTATAAAACAACAACGTCCCTTTTGCCAAAGGGAAAGAACACGAAGTTTTATACTAAATCACCTTCCCATTTCGTGAGATCACGGCTAAGGCGTGTGATTTAATTTTTCCGAAGGGTCTAGGCACATGGGAGCATATATTATGAGCATGTTTGTTTAAAGATGTGCAAATTTCATAATAAATCAAAAAGCAAACAAGCACGACAAAAATAAAATAAAACGAATCAATTGAGTTTGAAATTTCGAAAATTTAAAGAGGTGGCCAAAGTTATGAGATTGGGGATCCACCTTTCCTCATCCAAAATTGATCGAATTTTAATCTTGAGAAAATTATCTTTAAGTTTGGAAGATCGTTTAGATAATCCTCAAGAAAAATAAAATCCACTTCCGATCAAATCTTATCTCTAATAATCCAAAGTCATCGAAAAAGTTCATGTTAGAGATAATTATCGGGCCAGGACTATCCGAAACTAATTCGACATTATCCACATCATGATCATCCATAAAAGATAAGGCAATTCAAGTTATAGATGAATCCTCTAATTAAGCTCAAGTCTTATCTCTATTCAGATGATATTCAAAAAAATGCTAGAGATAGGATAAGATAAATATTAGATAAACACCCTCACCAATCCACATGTTAAAGATAACAGTCAAGATCAAAAGCTTATCTGCAGTAGATGTAAATATTATCCAAATCACATGATCGTTACCTTAATTACATGAGATAGCATCAAACAACCACAAATAGGGCAATCCAACCAACATGAGAATCTCAAATACGGACTTATCTAGCATATGACATTCGCCAGGATAGAATCTATATGCTGAAAATTGGTTTCTTAATTTGACGAAAATCTGAATGTTTCGTATCTGATGTAAACTAACATGATATTGAACGATCTTATTCAAGGAAAACCGTGTTCAGTCAATTCCTAAGATCACAAAACAAACAAATCCTATGGACGAATTATCCTCCCAAAAAAAATCAAATCTTCACCCCCACTATTAGCAAACTTCGGTTTTGACCCAAGCTAGATAACAAAAGCTTCGATTTTTTCATCGCTAATCGTAACTCGAATGTTTCCATCAAAGGATTAAACGTACAGCACATATTCCAATCAAAACTGTGTATAAACCATGATAAAAACACAAGAATTCTCACCTCTTCCAACACCAAACTCCTACAAGCACACAATCTGATCTCTTTGCCGAGAAAGGTTAAAATCGCGCTTGGGAACAGGCTCCAATCGATGAATAATTCTTGCACCAAGGTGGCAGCTTCGTTAGTCTTCAAACAACAAAAAAATTAGCTGTTTCACCTTATGAACAAGCTCCAAATGTAGACTGGACAGCAGAGGCTTCAACGTAGGGCATCTGCTCGTGGGACGTCCAAGCGATGATGAGGTTGCTGAGTGACGGCGCACGGACGACTAGCGCGTTGGATGATACTTCGAGACCTTGATGGATTCTGCCGAAGTGAACGCCGGGAGAGGAGATTTGGCTAAGGAATACAATCGAACTTCGAATCAAAGAGGATTGTCTCGACCTAAGGGGGAGACAATCAGACTCTCAAACCTCTCGAAGCTCGCTTCACAATGTATGCAGCCGAAAATTTTAATATTGCCCACCCTCTCAAATTCTCACGTGAACTCTCAAGTGTGCATGAGCAGAAAAATTCTGTGCACCCCAAAATCAGCCGTGTTTGACAATGACTCCCCCTAAACCCTAAGCTATGATGTTGTATTTATAGAGAAACTCGGCACGCTTAGGATTCAAGTTTTCCTCGTCCTAGTCGGGATAGGTTTTCTTATTTTATTTAAAAAAATTCGGAACATTATTATCCCTTGAAGAGCCCAAATCCATTAAAACACCATAAAATTTCCGCTCTTCCTTAGTGCATGAATTATGGCAAAAAATCTTACTCTTTGTGGGCTCATTCGCATACGCATATTTTCGGACTCAAAATGGGTTTTAATTAATCAAATGAATAATTAATTAAAAGCCTTTAACATTTACATGAGCAAAAATGGGCTGAATTAAATTCAAGAATGGGTCCAAATCCTTTAAATAAATTCGGCACCCCCCACCATGCTTGGCCAAAATTTTCATGTAATGCCTAGCTCGATCACTTGTCAATTTAAGCTCAAATCCTCCGCCGTTGGTTCGAATGCAAGACAATGCATGACTAACAGAAATTAAATATGCAATGCATGAGAAATTTATTTTTGGCAAGAACTATGACTAATTCTCATTTTATGCTTGAAATGAATTTATAAAAATCAAAATTTAGGTGTCAACAGTGCCCCTCTTTGAGTGGAAGTTCGCAGAGGTTTCACTCAAAGACAAAAATTGAAACCTAAATTTTGCAAATGCAAATGAATGAATGATGATTTTTTTTTTGCGGGAGTTTGAATCCCATTTTCTTGATGCAAAAGAAATGATGCATGGTATGCGGGACTATAGATAACGTGTGTCAAAACTTCTCTTTTTTTTCATTTTTAGAAAAACCCGCACACGGATCGCATATGAGAATATTGTTTTACCGAATACCTCATAATGCTGATGATTCCCTTAATTTCCAAACTTCTTTTGAGGAAGCAAGGATCTCAAGGTACTTGAGCCCATCTCGTTACCAAAATTTTGATTTTGATGCGAGACAGCGCAAAATATATGTAGAATTAAAATAAGATTTTCGGGATCACAAGAACTACGTCATTGTGAATCGAAAAGGACCAAGATCACAAGAGGATCTCGAGGTACTGGGGCCTTATCCGTTACTAGAGGTTTTTCCTCCGACGCGGGACAACGCAAGATATATGTAGAGTTGAAATGTGCTTCGAGATCACAAGAGCTACGTCGTTATGAGTCGAAGAAGGTATAATCAAGATCACAAGAGCGTACGTCGTTGTGATTTGATTAAAAGACCAAAACCATAAGAGCTACGTCGTCATGATTTGGTTGCACCAAAATCACAAGAGCTACGCCGTTGTGATTTGGTTTAAAAGATACTAGAGCCATAAGAGCTACGTCGTCATAGCCTGGTAAAAGAGACCAACATCACAAGAGCTACGTCGTTGTGATTTGGTTGGGGATCAAAATCATGAGTGCTTATGTCATCATAATTTGATAAAGGTCAAAATCATAAGAGCTACGTCGTTATGATTTGATAACAGATCAAGATCGCAAGTGCATATGTCATTGCGATTTGACAAAGGTAGAGATCATGGGTGCATATGTCGTCATGAATCAATACCATCAATGCTGTATAGCATAATTATAAAGGATGTACTATCGAACCGAATCGATAAATACAAAAGGGATGCGTTGCTCGAAATGAATCATGACAAACATGAGAGGTTAAAATGACAACTTAAATGAGCAAAGATGTCAATTTGAAAAGGGTTCGGAAAACTTACCTGGATTCCCCGAATGGTTTTAATGAATGGTCAAGTTGATCAGTATCATACCTGTTTATTCACTTGAGGTCTATTCATGAACAAAATCAATGTAAATGCAACATGATATGTCCACAAATCTTTGAACTTTTTGCTTGCATTATAAGGCTCCTTTGGAGAACTCTTTTAATAAGGAAATCTATCTCGATCCTCTTGATAAATCTGAACAAATTGAATGAGGAACCTTCATCGAAAGGACTTTCACTCATTCTCATGAAAAGGCTTTTGAAACCCGACCATTGATGCGGGTACGATAAACACTCGAACCGTCATCTTCACATTCGACAAGGGTCCGGGTATTCTCGCAATTAGTATGACCAGACCAATCCATGAGGTCTTTTGCAAGGTTTGTAATTCGGGTTTGGTCAAAGGTTGATCAAAGGAGACTCATATGAGCCATTAGGCTTATGAAATGAAAATCCTCATCAGTGCATTGGGTTTACAAGTCGGGAACCCCGCGAAATGAGATAAAATGATCTTGCTCGCACTTCTTCGAGCGATATTCATAAGCAATTTGAAATACTACATTAACCCAAGTGCCCTAATCGAAGAGACTTTTGGTGAGGGTTGTAATGTAGGTTCAGGGTAGGCCTGAAAATGAAAGGCTTATTTACAACAAGAGGAGTATAATGGTGAGATTAGTGATCATCTCTCTTTGCCATTTTAAGCATGGCGCTCTTGTGAATTTTTCTCTGAGGAACATTTGAGCATGTTCAATGAGACCTCCCTTCCTTCCAGAGATTTTTTTGAGAGAGCTTCTTTTTTCTTTTTCTTCTCTTTTTTTTTTTTGTTTCTCATGATTGGAGAGGGCCTTTTGTCTTTCAGGGTGCATTTCTTAGGTTTTTTTTTTTTGCAAGCCTTTGCTTTTCTTATTCCCTTCTCACGCCTCTTTCGTTGAGCTTTTTTTTTCTTTCAAAAGGAAGGAAGAGGGTCTCATCCGAATCTTTTGCATATTTTGCCAGCAAATCTTTCGAGTTTTAGTTTGCCCCAAGGTACTCTACTTATTTGTCATATGGTTTCAAATGATTCTTTGCCAAGATGATCACCAATCGGGTTTTGAGAAATGAATCCGCCGCTCAAATTGGGTTAAGCAAAGGATCAGGTGTGTATGGTATAGAAATGAAATGCTCTTCCTCATTTCTAAGGCACTTGAGCTAATATAAGATTCACATGCAACAAATACACTTGAAGATTGATGCAAGTGAAAGCAAGAAAATTTTATTCATCCTTTGAATCTCTAAGAATTGCCCCAATGTGGGGTTGTTCCTGACAGGGGTATGAAATGAAAACGCCGTTCAAAGGGGTTTAGCAACGGATAACCTGTATTGTTTGGGTAGAGAAAGCGAATGCCTCATATCATTTTGGTTGTCATACTTTTCGCGAGATAACCCTTTACCTTGTGAGCATGGAAACTCTCACTTTTCTCATTGGGGATTAAAATATAGGACGTGTATGGAAATGGCTTGCCTTTCATCGTCCCGACGTTCCTCATTCAAAATGATCGGTTCAATTGGATCGAGAAACTTCCTAAATGAAATCATCTCACAATGTAGATTAATAATGCTAATAGAAACAAGCGGACAAACGAGTATAAGTAGTGTATGAGTAAACATCAAAATGGATTATAACTTGATTCAAATGTCGAATAAATCAAGCATAATACTTCTTTACAAAGATCGAATTGACTAGATCAGTGAAGATACGACCATCCATCTCGGCTAGGATTAGAGCACCACCAGGGAGCACCTTCTTCACAACAAATGGACCACTTGTAGTTCGGAGCGAACTTCCCTTCCCGGGAAGTGGAACAATTGGCAACAATTTCCGCAAAATAAGGTCACCAACCTGGAAATGTCGAGGCCGAACCTTTTTGTTAAAGGATTTAGCAACCCTCTATTGATAGCATCGGCCATGACATACAGCTCTAAGCCGTTTCTCATCAATCGGTTCGGTTGATCCATCCTCTATTGGACCCAATCGGCTTCGATCCAACTTCACTTGAGACAATATCCGCAAAGAGGGAATCTCCACCTCGACCGGTAATATCGCTTCCATCCCATATACAAGAGAATATGGGGTTGCCCCGATAGATGTTCGGATTGAAGTTCGATATGCCATGAGTGCAAAAGGCAACCTTTCATGCCGATCACGATAATTTTCTGCCGTCTTTGCTAAAATCTTCTTGATGTTCTTATTAACCGCTTCCACCGCTCCATTCATCCGAGGGCGATACGGAGAGGAGTTTAGATGCTTGATCTTGAATTTTTTGAACAGTTCGTCAACTAACTTGTTGTTCAAATTCGAGCCATTATCGGTGATTATGGCCTCAAGTGAGCCGTATCGTGCAATGATGTCTCGACGGATGAACTTCACAACATTCCGTGCGGTGACCGCTAGGTATGATGCAGCTTCAATCCACTTAGAAAAATAATCAATGGCCACCAGAATAAATCGATGTCCATTAGAAGCTTTTGGGTTGATTGGACCAATCACATCAATGCCCCACATAGAAAATGGCCATGGTTCCGACAGCTGATGCAATTCGTTTGGAGGAACATTGATCTTGTCTCCATGAATCGGCATTTGTGACAACTTCGAACATGTTGAATACAATCGCTTTCCAACGAGAGCCGTAATAACCTAACCTCATGATCTTCTTAGCTAACATGTGACCGTTCATGTGTGGACCACAAATTCCTTCATGTACTTCCATCATCGACGGATCGCTTCAAGTAGAATCAATGCATCTCAAAAGGGTCGAATCGAACGACCGTTTGTACAAATTCTCTCCACTTAAAAAGAACTTCAAGCCATCTTCTTTATATACTTTTGATCGACACGGTACTCTTCTCAGGAAACTCCTGCCTCCGAATGTATGTCTTAATGTCATGGAACCATGGCTTGCCATCGGGTTCATCGGGCACGGCCATACAATATGCCGGCCTTCTTAGTACTTCGATCTTCAGGGGCTCAACCTCAAGCCCATTGGTGACTTGTAACATTGAAGACAAGGTTGCCAATGCATCAATGAACCGATTGTGAGTCCTGGATAGATACTCAAATGAGATATCATCAAATTCATCCACCAACTCATCCAGATACTCATGGTAGGGTAGCAACTTAGCATCCCGTGTTTTCCATTTTCCAACGATCTGGAGGATAATCAAAGCAGAATCTCCGAATACCTTGAGCCGAGTTATGCCCATTTCAATCGCGGCTTGTAAGCCGAGAACGCACGCTTCATATTCTCGCTATGTTATTTGTACAAGGAAATACCAACTTCGCTGCTACGGGATAATGCTGGCCACCAGGGGATATTAGAACCGCTCCAAAGGCTCGATCCAGATAAATTTACAGCTCCGTCGAAATACATGGTCCAGACATAATCATGTACTAACATGATTCGATTCTCAGGATGATATGTGTCATCGTCTTGCCCCGGACTTTCGGCTAGGACATCGCCTATGGCTCGTCCTTTGACCGACTTTTGGGACAAATATTGAATATCAAATTCAGAAATGAGGATCTGCCATTTTGCAAGTCTGCCGATCAAGGAAGGTTGATTCAACAGTACTTGATAGGATCGCATTCCGTCACCAAGAGTACTTGATAGTGCAAAGTATATTGCCGAAGTCCATGTAACACCCGGACTAATGCTACGCATGTCTTCTCACCTCAAAATAATTCATCTCGAAGCCGTGAATTTCTTGCTCGAGATAGTAAATAGCTCGTTCTTTCCCATCCTCGTGACTTACTTGAGCTAGCATCGCACCCAAGGACTCGCTATTGATAGTAAGATAAAGGATCAAAGGTTGTCCCGGCGTAGGTGGAACAAGTACGGGCGGATTCATGAGATGTTGCTTCAATTTTTCAAAAGCCTCTTCGCACTCACTATCCCAATTGACTAGCGCATTCTTTTTTAACAACTTGAGGAACGGCTTAGCGGTCTCGGATAATTGAGAAATGAATCGAGCAATATAGTTCAGCCTACCCATGAGGCTACGAACTTCTTTGACCGTTGTCGGTGGCTTGAGCTCACGATGGCTTTTACCTTGGATGGGTCGATCTCAATACCTTTATTACCGACAATAAATCCAAGCAACTTGCCCGAGCTAGTGCCAAAAATACATTTGGTCAGGGTTGAGCCGCAATCTGAATTTTCGAAGTCTTTCGAACAGCTTTGTCAAGGTTTCAACGTGATCCTCCCCACGCCTTGTCTTTGCAATCATATCATCGACATAAACTTCAATTTCATTGTGCATCATGTCGTGGAACAAAGTAACCATGGCCCGTTGATACGTAGCTCCAGCATTTTTTGAGACCAAAGGGCATTACTTTGTAATGAAACAATCCCCATGGTGTAGTGAATGCGGTTTTCAACTTATCATTGACGTTCATCGAATCCGATTGTATCCAGAGAAACCATCCATAAATGAAAACAGCTCAAACCCCGCTGTACTATCGACGAGTACATCAATGTGTGGGAGCGGAAAATCATCTTTAGGACTAGCCTTGTTCAAGTCCCGTAATCGACACTGCACCCGAACTCGACCGTCTTTCTTTAGTACCGGGACTATGTTAGCGACCCAGTCGAGCATTCAAGTAGTCTCAATAAATCCCGCATCAAAAAGTTTTATAACTTCTTGTTTAATCTTTTGTGCCAATTCCGGTTTAGCCTTCCGTGTCCTTTGCTTTACGGGCTTAACCGAAGGATCGATCGGTAAACAAGTGTTCGACGATCGATCGATCGAGACCGGGCATATCTGCATAGGACCAAGCAAAGATGTCCCGGTAATCTCTCAAGAGCTTGGTCGGACGTTCAGCTACATCCTTAGGAAGGTTCGCCCCGATCTTAACTTCTCTAGGGTTTTCTGCTTCGCCCAAATTGATTGAGATAGTCTCTTCAACGGTCAATGACTTTGCCTCCTCGTGCCGTTCAAAATCCCGACGAATTTCCTCATAGTCAAGAATGGACTCATCTAAGTCGTATACTTCCAAATCCACCGGGTTTCCCTCCTCACGTTTGCCCCCGAAACATAAAATAGCGGAATCGAAAAAAACAAACTGGGTTTAAACATGCATGAGTTTTTTTGTGATTTTCAAAAGTCATTTTTTTTAAAAGAATTTTGTTTTCAAAGACCGCGGGACAAGAATTCTTGAAGAAGCCCAGCCCTCGGTTCTTACCATGGATGACAATTTTATTCGATCGTTGGTTATCGTCATCGGGCTAGTTTGGGATACCTCGACAAGATTCAAAGAATTTAATGAAGAACATCTCGTAATTTTATTGATAATGAAATCAATGCATTACAATTTATTGGAAAGGAAATTGAAAAGTGCAACATATAATGGAAATGAAGATCCTAAAGAAATGATGCAACCTAAACTCCTAAAAGCAAGAAATATCCCACGCAGGGGATTGCATAAACATAAAAATGTTACTCGAATCTAAACCCTCCAATGGATCGTCGAATATGGCATTGATCGATGGCTTTGGGGGTCTAGGCACCATGTAAGGCTCCTCTTCAAGTGTTCCATCAACTTGCATGGGATCCTCAAATATGGCAAAGAATGGTCAAATCATCGAACCATCCAAGAAGATCGGGATTCCATCATCGGGTTCGTCGTTATCCAAGTCCATCACTCAACCACAAGATCTTGGCCCTTCGGCGAGTCGGGAACACAATCCCTAGATCATCTTCAAATTGAGCCATCTCATTGTAACCGCCGACCACTCCAACTGATCGGAAGGTGGTGTATAGAGGTGGTGGCAAAAGACTACATTTTGGTTTATCGCGACCCATCGTGCATCGCTTGCCATGCCCGGAATGGCCACGTCTTCGGTATCCCAAACCAGCTGTATGGGACCGGCCTCTAAGTTCAATAGGGTTACGGATCCCTTGGCCATGTCTACCCAAACCCTTACCAGACTCAAAACCATTGCCGATCATTATCTTAGCCACCATGAGAGAAGAGTTTGATACTTCAGGAACCGGTAGAGGATTTTCCGCGACGCGTGAATGGTTTGTACTAGCTCAAAAGCATGGTAAGAATCTTCTTCACTATGAACCGGCTCGATGTAAGGGATAGCCGTTTCGTTGAAAATCCGATGATCTTCCTCACCATGGACGATTACTAACTTCTACTCAACCACGAACTTGATCTTCGATGAAGACTTGACGGGATTGCTCCCGCATTGTGAATCCATGGACGTCCCAAAGAAGAGGTTGAATGCAAATGGGATGTCTAACACTTGGAATAAGACATCGAATAAAGAGGGTCCAATCTGGATCTCGAGATTAATTTGCCCCATAACGTTCTTTTTCATACCATCAAAGGATCTAACTCGAGGTCTTAGCTGCCCGCATCCCGGCCAAGTCAACTCCCGAGCGGTTCAATGTAGCTAGGGGACAAATATTCAACGCCGACCCATTGTCAATGAGCACCCGAGCCACATAAGTCCGTTTATGCTTGACCGTTATATGCAAGGCCTTGTTGTGGCCTCGTCCTTCACAGGATCTCATCATCAACAAATGCGACCCCGATCCTTTAAAAGGATGGTCCCAACAAAATTCTCCAACTTATCCTGGCCAATATCTTCGGGCACATGAATTTGACCCAAAACCTTCATTAGAGAATCTCGATGCTTTTCGAGATGACCGTAAGAGTTCGAGTAAAGAGACTCGGGCCGGCAACTTTCGTAATTGATCGACAATGCTATATTCACTTGTCTTGATCACAGCCAAAAACTCCTTTGCATCCTTTCTCGGTGACCCTGCTTGTCCGGCCGATCATCACTATAAGTACGTCCGCACCTTGTTATCGTGGCGAGGTCATAGGACCAAGGAACTACCTTGTCATCTTTGTAAGGAAAAGGCTGAGGCGAAGTAATCACTAGAGTTTCGGGTAGGACAATTCCAAGTTCATCATCCATCGCGTCCTCCCGGGCGGGCATGTCGGCCTAGCTCCGGATCATTCTTAATCGATTAGCCATATCGGCCTCTACTGCTTCAATCTTTGAAGAAGACCCGATTGAGACAAAGTCGAGAGCGGTAAATTCTTGATCCCGGTCAATGACAATCCGGGACACGGTGGCTACTATCTCAATCCGATTTGCCCAAATTATCAACCCATCTTTCATGAGAGTCGAGATTCTTTCTTCCAGCTGGTTGAATGATACTATTTCCTCAACTTGATAATAACTCGCTCTAACCAGAGCATTGAAAATATCAGCCACGCGAATTTTAAAAGCACATGTCCGTCCGACTTCAAAACCAAATATAGCATTAACCTTGCCCGAGTGATCCGGCAAAGGATTATTCTTGATATTTGGTTGACTATTGTCTTGGAATGAGAATGCTTTGGAATCAAGCAAGTCTTGAATACGGTGTTTTAACACATAACAACCATCTGCATCATGTCCAGGGTTCACCACAATGGTAGTCACATTTCTTGGACGGGTCATACTTTGGTGAGTTTGTATTACTCGGTCGTAGAGGTTCGGAAGTTAGAAGCCCTTTCTTACGTAAAACCGCAAGTACTTGCGATGGGGTTCCGTGTAGAGGAGTAAGTTGCCGAGGAGGGCGAAAATTTCCTTTTTGCCGTTGCGCACCAAAGTTGGCCGGTGCTGGTTAGGGATCCGCATGATCGGCACTTGGGCCACGGGTTTTTGGGCATAGGTCATGTTAACCCGTGAAACAGGTTCTTTGTCCTTCTTTACCGCAAATCTTTTGGTACTCGTGACAAAGATCTCCATACCAGCCTTTCTTCATGCCACTCTCGACTTCTTCGGCCATCGCAATAAGGTGACCGAACGACGTTGCAGCAGATCCGAGGATTCGTGACCGCATCATCTCGAGGTAGAGTGGAGACAAACAACTTCATGAGCTCTCGCTCGGGGGTACCGGCTTGAGCCGAGACGCCACATTCCTCCACCTGGTGGCGTCTTCGTTTAATCGTTTCCCCTTTCTTCATCTCTCGCCTGTTCTAGGTCTTCCCTAGAAATGAGAACATCCAAATTGAAGCTAAAATGCTTAACAAAAGCATTAGCTGCCTTTTCCCAGCTCTCCATGCTATAGATTTCATAGTCCGTATACCATCTCATAGGCGCTTCTTTCAGACCGGCCTGGAAGGTCCGAATCATTAGAGGGCCATTAGCCGCATACTTGCTCATCCTGGCTTGATACATCCGGGACATGCTGCACCTGGGTTGGAAGTGCCATCGTACTTCTCGAAGTCGGGCATTTTAAACTTCTCGGCACACTCACCTTCGAGAAGGCGGAGAAATCAACCCGAGGGATATTATGCGTACCCTCAACCTCTCGAATTCTCTGCTCCATCTGGGCCAACAGCTTGGCCGTCTCATCCTTCATCCCAATAGCTACAGGATTGGCTTGGGGAACTGGGACCAAGGGTGGTGCGCTCGAGCTCGTGCCGGTGATGATTACGTCTTCTAGTGGCATTGTCGATAAGGAACAGCTTCCGGGGTTTTACCAAGTGTTATCTCCCGGAGGAATTGGGATGGAAAGGCCCGGAAGCAGGCCGGAGCTAGGTGGCTGAAGCTTGGCGGTAAAGGCAGCCATCATTTCTTCCATCTTTTGGGACATCATCCCTTCAAGCGCTCAGTCAAGGAGGCAAGTTTCTCATCCAGGGCGGCATTGACGACAGCGTTGATGTCGGCCATCCTCTTTGCGACCGATCGAGTAATATGCGGAGGATCCGTGATAAATTACCTGAAAGGGACAATCGTGTGATGAGTACAACGTGTGAAAGACGTTGAATCGATCCATGGCTAATCTAGACTTGTAAACTTTACTCATACTTGACTTGTGAACCTGACCAGGAAATTTTAGTTTCGTCGGATTTTGGAGAATAATTCGTGAAAATTCAGAAAGTGGTCAAAATGGTACGAAATTTCATGAACTTGTAGCCGAGAGGCTGATGAACAACTTTCATGTACAGTGATTTTGCTGGAAACGAGTGGATCAATACAGTTTAATGCGTTTTTCCGAAAAATCACGTTCAGAAAACTGTTTCGTCCGTATGTCATAAAAATACCGAAGGAGCCCTTTAGAGTGTGAATTAAATTTTGAAAATTTGCAGGATGTTAGTTGAAACATAAATATACAACTTTCAAGTTTAGTGGTTCCATAAAAGGGCACGTTTTCCGGTGTTAAATTGCAAAACCATTCTGGAGTCCGAAAAAGTGTGAAATTCCAGCCTGCTCCACTCCGGCCATTAATTCCATAAAAAATGGAAAACATATTGGATTAGCACGAAAGTTTTTGATGCGGTGGTTCAAGATCTTATGAACATTTTTCATTTGAAGTGTGGAAATTGAATACCACTCGAACAAGGTGAAAAAATTCGAACAAAACCGCAAGGTCAGTCTGAAAACAGAACTGAATTACTGACTGAAAGTATAATCAAAGGTAACAAGCCTAAAACCCGACGAAAATTCCCTAACAAGAGACCTAATGAAGCAAAATAATGATAATGACAAGACTCAAACGACTAAAAGCCTATCACTTCGAGGGCCCGGCTCCATTCTTCGACCTCTTGGGTTGGGGACCGGCTTGAGTCTTCAATCGCTTGATGGTCTTCTTCGCCATGACAATCTCTTCATGAGCTTCGGCCAGCGATCGCCTTAGCTCATTATTCGTATATCGGGCTGGTGTGACATGGAGAAGCTTCGGGCGCCACTCTTCGGGAATGAAGTGCTTCGTCGATACTCCTTGGTGGACCGATAAGCTTCCTCGGCGGGCTCCGGTGGCTTCCTTGGGAAACCGAGCTTGATCGGTTGACAAGCTGCCCATAGGTATCGAGTGGTGACGATTGTTTGTTCATGATCCGTCATAAGGTTCTCGAGTTCAGCTGGGTCCGAGCGGCCGGTAGAGGCGGAGGCAACTTCGGACACATCCAAACCGGCGAATGACTCGGGACGGATAATATTCAGCTACTCCAAGAATACCCAAGAGGGGGACCGGTCCGGTGTGACCGGAGGTAAGACGAGCCTCCTTACATTGGAACCAGCTAGCGTGCCATTGGAGGGACTTGGCGGATGGATTCCTCACGAGTTTTAGCCATTCAGAAAAATGATAATCGGGGTATTGCTTTGCTTTTCTTTGAAAATGACTAATGGAGGGGCAAAGTTCCTAAGAGTATCGGTCGACACGAGCCCTTGACATTCTTTGATATGTGATAGAAACCATACTTGTAACAACTCGGCGGGGGCTCTTAAGACCTTAGACTTGCCCCGCCTAAAATTATTCAAAGAAATAATGGTTTCAGCCAAAATAGCATTTACAAAGTTCCTTTCCTCACAAACTTGTTGAACAAAATGAGCCAGGTGAGGAATGATAGAATTTTTGTGATGAGGAAAAATGATCAATCCAAAAAATGCTAGTAGAAATACCTTGCCCTTTTGCAATGATCGGGCTTTGTTAAAACAATAGTGAGAAAAGTGAAAGAGCAATGCCCATAGTTTGCTTTTAAAACCCTTTGTACAACGGGCAAATCAACCATTAGAAATTCGGCTAAAATTCGTGAGGCGTCCCCTTTTAAGTATGGGCTAATAAGCTCAGCATCAAGAGACTTACCAATGAGCACGCTATACTCCTCCAAGGTAGGGGTGAGCTCATGCTTACCGAGCAGAAATGTGGCCGTCCGAGGGACCCAACAGAGGGCGAGAGCTTGGATCATCCCAACACGAACATTAATATCAAGCAAAAGAATAAGCTTCCCCAATCGGCTCTCCACATAATGGCGTGCAACCTCATCCAGCTTGAGGGAGCCAATCAATGAGATCCTCTTTCATTATCTCAACAAGACGAATGTTGCGGTGTCCCATGAAGTGATAGATCGACACAACGACAACACCTAATAGCCATGGACCGACTCGAAAAAGTATATGCTAAAATGACGAAGATGATTCAAAGACAAGCGCGATGTCGTATGCATGCTTTATTAACCCGGTTTTTAGAGCTCTCGAGGGCAGATCCGACTTAACGATGTACATCGTATCTAGCCCCTTTTAAGCTTAGGGAATGTTAAGAAATCCCCTCGTGCCCGCAGATTCAGGCCCGAACGGGGAGTCTTAACATGGTCGAGGTCGAGGGTAAGAACGTCCATTCCTCCATCCCGAGGCCAGGCATATTCTTATCCGACACCATCCTAGGTTCAACTAGCATTTTAGGTCCAATGCAATGTCATGAATCATGCACGACAGGTTATAATCCACTCAATCATGGCATTTTTCGATAAAATAATTAAATTAAATGCCAAAACTAAGTATACCCGCATAAAAGGATTAGAAAAATCACGTGCGAAAGAGTATGATCATCCAGATATAATCAAATGAATATTAATCAAACTCCAAATCAGTCAATCCAAAAATGAATCACAATCAATCAATCAAGACAAATCACAACCAAACAATCAAGGCATAGATCATGAAAATCGACGGCTTAAGTCCAGAAAAAATTTTGATTTTTCTAAAAATTAAGGGGGATTGAATTGAAATTCTAAAAATCAACCTTAAGATCTGAAAATTAATTTTAATTCCGAAAAATTAATTTTAATTTCCGAAAATTAATTAAAACTTCGGTTGACCCCTTTTAATTTTCGAAAAATTAAAATTTTTAATCCCCAAGTGAGTCGCCAAGTTGTCGCGACCTAAAAATTAGATTAACGGATTATCGGTTAATTAAATCAACTAACCTAATTCGGACCCTCCCAAATCCTACCGAATCGCAACTTAGGTTCAACTCATGAAAAATTATTCAATTGGAGCCACCACTAATCATTTATGGAAGGTTGATTAGAAACCTTAATAAAATAGCGGGAGAACCATTTTATTTCTGCGAACCGCAGAAAATGAGTCCGGGGACTTGGTTACATTAATTTGGAAAAATTAATGCCCTTTCGTACCAATTTCATGAAAAATCTCTTTTGATTGATCGATGTGAATTTGATAATTAAAAAGATGGAACGGACCATATGATACTTGAAAAATGAGAATTTGTGATTTTCGGATTTAATGATGGTTATGGTGAAAACATATCACAAAATGTGGTAACATCCAATTTTAATTAAGAAAATGATATCTCAATGTCTTAATTTATGTTAGATGTTATTTTTGATATAAAAACAAGGTTCGACATGTTTGACCATATGGTATTCGGAGAATAAATTTTTTTGTATTTTTTTTTGAAAAAATGAAAAGCACTAAAAAGCAATCAAAAATTTGAACAAAAATAAACAAAAATGCCCATAATATACCTTTTAATTTTCGATTTTTCCGAAAAAATTCACTCATCCCCAAAGATTTGGGTTAGAGAAGAATTTTTATCCACTACATCCTCGAAAATTCGAGCCAAGATGCGGATAGGGGTATAAAACAACAACGTCCCTTTTGCCAAAGGGGAAAGAACACGAAGTTTTATACTAAATCACCTTCCCATTTCGTGAGATCACGGCTAAGGCGTGTGATTTAATTTTTCCGAAGGGTCTAGGCACATGGGAGCATATATTATGAGCATGTTTGTTTAAAGATGTGCAAATTTCATAATAAATCAAAAAGCAAACAGACGACAAAAATAAAATAAAAAGAATCAATTGAGTTTGAAAATTTCGAAAATTTAAAGAGGGTGGCCAAAGTTATGAGATTGGGGATCCACCTTTCCTCATCCAAAATTGATCGAATTTTAATCTTGAGAAAATTATCTTTAAGTTTGGAAGATCGTTTCTAGATAATCCTCAAAAAAAATAAAATCCACTTCCGATCAAATCTTATCTCTAATAATCCAAAGTCATCAGAAAAAGTTCATGTTAGAGATAATTATCGGGCACAGGGGACTATCCGAAACTAATTCGACATTATCCACATCATGATCATCCATAAAAGATAAGGCAATTCAAGTTATAGATGAATCCTCTAATTAAGCTCAAGTCTTATCTCTATTCAGATGATATTCAAAAAAATGCTAGAGATAGGATAAGATAAATATTAGATAAACACCCTCCCCAATCCACATGTTAAAGATAACAGTCAAGATCAAAAGCTTATCTGCAGTAGATGTAAATATTATCCAAATCACATGATCGTTACCTTAATTACATGAGATAGCATCAAACAACCACAAATAGGGCAATCCAACCAACATGAGAATCTCAAATACGGACTTATCTAGCATATGACATTCGGCCAGGATAGAATCTATATGCTGAAAATTGGTTTCTTAATTTGACGAAAATCTGAATGTTTCTTATCTGATGTAAACTAACATGATATTGAACGATCTTATTCAAGGAAAACCGTGTTCAGTCAATTCCTAAGATCACAAAACAAACAAATCCTATGGACGAATTATCCTCCCAAAAAAATCAAATCTTCACCCCCACTATTAGCAAACTTCGGTTTTGACCCAAGCTAGATAACAAAAGCTTCGATTTTTTCATCGCTAATCGTAACTCGAATGTTTCCATCAAAGGATTAAACGTACAGCACATATTCCAATCAAAACTGTGTATAAACCATGATAAAAACACAAGAATTCTCACCTCTTCCAACACCAAACTCCTACAAGCACACAAGCTGATCTCTTTGCCGAGAAAGGTTAAAATCGCGCTTGGGAACAGGCTCCAATCGATGAATAATTCTTGCACCAAGGTGGCAGCTTTGTTAGTCTTCAAACAACAAAAAAACTAGCTGTTTCACCTTATGAACAAGCTCCAAATGTAGACTGGACAGCAGAGGCTTCAACGTAGGGCATCTGCTCGTGGGACGTCCAAGCGATGATGAGGTTGCTGAGTGACGGCGCACGGACGACTAGCGCGTTGGATGATACTTCGAGACCTTGATGGATTCTGCCGAAGTGAACGCCGGGAGAGGAGATTTGGCTAAGGAATACAATCGAACTTCGAATCAAAGAGGATTGTCTCGACCTAAGGGGGAGACAATCAGACTCTCAAACCTCTCGAAGCTCGCTTCACAATGTATGCAGCCGAAAATTTTAATATTGCCCACCCTCTCAAATTCTCACGTGAACTCTCAAGTGTGCATGAGCAGAAAAATTCTGTGCACCCCAAAATCAGCCGTGTTTGACAATGACTCCCCCTAAACCCTAAGCTATGATGTTTTATTTATAGAGAAACTCGGCACGCTTAGGATTCAAGTTTTCCTCGTCCTAGTCGGGATAGGTTTTCTTATTTTATTTAAAAAAATTCGGAACATTATTATCCCTTGAAGAGCCCAAATCCATTAAAACACCATAAAATTTCCGCTCTTCCTTAATGCATGAATTATGGCAAAAAATCTTACTCTTTGTGGGCTCATTCGCATACGCATATTTTCGGACTCAAAATGGGTTTTAATTAATCAAATGAATAATTAATTAAAAGCCTTTAACATTTACATGAGCAAAAATGGGCTGAATTAAATTCAAGAATGGGTCCAAATCCTTTAAATAAATTCGGCACCCCCCACCATGCTTGGGAGAATTTTTCATGTAATGCCTAGCTCGATCACTTGTCAATTTAAGCTCAAATCCTCCGCCGTTGGTTCGAATGCAAGACAATGCATGACTAACAGAAATTAAATATGCAATGCATGAGAACTTTATTTTTGGCAAGAACTATGACTAGTTCTCATTTTATGCTTGAAATGAATTTATAAAAATCAAAATTTAGGTGTCAACACTATCGCAAAAGAGAGGCTACGTCACCCTCGTCCTCGGCATCAACGGGACTCCCAAAAAGGGATCGCCACATACCTAGGACCGATAGCCCCGGCCGAAGAGGGTGTAGCCATAGAGATCA
Source organism: Rhodamnia rubescens (assembly GCA_021437795.1). Taxonomy (NCBI): domain Eukaryota; kingdom Viridiplantae; phylum Streptophyta; class Magnoliopsida; order Myrtales; family Myrtaceae; genus Rhodamnia; species Rhodamnia rubescens. The sequence continues at coordinate 962,433 of JAILYA010000096.1, read as the reverse complement.
CGGACTCCATATCGACTCTGGGGTCCACTACCTTAGTCAATGCACTTACACCGAGATATCACCGAGTGTCCCCTAGAGAAATGAGGTTTTTCTTAAGTTCCGATACATGCTCCACGTCGGTTAATGTGCATATCATCCCATCGTGCATTTGAATCCAAATCGTCCCTATCTTACAACCTTGTAAGTTGTATTATTTCCCATCGAACTCTACCACCAATTACAACTAGGTAAGTAGTAAACCAGTTCCTATGAGATGTCATATAATAAGAACACATCGAATCTAGCACTCATTCATCTCCTTACGATCCTCTAGTCACACACAATATAGCCTCCGCACCATTGATGTTCTCCTTGGCAACGTTCTCCACACTACTTGCAATTCCGCATATCACCTATATTTCTCAACTACGAACCGTGTCTCCCGATGTGAGCCTCCTCGTGACACTCAAAGTACTTCATGCGTCCCATGGACTTTCTATGGCTGACTTCAACCTGTTTTTACCTCTGCTGTTATTGGACCCCGATATGGATCTTTACCTTGAATCACTAGTTTTCGCGCTACATTCGTGCTAGATTATCATCTCGCAACTTTCTCTACCACTCATTGGAGAAAAAAGCACATTAAACCTCTTTCGAAGTAATTGTAGTATGCCCGGTAAATCAGTAAAGTGCTCCCATGACTATGGAAAAGAAGCTAACAATATCATGTCATGTTCTTCATTATTAGCGGTCTTACTAATGTTCTTTAAACTCATCATGAGTTGTGGGATCCGATTCACAAACCTTCAATTTATCTAAACCGAAACATATTCTTCGACATGTATAAACAATTATTCACCCTTTATTACATACAATGCTTGAAGTTTTGCCCACAAAGTGGCGGCATCCTTTTCCTCGGCTACCTCTATTAACATTTCATCTAATAGGTTCGACAACAATATACTTCTTGCCTTCCTCATTAACACGTCATTTTCAGCATCTCTCATTGTTTCAGTAATTTATTCTTGCCCTCCAATGCCTCGGACAAACCTTGAGTTATTAATAACGCCTTCATCTTATCGCTCCGTGAGTCACGGTTGTTACTCCCATTAAATTTCTCAATTTCTAGTTTTGCTCCATACTTAACTGCAACAATAAAATTTTCAGATAATAATCGACACAAGACAAAAGCCTTGAATCAAAATCCAGGAGATTTGATTCCAAGCTCGATGTCCATTGTTGTAAAATTGACGTGGAAGCGGACAGGATCTTGCAACTAAGCAATGCAAGGGAGCCAGAAATAAACGAGGAACGATGAAGAACACAAAAGATTTACATGATTAAATCTGAGTGTAGGGCATTTACATCCACGGAGAGAGTCAGCGGCAAAAAAATTCACTATAATCGGAGAATCGAGTTACAATCGCTTGTACGCTCGAGCGTTTTCCACACGTAAATTACACCCAAGTCCAAAACGTTTACAAGTAAAATAACTTCTTGGATGTAAAACTCACAGGACGCGTCCTGCAGTGCGTGGCTGAAGAACAAACTCTTTCGTGCGTCCAAGAAAGAGTCCTCTTGTTCGGCTCGTTGTTAATCGTTCTTGGAGTCCACTGTACAGCTCACACAAGAGCTGCCCCTTTTTATTTTTTGTTGTACGACTTTATATTGAAGAAGGAAGACACGTCCCACACATCCCCACACAGATATAACCCTCATAATCTCAGATTACTATCCATAAAAGGTAACATTAGTTTTGAATACATCGAAATCTTCCAACGAGTATTAATTTCGCACACGACACAAACTTGAGACATAATTTAATTGTCACAATAGCTAGAGCTTTTTCAAGCTTGCCCGCAGCCACGACTACTTGAGTTTGATCAAGCTTGGCCCTGAAGCTCGAGCGGCCATGGCAACCAGAGCTTCTTTAAGCTCACGAGCATAACCGCTCAAATTTCGCGAAGCTCGGTCATGGCCACTCGAGGTTTTTGCATCGGCAAAGGAAGAAAAAAAGTGTTGGAGAGGGAGAGTCGACAGAGATGAAAAAGACTGTAGAAACCGAAGTCAAGTTTAAAGACCAACACGGTGACATTTCACATTAAAAAATTGAGATCTAGAATGTGATCAATATTGATGTTGTTGGAAATTAAACCAAACTCATTAAGTATCGCCAAGGTGTCGATGAGTCCGTTGGATTCCCAAGGCGCATGCTCGCGCTATTGCATGAATCAAGAACTGTCTTTAATGCTATGTAGTCTTTCCAAGTGTCTTTTAGAGTTACAATGTTTTGATTAATGCATTTAGTTGTTCTTTATTTATGAGTCGTGTAATTGAAGAGTCATTGCATTATGCCTATATAAAGGCTCGTCTTGTAACCATTTCGGTATGGGAATGAGAATTACTAAATTGAACAAAATCCCCTCCTCTCGAGCTCTCTAAATCGTCCTTCCTCTTCGTCTTATTCCCATCAAATTGGTATGAGAGCTTTTGGTTCATAATCATGGTCTCAACAAGTAATCAGCTTCCTCTTCAATATCCCCACCTTACCAAGGAAAACTATGGTAACTGGGCTTCGAGAATGAAAGCTCTACTTGGTGCCTATAGTGTTTGGGAAATTGTCAACAACGCATATGATGAGCCGGATGATGAAGTTACCATGAATCAAAATCAAAGGAATGCCTTGGAGAAGATTCGATCAAAAGATCAGCATGCCCTATCAATCATCTATCAATGCTTAGATGATTCGATGTTCGAGAAAGTGTCGAACGTTTCTACTTCAAAGGAGGCATGGGAGATACTTCGTAACACACACCACGTAGTATAAAAAGTTCAAAAGATTCGCCTTCAAACTCTAAGAGGCGAGCTCGAGGCAATTTGTATGAAAGAATCTAAGTTGATTTTTGATTATTTCACAAGAGTCTTAGCGATTGTGAACCGGATGAAAAGAAGTGGTGAAGACGTTCTCGATGTTCGAGTCGTCGAAAAGATTCTTCGATCGTTAGACAAAAAGTTCGACCATATTGCGGTTGCAATCGAGGAATTCAAGACCTTGATGCCATGATGATCGATGAACTTACGGGTTCATTACAAGCCCAAGAAGAAAGACTCGGAAGAAATAAGCATGAACCGGTGGAGGAAGTACTCCAAACTTGGTTGTCGATCCGAGATGAGAAGGAACAAAGATGAGAGCCTATGCAAGTTTGAACCACTAATCAAGATCGAGGTCAAGGTCGTGGTCATTTTCGTGGAAGAGGTCGTGGATGAAGTAGAGGGGAATTTGCTCGCAAAGAAGGTGGCTACCAGAATCAAAGTTTTGTTCGTGGAAGAGGGAGAAATTCGAGAGGTTAATGGTATGATAAATCTAAAATCCGTTGTTATCATTCCAATAAACTCGGTCATTATGCTTCCGATTAGTTGGCATAAAGAAAGTAATGGAGCAGATGAAAAGGAAAACTTGGTGAATGATGCCGATAACGCTCTTTTTATTGTCATTCAAAGAAGACGGAGGAGAAAAAAGTGATACGTGGTACTTGGACATTGGAGCAAGCAACCACATGTGCGGAAGGAAGGAGGCTGTTTGCCGAGTTAGATGAGACAGTCAAAGGGAAAGTCTCATTCGGTGATGATTCCCAAATTCTTGTCGAAGGCAAAGGTACAATCCAGATTCGTTTGACGAATGGTGCACTTAGATTGATTTCTAACGTTTATTATGTTCCAAAAATGTCAAGCAATATCTTGAGTTTGGGACAGCTTTTGGAGAAAGGGTATTATGTGCACATGAAAGATCTTAGCCTTGTGCTAAGAGATCAAAATAATAAGTTGATTGCATCGGTGAAGATGTCGAAGAACAGGATGTTCACTCTCAATATAAAAAATGAAATGACTCGTTGCTTAAAATCATGTGTGGATGATCCTTCATGGTTGTGGCATAGTAGGTTCGGCCATCTCAATTTTGGCGGACTCAATATGCTTTCTCGTAAGAACATGGTTTATGGCTTACCACATATTGATCATCCCGATCAATTATGTGAGGGGTGTGTCATCGGCAAGCATTCCGGAACCAGCTTTCCAAAAGAAGCAACTTTTCGAGCAAAGAAGACGCTGGAATTGATCCATTCGGATGTGTGCGGTCCAATTACGCCCCGGTCATATGGTAATCATCGATATTTTGTTACATTTATTGATGACTTTACTCGAAAAACTTGGGTGTATTTTTTGAAAGAAAAATCGGAAGTGTTTGAAACTTTCAAACAATTCAAGAAATTAGTTGAAAAAGAGAGTGGCTATTTCATTAAAACCTTGAGAACCGATAGTGGAGGAGAATTTATTTCTGCCGCATTCAACAAATTTTTGAAGATTATCGTATTCGGCGTTTCCTAACAGCTCCTTATTCTCCTCAACAAAATGGCGTGGTGGAACGGAAAAATAGAACCGTTCTCGACATGGTTCGAAGCATGTTGAAAAGCAAAAATCTGCCCAAAGAACTCGGGGTGAGGCTGTTATGTGTGCAATCTATCTTCAAAATAGATGTCCGACAAATGGACTTGAAGGCGTGACTCCACAAGAAGCATGGATTGGGAGAACACCTAGTGTTTCACATTTGAGAATTTTTGGGAGCATTGCATATGCTCATGTTCCGGATCGAAAAGATCAAAGTTGGAAGATAGGAGCAAAAATCTCATTTTTATCGGGTATGACTCTTCATCGAAAGCTTATAAATTATTTGATCCTAACACTTTAAAAGTGTACATAAGTAAAGATGTAAAGTTCGATGAAGATGCTTTGTGGGAGGACAATCCAAAAGATCAAGTGAATGTTCATGGTGATTCCAGTCAAATGGAATGGAGTTGAAGGATCAACCTTCACCTTCCTCTCCAACATCATTTTCAAGTCCGAGTTCATCAACGCCAACTTCTTCAAACCATGTCGACAAACCGACAAGACAAAGATCGAGAAGATTGTTCGAGCTTTATGAAGTTACCGATGAACTTCACCTTGTATGCCTTCTTGCAGATTGTGAACCGATTGTATATGATGATGCTATAAAAGAAGAAAAATGGAGGAAAGCCATGAATGAAGAAATCGAAGCGATTGAGAAAAATCAAACATTGCAACTTGCGGATCTTCCGAAGGACAAGAAAGCAATTGGTGTCAAATGGGTCTATAAGACGAAAAAGAACGAGAAAGGAGAAGTCACTCGTTATAAAGGCGAGGCTCGTCATGAAAGGGTACAAGCAAAAGGTTGGAATTGATTATGACGAGGTATTTGCCCCTCAATTTCGCATGGAAACGATTAGATTAATCATTTCTGTTGCTGGTCAAAATGCATGGAAAATTCATCAAATGGATGTCAAATCAGCATTTTTAAATGACATCCTTGAAGAAGAAATTTATGTTGAACAACCCGAAGGGTTTCTTGTGAAAAGTCATGAAGACAAAGTGCTGAGATTGAAGAAAGCTCTGTATGGGCTTAAACAAGCACCGAGAGCATGGAATTCCGGAATTGATACCTATTTCAAGGCAAATGGATTTTCTCAATGTCCATATGAACATGCGCTCTATTTCAAGCATGAAAAAGGTGATGTTCTATTGGCTTGTTTATATGTGGATGACCTTATTTTTACAGGAAATAATGCAGCAATGATTGATGCTTTTAAGGCATCTATGGTGAAAGAATTTGAAATGATCGATAATGGTCTCATGAATTATTTTCTCGGTATCGAAGTAAAGCAAAGTGGTGATGGGATTTTTATTTCCCAAAAAGGCTATGCGGAAAAAATACTTGAAAAGTTCAACATGAAGAACTGTACATTGGTAAATACACCAATGGAATGTGGAGCCAAACTTTCAAAGTTCGATGAAGGTGTCGATGTTGATTCGACATATTAGAGGAGCTTGATTAGGAGCCCGAGATATTTGATATGTACAAGGCTAGATATCTTGTCTAGTGTCGGAATCGTGAGTCGATATATGGAGAAACCAAAATCCTCTCATCTTAAAGCTGCAAAGAGGATACTTTGATATGTCAAAGGTAATCGTTTCTCACGGCTTACGTTTTTATCCATCTCAAAATTTTCGACTTAGAGGTTTTTCAGACGGTGACTATGGTGGAGATATCGATGATCAAAAAATTACTTTAGGCTTTGTATTTTTCTTATGTGATACTTGCTTTCACATGGTCATCGAAGAAGCAATCCAAAGGTTACACTTTCGACATGTGAAGCCGAATATGTTGCAACATCTTCATGCGTATGTCATGTGACATGGTTGAGAAAACTTCTCAAAGAAATTCATATGGAGCGAAGAACGTGACGAGAGATTAATGTCGATAATGTTTCAGCCATTGCTTTGGCGAAGAATCCAGTTTTGCATGAACGAAGCAAACATATCGATGTTCGATATCACTTCATTCGAGAACAGGTGACAGAGAAAGAACTCGAAGTGTCGTATGTAAAGACCGGAGATCAAGTCGCAAACATTTTTACTAAACCTCCCAAGATCGATGTGTTTCAAAATTCAAGAGTCTCCTTGGAATGATTGATGGAAGAGAATTTGGTTTAAGGGGGAGTTTTGTTGGAAATTAAACCAAACTCATTAAGTATCGCTAAGGTGTCGATGAGTCCATTGGACTCCCAAGGCGCATGCCCGCTAGTGCATGAATCAAGAACCTGTCTTTAATGCTTTGTGGTCTTTCCAAATGTCTTTTAGAGTTACAATGTTTTGATTAATGCATTTAGTTGTTCTTTATTTATGAATCGTGTAATTGAAGAGTCATTGTATTATGCCTATATAAAGGCTTGTCTTGTAACCATTTAGGTATGGGAATGAGAATTACTAAATTGAACAAAATCCCCTCCTCTCGAGCTCTCTAAATCGTCCTTCCTCTTCATCTTATTCCCATCGGATGTGAGGATTTCCTTTGTCATGCTTTGAAAAGGGCCTATGATTTTTATCGGGATTGACAAGGGATTTGACTTGCCAAGATCTATTTTAAATTTTCCGTGCCGATAGACTTTTCTTTTTCCGTTTGGGTGAGGATTTTTTTTTCTTTTTTACATAGGAGGAAATCATGATCATTTTTGTGACTTCCTTAATTATAGAAGCATTTTCCTTATGTTGAAGGCTAGGGGAAAGTACCAAAAAGTCCTAAATCTATTTCATCGCTACCAATTCAATCATAAACCTTTTTGCATCGGTACCAATTTAGTCAATCCGACTAATTTTGACCGAAAATCCCTAACGTGAATGATAGCGGTGCCACGTAGGATGGTCGACGCCGACGTTGATATTTTTTAATAATATTTTTTTATAAAAAAAAATATTGTTTTATTATTTTTCCCTTTTTTACTTAAACCTAGGCTTTGGCCGGCGAGGGTCACCGGAACCCTTGCGACCCCGGGCAAGGGTTGGGCAACCCTCACCGACCTCTAGCAAGGGTCGGTAGCCCAAGGCCCGCGAGGCCGCGATGGCCCTAGGTGAGACAACCCTCACCCGGATCCGGCGAGGGCCGAGGCAGCCCTTGCCAACGACCCTCGATGACCAAAGCCAACATTTAATAAAAAATTTATTAAAGAATAATATTTAATGAAATATTATTAAAAAATATTAATGTCGATTCATCGGTCGTGGTACCGTCGCTATCCATGTCGACAATTTTCGACCAAACTTACCCAAATGATCCGAATTGTTACCAACGCAAAAAGCTTTAGGGCTAAATTAGTCCAATTGAAAGGTTTAGGACTACATTGGTACCAATATAATAGGTTCGGGACTTCTTTGATACTTTTCTCCTTGAATGCTACTTTTGGCTTTAGTAGACTCGGGCCTGCATGGTAACCATTCTAGTTCTCTAATTTTGTTCCCAAGAACAAAAAAAGATGACAATCATATTTGGTATCATAAATGATTCCGACTCGATTATATTCCCAAAAACAGTTTTGAAGCAAAAACAAGAATAAAAAAAAAAGTTGGTTCTAAAAAAATAATCACTTTTGATAATCACAAAGGAGAATGAAGTCCCGCATCTCTCGCTTTTCCTTTTCGGTTCTCTCAATTTTTCCTCGACCTAACACAAAATGGGTCTCATTTTCAAAGAAAACTATATAAGATAATAAAATATTACATAAAAAATAATAATAAATCGAAAAAATTTGGAAAAATTCCAAAAAATAAGAAAAATTTCAGAAAATCCCTAAAAATAGAAGAAGCTTAAATTAGGCTAGTTTGACCTCATTTTCATAAATTTGGGCCTAGATTCCCTATATTTCATAGATTTTATTCTTTTTTGAAAAATCATAAACACATTTGCAATTAAACTCGAACCACATTTCTCTAAGCACAAGGATAGAGGAACAAGTCGGTAAGAGGGGACGTCAAGAATTTCTTTCTATATGCAAGATATATATATATATATATATATATATATATATGAGAGAGATAGATAGATATTAAATCCGCTTTATTTTTGTGCAACGAATCAAAGGAAACATAGTTATAAGAGATGAAATGAACAAATTCGTCCGGTCTTGAACATTGATTTTGTAGATTGAACTAGGAAAATGAATATTAATCGTCCAAACTGGAGAAATTAATTAAATAAGAGGAACAGATTTTAACAATGATTTGTTTTGACGTTCTCAAGGCTTTCGCCATAGAGTAAGGAAGAGTTGGTCGATAAACCTATGAGAGGAAGTTTCTCTTATATATACACGATCCTAGAACTTTGATAAACATTAGAGGGAAAAGTCAAGGTTTAGAGTGCCAAACCATGAATACATCACAACATATTGTGAAACTTGTTCAGTTTCCATTCCCCAAACTGTTAAAAAATAAAAATCGTTTTTTTCAAGCTCTTATTTTTGCAACTTTAGCCGTGGCTTATATAGGCGATTTGAACTATTAATTTATGTAATTGGAAGTAACCAATTAGGTTTAATGACCGGACGAAACCAAGAAATAACACCTCACGTGTGAAATTATAGAAGATCCCCTTTAAGATCAAACAATTCCTAGTCCGAAAGCACTGTGGAGAGCCACAAAAGTCCACAGACTCCTAATTGACACTAACGATTCCATTGATACATATCCAATTCCAATAAATTTATTGTAGGGTCCCATTGGCGCGCCCTCCAAAACAAAAAGGGGATATAATTTCACTTGATTTCACTTCACTCCTTCTTTTGTGGCTTCATTGTTTTGCAAGGTGTTCAAGTGTACCAGTGCTGATTGGTGTCCAAAATATGCAGCTGAAGGACGTACAGTGCCATGGACAGCCTATTCCTCTCACTTAAGCCATGAACAATTTATGCAATCGTACATCAAAAAGCGGTTACATTTACTACTCTATACTCGAAAGCTGCGAAGTGTTGACATTTAAATTTTAGCATCCTATTAGTAATTCATTGCATAGAAAATTATGGGTCAACCCCGCCTTCTAGCGAAAACAAAGTAAATAAATCTCATATTTTCATTGGGAGCATGGTTCCTTTAAACGCATTTAACCGGACTGACGGCGAATGATTCTATGCTTTAATTGAACAAACTGTGCTCGTGAGGAGGGGGGCAAAATTCGGCCAAGGCATGGAGATAGAGTGGCCAAAGATTACATGGAAAGAGACCGGGTTCTGACCTTTACTTGAGTTGGGTTTAGCCCGTCAAAGTAGAAACGCTTTGAGTTTAATCAAGATAAACCCTGAATGGGTCAAGCACGTCCTTAAAAGAGCCTGCAAGAAGAAAAATTGGGCCAAGCCCGCCGGCCAAATTTCACTAGATGAAGAGGGGGGTTCTATGACTATTAAGCAATGTGGGTTTAAGCTTAACTGGAGGGAGTCCATTGGAATTATGCATTATAAGTAGACATCGAGGTCTCATAATTCGAGGTGGTCAAATTTCTCTGGAGGACAATCGAGAGTTTGATTTCTCTGAAGGAAGACTCAGAACATTGACCAAGGAAAACATGCACACAGAGAAGGCTTCCACTCCAATTCTCGCATGCAAAGAAGACTTGGTCTTTCTAACATTGAGCTGGAAGTGAATCATCCCAATCGCGAAGTTTAAACATATCCAGAAGGAACTCCCGAAGTTTGAACATACTCAGAGGCCAAGCAGAGGTATCATATACAGGTCGTCTTCCTCCCGAAGTAGTCACTTAGAAGGAACTCAATGCACGTGTCATCTCTTCTTGCCCAGAAGTTGATTTTAACAGGCAAATCGCTACTTATAGGGTAATAAATGGGCCCAGTCCAAAGCCCATTCACTTTGTCTTAAAGCTTCAAACCGTCTTAGACATAAAAGAGAAAAGGAGAAAAAGAAAAAAAGGGCGACCGGCGGTACAAAACGGGGAAGAACGTAAGGAAAAAGAGAGACCGTAAAGAAAGAGAAGGGAAGAGAAAGGAGAGAAAAATTCGCGCATATAACATCTCAACAAGCCGGTTATTTTTTAGTCATAACGCGCGGTAGAAATTCCAGCCGTTTGTCCATATAATTGAAAGAAATTTTAAAATCGAGCTGTGAAAATGGATCTATGTAAATTTCAATTTTCTAGGTTCGTTCAAGTTCGCTTGAGAGTTTATTAAGCTGTGATGTTATATAGAAATGATAGTTTAGGGTGTTATGGAGCCGTGAGAGTTTATAGAAGTCGATTAAATAATATTTAAAGTTTTGTTGCACGAGCCATGAATAGAGAACAACAATGAAACACCGATAGTCTGCTATGGGCGAGTTTGTCCATTTAAGGCGTACGAGTTGCTATTTCGTTGCATAAGCTCATTTTAGTCAAGTAATAGTTAAAGCAGCTCAACACTTGATATTTTTTTCCATATCGCGTTCCGCCTAATTTATAGGATTTCGAGTTCATTGGATCATGATAACTTTCGAGGTTTGTTTTAGTTTTTCTCGGATGAGTGGTGCCTATCTCTTCTATGAACTTACAAACTCATGTCTCGAAAGTGATAGTATCCTATATATTACAAGTCATGAAAGAGCACGTTTACTACGTAAAATCTGTATCGGGCATTTACTATTTTTCAATTTTTTAGAAATGCTTTGAGAAACGTTTTGTGAAAGGTGTTGTGAAAGGTTATACACATTGATTTGCGAATCTGATTTATGGAATGAATTCTGAAATATTTTGATAAATGCCCATATTTGGTTTGATTAGATAAATTTGTGAAAGGAACATCTATGACACACTAATTTGAATTCAAATCAGATTGATGAAGAGTTTGGGTCTTCGCAACATGATTGTAGAGGCTCGTATGTCAATTATCTAAGGCGTCTGTAGCACGAGCTAAGTCTGCAAAGTGATCTTTCTAGACTTCTCGCGAGTTTTTCACTAAGTGATTTGTTCTCTTTCTACAAATAGTCTTTCCAAGCAAATTGACGTCCTTATGTTCTACGAGTTGTTCACCTTATTCTGTCGGTCCCTCCAATCTTCAAATTATTTTGGGGATTATCTCAACAACATAATTTCCTCTGCAAAGATGGAGAAGAAGATATATAGCTCTTAATTGCACTGGAGGCAAATTACTCATTCTACGAATCACATCACTAGCGTTGCTAGCTATGATAAAGATGAATAATCAAAGCTTGGTTCCAAAGATAGAACACAGACGATAGAACGTAAATGTAGGAAGGGATGTCAAGAAGAGAGAGAGCGAGAGAGAGAGAGATTGAATCTGCTTTATTTTTTGTACCTCGAATCATTGGAAATATAGTTATAAGATATGATGTGAACAAATTCGTCTTATCCTGAACATTGACTTGTAGATTGAACTAGCGAAGTAAATATTAAACGTCCAAGCTAGAGAAATTAATTAAATAAGAGGAAAAGATTTTAACAGATGATTTGTTTTGAAGTTCCCAAGGCTTTTGCCCAAGAATAAGGAAGAGTTGGTAGAGAAATCTATGAGATGAAGTCTCTCCTATATATACACGAGCCCTCGACTGTTTTGAAGTTCCCAAGGCTTTTGTTCCGAAGGAGTGCACTTTGGACTAGTGCTCCTTTAGAGAAAGCAACGACAACACCAACAGATAAGAAGAACGCAACTGGTAAAAATCCTGATGTGGTGATTATGTGTAAGTGCTTTCGATGAGCGCAGGTCCAAGACCGACGACACCAATAAATTCCCGCGGCAGCTCATCTTCTCGAGTGCCCAATACCCGCGACGCGCCTGACCGAGATCATCTCTCCTTGCCAAGCTTCATCAAACCGAGGTCCATCGTGTGTCGCCCATCGGCCACCCTGAGTCCCCCCGCCGGCCAACCCAGCCACCCCATCCAACTTGTCTTCGAAATTGGAAACGGGATAATTGAGATTCGGTGAGAATTTTTTCCGAATTTGAATATTTGATTTCACTGCCTAATTAAAACAAAAAAAACGTTAACTAACTTGAATATTCGTCAAGATTTAGGGCATCACCCAAATTAGGAAAATTTTCTAATTCAACTACGTGTCTGATGTCATGCCCGAGATACGACTCTCGACGTGCAGAAAATCGGCCAATCCTACCCTCATGTCGTAGGATGCGATCATCGGTTTTAGTCGTTACCAAATTTGAACTGATTGGAATTTTTTTTACACATATCATTTTTCGATTCGACGATTATCGGTCGCAATATGATCTTGTCTTTTTTGGATTGCTACCTATTCGAAAAATACAAGAAATTTATCTCTAGAGTTTAAATATATTATATACAGATTAGGATTTTTTTTCTAGAAACTTTGCATGATTAGGATAGTGTCTATCTAATCAAGAAAAGTTTCCATCTTGAATAAGGATTTTTCTAGTTTGATTCCCAAATTGCGTTGGATATTATCTAATTTAAATAATTTATTTTTCATAATTTTTAATTACTGTTGTTGATAAAAATCTAAAAATACCATCGGCATATCGTTGGATAGATTGCATTTCATGCTCATGTCATCTCGCATTGTCTTTTGTCATGTTTGCCATGTGATTAGCTTTGCCATGTGGTTATTTGCGTACCATCAAGATGGCATGTTGGGTTCATTTAATTGCATGCCATTCTAAGTTAGGAATCATTTTTTATTTGTCATTAGATTTAGGTCATTTAATTAAACGTCCTTCATGTCATGATAATATAGTTCCATTTAGAATAAGTTTATATTCATGCATCATAAAGCTAGTTTTCAATTATATAAATGAAAACTCAAAGAGAATTAATTAGAGATGTTAGTTAGACTATAGATGTTAGTCTATATACTCAGCAATTTAATATTTTAACATTGTTAGGGAATTAATGTGCTAGCATTAAGGTATGTCATTTTTCCCTACCCTAGCAATTTATTTATGCTTTAGCTTTCTTGATGTTTTGGGCATCCGCATGATCGTCTCGCATGTTAGTGGCTAGATTAAAATTAATCTAACTTGCTTGACAAAATTATTTTTTTGAAAAGTGAAAGAGAAAGGTACTGAAAAATCTACAGTAGTCAAGCCCCAAATTCATTTAATCTCTAGTTCGTAGAAGTAGAGTAATCTCCTTCACTTTACTTGCGTTTTTACTCAACCCACCAAAAACTTGATTAAGGGCGACTCCGAATTGAATAAATTTTTCATTTTAAATATTCGCACCTTAAGTCACGAATTGGTAAGCACTTGAGAGATCGAGCTAAGTATAGACTTTAGCAATCCATTAGCCGAATCCCTAGGTGGTTCACCTGAGGGAGAGGTCGCTACATTAAGGCCATGCAGCATGCAACAGAGCATTGGCAATGGCAAAATCGGATTATTGTACTTACTTGAAAAGAGCCCAAGACGTCATTTATAAACAGTATGGCCTAAGACATGGAGCTCAAGTCCAGCTTTAAGATTGTAGAATCAGATATCAAGATTTGTACTGATTTCGGGTGGGAACCATCCAACAGGCTCAATCGGACCGGTCCCTTTATATAATACAAATGTATATTCTTTTAATTTGAGTGCATAACTTTGGATATGTCCGACTTCATGAAGTATCGAACATGGAATATGGAATAATTGCAGTGACACAGCAAGATTGTGGGGCGTTCGTTTAGGCTAGCTAGATGGCCGCACTAAGTGTATCTCGTGCCTTTTGGAATAACTTTTGCAAATATTACAATACTCGGTTATCTTGTTTATTGAAATTTTTCCATTTGGCAATGGTACAAAATCATTGTCCCCATTGTTATCTTGCATATTGAAAATTTTCACCTTCAACCGCTAGGGACTAGTTCCCTTTTCATTTTTAATTGATGTTGGTGCTCGGTAGAACCGGAACCAAGATCCAACCGAGAACTTGACCGGACCAATGATTCGGTTCTCGGATGGATCCATAAAAAGAGCAGGTGATTCACGGTACGCATCTTACAGAACCGGTCCCTAGCTGGCGATTCTCGGTTCTAACACGAGAACCACGCATCCCGGAACCGATCACCCTTATGTATAATAATGGATTTGAGAGTGCAACCAGGATTGCGCATTTGGCCGTGTCTACTGCACCAGTTGAAGAGGCAAAGATGATGAAAATTGAACTTCTACCAAGGAATATGCCGAAGTAGACTGAGGAAGGATTGTCAATCTGCATGAGAAAAACATTGTGCATCATGTAGAAGATGGATTGTTGCACCAGAAAGAGTGGAGTAGTTAGAATTGGTCGATCATATTGAAATTAGTATTGGGTTTTGAAAGATTAATTGGAGTACCAATAGAAATGAAGGCTTAGAATACTGACTAAAGGAGCAACAAATTTCCACTTCCTAACACTCGACCAGTCCACAACTAAATATCACTATTCCACTTTGGAGACAATTCATTTTATGGACATACGCTTGTGATTCTCATTGTCTGACAATTATGCCGGGCGAAGTCACATTTGGTAAATCAAGCTTCTATCGTCGCAGTGACCAAGGTTCGGAACAAAGCCGTACCGACCGGCTTTCGGAATGAAAATCAATTGATTTGCTCTTCCTTAAGCAAACCTCACTCTCGAGATAGGAATTGTGCAGCTTATCATTAGTTAAGCTATCATTGAAAAGTCTAATTCGTGGAAACTTTTGCTTTGCCTTCTAAAATAGTACAGTCTAGGATTTGGAGTTGTAATAGAAAACTGCATATTTTGGTAGTAGGTGCTGCACCAATTAAACAATCAAAATGAAATCAGGATTGGTAGCACCTTAACATAGCATCTGTTGACAACAATGGAATATGCTGAGTAGGCTGAGAAAGAATAGTCAATGTGCTTCAACCAGAAGAAGAGGAATAATTGCACCAGAAAGATTGGACTAGTTAAGAATTTGGTTTATTGTATTAATACTAGTGTCAGTTTTCTTCTCTTTTTCTGTTGGAAGTGCTTACAGTACTGAGATTAAAGTAGAGAATTTTAAGGTTTTCCCATTTTCTAACACTGGACCAACAACCTTTATAACACTGCATTTTTTTGAGTTTAAACAATAATGCCTATTTGGTAGTCTAGGACTCCAGCTCGCTTGTACTGTTGGGCCTTCCGCGGCTCCGTCAAGCGAAAATAACAGAAGATTTCGTACATTGACTGTCACGCCCCTACCCTCGAGCCCATGACATCCCTACCAAAATCGCCATAGATCACGAAGGATAGAGTCTCGGGTACACTATCGACCTACTTCGCTTACAGCGCATGGGAAAACGTGAACTCTCCGGTCAACAAACAACATGGGATAGTAAAGCAAGAAACAGACCCAACAGTCATTCAGCCAAAAGATATATCGTTTCATTACCGGAAACAGATGATCCTTAACCTTACAGAGCTAACAGCCAACCTATACAACCCCATGCTTCGGGCGGCCCTCTAAGACTCCCAAAAATATACACAAGTCGGGTAAGGTTAACTCTCATCTATTTTCAAAAATCCTACAACGACCCTCGCCTTAATGTCCACGGGCTCCATCACTCGGGACCCGAAAAGTTAAACGACGGGGTGAGAATAATCTTAGTGAGTCAAAGCCTAAACCCAGCTAGGGCGTTGATTCACTCGGGCGTCCTAACAAATAATCACGTCATCAAAGAGCAGATATCTCAATCACATGCAAGCTTATCATCCGAATCCACGCATAATGCAATGCTCGACTCAACTCAATAGTCACATCGGACAAACAACTCGGCATGGCATCATATCAATTTTGCATGCGCGAGGATACCACACGAAGCCCATTTATTAACCGGTGACCCACGCCATCGGCATAGTTGACACACACCACAGGTGTGGCCCCAAACACTATGATCGGCACGACCGTGCATCGTCCTTCATTTCGACGACGGCGACCGAAAGCTATATATCCAATGCGACCGGCACGGCATAGCGGCATGACATTCCAAAAAGGAGGGTCGGTCCTTCACAAGCTGCGATCGGTATCCAACAATTCGTGTGATCCGTACGATCGGCATGGGAATGAATTGACATGCATCGACAAGTCGTGTGGTTCCGTACGTACTAGCTCGGTACGAACTTGTCTCGGTTCCCGTACAACCGGCACGATTTAACCTCATCATATGACCATTCGTGCACATCCGACAACCAACCAATTTTTATGTTTTACTATTAGCCGGATGCTCATGTGGGCGTGCTCAAAGACTCAGCCAAGGCCATTTTCATGCTAAATCATGCAATTTGATCTCATTCGTGGTCATATGAATGCACAATTCTATCGACAGGACATTTCAAGCAATTCGAGACAATTAACCTCTATCGCAACCTAAAATTAGGAAATTTCAGGTTAATGAATTATTAGGTTATATTCGACTAACCTAATGCGGACTCTCCCAAACCCTACTAAATCGCAACTTAGATTCAATTTCATGCAAAGATTTATCTTGGAGTCGTCACTAATCATTTACGGTAGGTTGATTAGAAACCTAAATAAAATAATGGGAGAACTATTTTATTTCTACGAACCGAAATTATGAGTTCGGGGACTTGGTTATATTAATTTTTCAATTAATGGCCTTTCGATATCAATTTTCATGAAAAATCCTTTGATGGGTGATTTGAGTTAGTTTTTTAGGGTTTTCTCTTTATTAAATGCAATGCTAATGTAAATTAACCGTATGACATGTGAAACGCAATGGCGTAAAAGAATGACATGGCAATTACGATATAATATGAAGTATGCATGAATGATGTGACAAGATGACATGGAAGAATGCATGACATGGCATAATGACATGGCAAATATGAATGACATGGAAAATATGACATACAACTATATAATACGCAATGCGAATGATGTTTGTTTGGTATTTTTCATGTATTTTCGGATTTGTGAAAAAATTAAGGTAAAAGGCTATCCTAAAGTTAAATAACACCCAATTTAATTCAAGAAATTGATTTCTCAAAGTCCTAAGCTTTACTAGGTGTTATTTTTCATGCAAAAGTATGAGAAAACATTATTTAACTTAAGAAATTGTGACATCTTTTTTGAATTTTTTCGGAATTTATTTAAGCCATAAAAATGATGAAATTTGAACAAAAGTAAACAATATTGCCCATAAAACACTTTTAAATCCGAAATTTCGATTTTTATTCACAACATCCCCAAGATTAGGGTTAGCAAGTGTATATATTATAGAATTACCGTCATCCCTATATACATAGGGCAAACCTTGAAATTCTATTTAGGAATTAGCGATCCGCTCCTCGAGATCAAGGATTTAATATCTAATTCACACATACGGGCACAATTGTACTTCGAGATCGAAGTCATATGTTGCCTTTAATGTACGTTTTTCAAGGGACAAGGCACAATTAGGGAGCATGTGTTATGAGCAATATTGTTTACTAAAATTCAAATTTTATAAAAGAGCAAATAATAAACAATATGCAGGATATAAACATGCTAAACATAGAAATGAAAATCAACATGAATTTCGAAAATCCATAGGGGATTACCAAAATTTTAAAGGAGATAGGCTCCTATCCACAAAGGATATTGATATTTTTTTAAACTTAGGAAAGATTATCTCTTAAGATTTCGAAGCTTATCGATAATTTCTCAGATTTTAAAGATATGTTTGAAATTTTCAATCGGGATGCGATTTTATCCAAAATATTCAGATTTTTCGAAAAAATTCAGATTTAATCTTGAGATAATTAGAATATTTCGAACAGTATGCATAATATCTTCAAGAAAATATTAAATCATCAGATATATCAAAATGTGCCAAGATATGTCCATTAAGGTAGATCAAGATTCCAATCATTCGAAGATTATTCGTAAGATATGCCGAATATTTTATCCCTAAAGAATCCAAAAATATACTCAAGATATACGAAAATCTTAAACAAGTTCTTGCTCAAAATATGCACAACATCTATAAGATTTGCTTCAAATTTTGGAAACTCAGATTCGGCATTCCTTTGCAAATTCCAAGAATATAAGATGCCTTGCCGATTAAGTGTTACCTTGCTTAAACTCATAATTATTAAGTTAGCTTTTAGAAGTTGCAAACCAATTCTCAAGCTAACTAAAATAAATATCCACGACAATCCGAGCAACAATTCAAGATAAGCAAAATCCACATCTCAACCAAGGAATCTTCAATTTTTCCGAAAATTACAAGAATCATGAGGGAGCATCCAAGCATCTTCATGCAAGATTGATTTTTTAGCAAAAGAACTTTACCCCTTTAGCATTAAAAATCAATGTTCAATTAACAACACCAGTAACGAAATCATGATTGTATCAATAGTTAGAGTAATCGTTACCTTATTTTGACAAGATCATCAAATTTGTGCTCTTCAAACCTCATATAATAAGTTCGATGATGTATGAGGCAACGCCTGGGTTTTTATGCCCTTTCAGCTCCGACCTCGACGAAAATCACATCAAAGATGCTTGACCCCAGGCAATAAACATGTATCCTGCACAAAACAACAAGGTAATCTGGAAAAAATAATCACTGTTCACGGCCGAACAGCAGCCCAGCGACAGCAAAATGGCTTCAACGCAGTCCCAGGTTCGACTTTTAATCAGCAGAAACTCGAAGTACCGATCCGCAGTTATTTCGCCTTCGAATATCAGCAACTTTGAAGGCTGAATAGCGGGGGAATTGCTTTCAAACAGCCATCAAAATCACACCTGGATAGTGGCGATTCTTTGGCACCAAACAGCGATGGATCGGGGGTGGAAAGGCAGCAAAGTTGGACCAAATCAGCCACAGAAATTGGGAGAAATAGCAAAGCACTATTGGACTGTGCGGCCAACAGAACCTGACTCCCCTCTCCCTCTATTTCTCACGAGAATTTCTGTGTATGATCAGAAATTTTTTTTTCCTTTCTCTCTAATCTCCACGTGAGTCTTGTATTGTGAACAGAATTTGTTTTTGTCAACCTCCAAAATCTGCCGTGTTTGACTATGAATTGGCCTCTCTGGTCTTGAGGAAATCTACAGGTCGGTCGGTGAAGAAGCAAAGACCCGGAGGGACAGTCTTTGTTCATCTCCTTTTCTTTTCTTCTTCGAATGCTAGAGCGCATATGGTTCTGCCTTCTCGAATCTGTGCATGAAATCAGAAAATAAAAGGAAAAGTTGAGGTCATGGAGACTCCCTTTTTCCTTCTTTTCTTCTGTTTGTACGTGGGCAATTCCTCTCTTAGTGCATACCATCCATCTTCAGGACCTGCAACGAGAGCAAAAACTTTTTCTCTTGTTCCCTCACTCACTTTTGCCGTCAGTGAACTCCCACAAGTGGCTGTGTATTGCAATTAATTGGGTGTATTTATAATGGTGAGCTAGGGTTTACATTTTATTTTCATTATTTGCAAAATTGTCCCTCAACTTGTGATAACCGCAATTTGATCCGGAGACAAAATATTCGTCCATGAAGCCTTTTTTCTCAATTAATGGACATTTTTAATTAAAAGACTTTTTCCCAAATTAAACATTAAATGGACTATTTTAAGCTCAAAATTATTCCAATAGCCTTGTTAATTTTCGGCACATACTCAAGAATTTGCCCGTCAATCTAGGTCCAAATCACTCGTCAAACTAAGTCAATCTCACATCACCAAGGCGGATCGATGCTAATGCAAGGCATACATGACAAAAATAAAATATGTTATGCATGAAAATTATTTTTGGTGAGAACTAAAGTTAATTCTCATTTTTATGAAATATGACTGAAAAAAATCAAAATTTAGGTGTCAACAACCTCCAATCCAACATCCACAACAATCAATAGTCAAATTTGGCATTCAAATCCAACAATTGCAAAGACGATTAATCAATCAAAGCCGATCGATTTCGATAACAATTTGAAATCCAATCGATAGTCAATCATGCGCTCGTCTATAACCTATCACCGGCTCGCGATCAATCAACCACAATCAATCAATTCTAACCCACAATTAGCCACAGACGACCTAGCTAATCAACTAACTTAACTAATTACGATCATTTACCCTAAACCAAGTCTCGAGCTAATCCGACCATAATTAAACTACATAAACACTCTAATTAGCTAATTAATCTAATTCCGAACGCAATTAGCGTCCTAACCGAGAGTTAGGGGTTAACTCACAAATTAAACAAGCTTGGGCGGTCTCGGCATGGGCAGCAACAACGAAACGGCTCGGCTAGCTCCCGGTGCTCACACAACCAACCTCAATCTTCGGGCTCCAAACTCGGTCAAGGGTAATCCGTGGGACATGGCGACACCTTGGGGCTGCAGATGAACTCGAGATGGCAGTGGCGTCGCCGATGGTGGGAACAATGGCGGCTGGTGGCGAAACAATGGATCACAAAAACAGCGCAGCGATGGCGTTGGGGATGATTTATGGAGGCTCGGGTGGTCCAAAGGCCGAGGAAGGTTCGGCCACGTAGGGGGGTCTTCGGGGTGACCGAGGGTGGCGACAGGTGGCGGGCGAAGGCGGCGCAAGGGCGGGCCGAGGGCTGGACAAAACCCGGGCGCGAACAGGGGATGCGGGTCGAACAGGGAGAGGTCCGGCCGGGGCTAAATCGAGCTCCACAGTGCCCGCCGGCTTTCAACTACTTTGGGGAACAATGAGGGGTCGAGGACGACGGCCGAGGTGGTCGGTAGGTTGCGGAGCGCAGCGATAAAGGCTGGAATAGACGTGAACAGGACCGGGCACCAAAATAGAGCACGTCGATCGTAAGAGCTGCTCACGGTGGTTCCGTGACTTCGCAGCATCTATCGACCGGTCGTGTGGTGGCTTGGGGGTCGGAGGGAGGACGACGCAATGGCTGGTGGTGGTCGGAGCGGTGCCAGGGCTGGCCGACGAGTAACCAACAACCGAGGCCGAAATAGAGCAAGTTGGACGTCGGGGCTGTTCCGGGGCTTCACAACGGCAGGGGCGGGCGTCGAAGGAGGCGAAGTGGCGAGCAGTGAAGGGCGAAGGTGGATGGAGGTGCGGGTCGCACAAGACAATCAAGGGAAGAGGAGGATGAGGCGTTTAGCGGGGGGGTGGTCGCGCAATGAATAGGGAAGAGGAAGGCAAGCGCGGGAGAGAGAGAGAGAGAGAGAGAGAGAGAGAGAGAGATCTACTATGAGAGAGAGAGAGAGTGAGTGGATGGGTGAGTTGACCCTTTGACTTGAGGGATAGATGGATTGGCTGGTGGCATTGTAAGAAGAGGGCCCACCAAGGGTTTGAACAATTTTGTCTCTTTGTGCATAATTGGAGGGCAAAAGGGTAATTCAATAAATCAAGATGAATGGATTTTTAGCTCAACCGATTGAGAATAAAATTGATTTTCACGGGCTAGGCTCGGTCCGGACTAGGTTTAGGCTCAAGTATCAAAAATCCTAAATTGCGGCGACGAGATTTTTAGAACCTAATCCAAACCGACTAACACTTCGGTAATCGTCCAAAATTTGTCACTTACGTCCCTACGATCCGAAATTTTATACTGACTACAATTCAATATTAATCTTTTTTATTGAATTCGGTCTCTTTACGGAGGGTCTAATTTTCAGGGCGTCACATTAACAATATTGGTCTGCAACGCATTTGATGGATGACAAATTGATTGTCATAATACTTACAACTTGGTAACCATGCTTTACAGTAGCTTATGTAGCTACTAATGCATGAGAAACCTTACCAGCATCTGCAATTCAAATTATCTTAGTAACTAAGATAACGTAAGCAGATCAACAATCAATTATGAGATTCGTTCGCTAGTAATCTCATTACAATCATGGGGACTAATGCTGTCGTTTTATTTTCTTCATTTCTTTTATTAGTTATTTAAGCACTTATCATAGACTAAGTAAACAGGAAAAGGACAATAATCAATGGTGAGCAAAATCTTAAGGAAATGCAATTTAAGAACCCCAACTAACATGTACAAAAAGGAATCCTGTGAGGCCGCATCATGATCCCTGAAACTACTTAAGTTCCATCGATACTGATTCGTTCCATATTAGTTATGCAGCCTTAGTAGAACTGATGATGGTTATTAGCAGTTCGTGATTGTAAAGCATTCAGGTTGGAAATCCTGTGACATGGTAGAGTGTAGGGTCGAGCTTACTGTCTTTCTCTGTCTTAGTTCCATGAAATAAGTTCATCACAAGTAGATGGTGCACAAAACAAGAGTCTTATTATACTGAAATCGATATAAGATGTTACACAAGGAAACTTTATTCATGCTTGAACTAGGAACTTCATCAGATGACTTAAAGTTCTTTTAATCAAGTACACAGAGATGACGCCATCGTCAGATGCGTCTGTCAGGCTAATTGTAGTACCAGAACTTCTTCTGAAGTGTCTCAACAAGCTTCTCATCCACCTGGAACCCCTTGGCTAGTACCTCAGGGGAAATAGGAGGTTTCGCATTGAACAGGGCATTAGCGACCGTGGTGACTCCTGGGTTTTGGCTGCTAAGACCGGCGATCGCGACTGCATTGGTCTTTCCAACATTGAGCTGGAAGTGAATCATCCCCATCGGGAAAACAAAAACATCTCCGGGGTGGAGGACTTTCTCAAAGGAAGTATTGTTCAGTTGGTTGGACGTGACAAAGCCTGCATAGAGGGTGCCCTCCAAGACAAGCAAAATCTCGGAGCCACGAGGGTGAAAGTGCGGAGGATTTAAACCACCTATTCCAAAGTCAATACGAACCATGGAAATGCCTAGAGTGTTGAGTCCTGGTAGCTGGTCCACGAACACTGTGGTGACTGTGGAGCCCACTGGATTGGCCGTGCTTCTAGGAACTTGGAGGCCAGAAAAGAGGAAGTCGTTCGCTGTGGTAAGATCGGGGTTCTTGCAGAACTTTCCATTCACAAACACTGCAGAGAGGAGTTTCTGTTAAAGAGGAAATTGTTGCTGACATATACCTTTGAGGCACATCCTAGTATACAGTAAGGTCGCACCAAGAACGAGATATGTGATGGTTTTGTTAACTTAATTGTCTTGTTTTGTTTGAAATTAGTGTACACGATGTCTTGTTTAAAAAATCAATCGTAATGCCCGAGGAGCTTCCCCGGTGCACCTAGTAAGAGTATCAGAGGACTACTATGAAATCAAGAGAAAATGTACTAATTTGGAGAGTTCAACCAAGGAAGCGAAAGACAAGCTTACAAGCATTCTTGGGTTCTTGGACTGCTACACAGATGTCCTGCAGGGGACTTGGGTCATGGGCATCGGCGAAGGACAGTGCCAGAGCCAAGAGTGCCAAACTGGCGGAAAGCCGAACCCTATTCGTCATTTCGGTTTTCTTCTGCCTCTCTTGTAACTACTCCCAAGGGCTCTGATGGATGCGAACACTCGCTTCCAAATGATGCCTATTTATAGATGCCAGAACTCATGCACATCTCATATTTTTCTCCATAAAGCACAGAAACTTTGACAAAAAGAAATGTCTTAGTTGTTAAGCAATTGTCCTTCGATATTCGAGTCAGTACAGATTTTCCATTAGCTACACACACAATAAATTTCCTCACTCTTAACTCACATCACCTAAATCTTCTAATGGGAAAGCAACAGACCAACCGTTCTGCTTCATAGAGCTATGGTTGTTGACATGCTGATGTCCATGCAATCTGATCTTCTATAGTTTTAACTTCTCTGTAAATCTGGCACACTTGAATTGGTTCATTCCAATACCAAGTTGCTGATGATACAGATGCTTTGGCATTCTAGTACTAACAAGTAGCAAATTCATCCTTGTCCAGACCTGACAATGAAGTAAAAGTTACGATAAACTCTCGAGATGAGATCTAGGGTACTGTAAGCTATGAGAGTCCTAGTTACTCAATCTTCGGCCGTGCTAGTTCCAAACCAATGGTGAAGGATTTGATGTCACAACTAAGTACCGTGGCACAATGAGACGGATGTTTAACGGTCATGATTAACAACTCCATGACCATGCAAGTGCTGTGCATGACTCGTTAATAAACGAAGAAACGAGTCAAGTCCTACTCGAGGCAATTGGTGGCAATATCAATGTTGCATTCCAGGAAAAATTTCGAACTTGTCTGGGCTTTTGAATTCCCTGCAAATCCATTTTTTGAGCTCTTTATCGACTTAAAACTGAATCGTGCGCGATGATCGACAGGGAAAACATTTTCTGAGACTTTGTGCTTTTCAATCGAACTATTAAAAAGGGCGAGTGGCCGTGCGTGGCGGCACAATCCGAATATGTGATCAAAATTAATTTTTACCAAATAAAAAATTCCGAAAATTAGTCAAAACGTAATTTTGAGAATATTATGTATATACATCGCGACTATTCATATTTCTAGGAGTCTTTATTGAAGCGCTGCTTTTAATAAGTCATTTATGAGTCAATTCAGGAGTCATGTATCAAGCTTATAAATAGACGTGTCTTGTAATAATTTTTTGTAGGGGGTGCTTCAAGGTGAACACATAAGAAAAGTTTTTCGTCTCCTTCTTGAGTTGTCTTGTGAGTGTTTGTGAGTGCTTCTCTTTCACCTTATCCCCATCGGCCTTACAAAACTAACAAAAGTAGAAATCATTCATCATTTTCAATTTCCTAAAACTTCACCAGTCCAAAACTAAATGTCACTATTCAACTTTGGAAACATTTCATTTCATGGATGTACATGCGGCCATCTATGACTGTGCTAAGTTAGAATTTGGAGTCTATGTGCATTCACCAACTGAACACGAAGCAGAGAGAAAGGCTGACGAAAATAAACATTTAGCGGTCAACAGTCTCCCTTTATATTGTAGATAGTACAAATGTTCAACAGCTGCACATAAAAATCAACTGATTTGCTCTTCCTTAAGCAAACATCACTTTCATTGTCCAAATGATATATATGTCTCTTGCTTTGCAATTGTTCAACAACTACACAGCCGGATCTTTCTTCCAGCAATAACATTTCCTCCCACATAAATCGCTCGACCTTATTCTTCATCTCATCCATAAGTGTGTTCCCCTCTGTACTCTTGCACTCCTGAATTGGTCATCTTAGTGCTGATGCTATACTTGCTTTATAGTTACCAGCATGAAACGGAGTTCCCAATGAAAAAGGACAGAAACGGTGGACCGTCTGAGTGAAACAATCGTTTTTGAGATGAGAATTATGCAGCGTTATCATTAATTAATCTATTGTTAAAAAGTCTCATTCATGGAACCTTATGCCTTTTAAATTTCAGAGTTCAGTGCAGGAGCTGAAAGAGTAACAGAAAAGTTGCCTATTTGGTAGTAGGTACTGCACTAATTAGACACCCAAAATGATCAAATCAGGACTGGTGAAACCTTAATATAGCTTCTGTTGGCAATACAGAAATGATGGACGGTCTGAGTGAAACAATCGTTTTTGAGATGAGAATTATGCAGAGTTATCATTAATTAATCTATTGTTAAAAAGTCTCATTCATGGAACCTTATGCCTTTTAAATTTCAGAGTTCAGTGCAGGAGCTGATAGAGTAACAAAAAAGTGTCTCGAGCTAGTTAGAGTCATTGTCTTGCAAGTTTTAGTCATTATTTTCGTTAAATTATTCATTCAAGCATAAAAAAGGAACTAATCTTAGTTCCTACCAAAAATAACTAAATGATTTGTCATACAGGATAGTTTATTTTATGCATTCATGCATTACATCTTGCATTGGACTGGCAGTGGTTTGAGGTTCTGAACTTATTTGATTTGTCTGGACAAAATTTGGCCAAGTAACAATGGGGAACACTGGCGGAATTGCATAAGGGGAGCTCATTGAGCTTGGATTAAATGAAGGCCCATATGAGATAAGAAGCCTTTAATTTTAATGTTAGTAGGACTCATCATTTAAGCCCAGGGAACTAACGTTAAACCTTGGATTTTCATCATAAATTAGTAAGATATGGTTTCTTAGAGACCCTATCTAATTAAAACTTTTAGGAAGATAATCTTTCTTAGAAAACCTTATCTCATTGGGATTTTGGAATATAAATCAAGATAATAAAAATCTTCAATTCATGCCTACCTCCACATGACCGCAAATTCAAAAAGGAAAATAAAAAAAAAATTATCATGCATATCTCGCATTATTTCAGTGCATATTTAGCTTAGCTTGCGTATCTCATGCCATTATCTAATTGCATATTTCGCATATCTTGCAGATCTCCTATCATCATATAGCATCTTGTGTCACATCCCGACTTTCGAGCACGCAACATCCCTATCGAATCGCCACAGGTCATGAAGGATAACATCTCGGGCGCGCTATCGACCTATTACGCATGTGGAAAAGTGAACTCTTCCAAACAACCAAATAAACGGGAATGATGTTGACACCTAAATTTTGACTAATATTTTTCAGTCATTTTTGGATAAAAATTAGAGCTAAACTTTTAGTTCTAACAAAAAATAATAACTCATCATTTTCATTTAATTTTAGTATTCATGCATTACATTTTGCATTGGAATTGTGGTGGAAGCGAACCCGAAATTGACGTTGGAACTGAGCAAGAGCTCATTAGAAATTTGGCAAGCCTGTTAAGGGGACATGGTGTCCAAAATTCATAGGCAAAAATAAGGGTTCTGAGCCTTGTCAAAATTGAGCGAGACCGAGCCCATGTTGGTTGGAAATTTGATCAAGGCCACGAATATAACATGGATCAAATCCTGCATATACACGTGTGGTGCTGGGCTTGGAAAAATCTGCATTACTTAATAACCCTTAAAACTTTAATTATATTAAGATAACGCTATATTCTTTCGGAAAAAAAAAAAACAGATAAACGCATGGAGATCTTGAGAAAACCCTAGTGGTCTTCGCTTATAAAAGGGACTTACATTCACAAGACAGGGGTCGGCAAAATTTTTCTGCTCATATACTTTTGAGAGCACATGTGAAATACGGAGAGAAAAGAGAGAGAAGAGGGGGTCTCTGAAAACTTGGAGAAAACGATGTGAGTTCGGGACGGAGTTCGAAGGTTTTCCCTCAAGGGTCGAAACCCTCCTCCGTGCCAAGCTCATCAATGCGCTGATCCTCCTCTGTGACAAGCTCCCCTGCGTGCTAATTCTCCTTCGCTGACCTACTATTGCCGCCGCTGTTCTGCCATCGCCCGTCACGGCCCTGTCGACGTCCACCACTGTCTTACTGTCACGCGTCACAGCTCCATCAAAGTTCGTTGCCGCTACTTATTGTTTCATCTTCGTTCCAACACTGTTCCATCGCTGTCCAGTGCTGTTCAAGTTGCTGTTCAGGCAAGATTCGTCACTGTTCAAGGCTGTCTTTGAAGGTTTGTTCGAGCAAGCTCGTGCGACTGTTTAAAGGCAAATTTTGCTGCTGTCCTGGGAAGTTGTTACTACTGTTTGGCCCGGAAACAGTGCAGTTTTTGGGTGTTTTTTCGCTAATTTTCCAGTGCAGATTTTTGGGCATCGCTTAGAGTGATAATTATATTGTTCGGCACAAAGCACTCGCTGTTTCGGGATTGATTAGGCGCAAGTTCAGCTGCTGTCCAGGGGCCTTTTTATCGCTGTTCGAAGTCCAAAACAACTCTGCTTTGGACGTGTTTCATTGGTGGTGCAAGTTTGATTGGCAAAACTCCCATTCGGTTCAAGGTAAAAATCCTTTTATCATTTGACATTGACTTGTTTGATTTTTATTTTTTGCTGAATGGATCGAATGTTTGAGTATGACATTGGGTAATCAGTATGGACTATTTTGCTTTGATACTAAGGAGAGGAATCTTTTTGTCTTGCTTGATTGTTTGCAAGAAGCCTTCCAACTGAGGAGTTAGACTTTCCTTCATCCTCTCCAGTTCCCCTAGAATTAAAAGTGCCCTGATTTAATTGTAGCTTTCCTTATCTTGAATGGATGTTTGCTTTGGTTAACTTCATATTTGATTTGCGCGTTCTAAGAAAAGTTGACCAGATAAAATTGAATCTCAGCAATATAAGTAACAGTGATATTCAATTGAGACTTGGGTGGAATGTTCAAGGACAAGGATCGATCTTTGCATATCAAATTTGAATTTTTCTCTATATCTTTTATTTTTGTGGATATTGCGTATATCTAGAGCATATTTTAGGATTTGTGGTATATCTCTAGATATTTGGTTTATTTCGCGGTTGAAATTTGAGATAGTCTAAAAATCCTGAACATCATCATAAAAAGATCGTGCACAATTTTTTAGAATATCTAATTTATCTTGTGGTCAAAATTTGAATCCATCCGAGAATTCCGAGCATATCGAATAAGTGTCTATTTCGACTGGATATCCCGAACATATCTCTAACAATTTGGAAATTATCTGGGGTATCTTTGAGTATCCTAAAAGATAATTTTTCCAACTTTTAAAAGATATAAATATCCTTTGCGAATAGGGCCATATGCGCTTTAAAATTTTGGTAATTCCCTATGGATTTTTGAAATTCATGTTGATTTTCATTTCCATGTTTAGCATATTTATATCCTACATATTATTTATTATTTGATCTGTTATAAAATTTGAATATTAGTAAACAATATTGCCCATAATACATGCTCCCTAATTGTGCCTTGTCCCTCGGAAAATGTACATTAAGGGCAACATATGACTTCGAACGATTGTGCCCATATGTATGAATTAGATATCAAATCCTCGATCTCGAGGAGCGATTGCTAATTCCTAAATAGAATTTTAAGGTTTGCCCTATGTATATAGGGACGACGGTAATTCTATAATATATTCACTTGCTAACCTTAATTTGGGGGATGTTGTGAATAAAAATCGGAATTTCGGATTTGAAGGTGTTTTATGGGCAATATTGTTTACTTTGGTTCAAATTTCATCATTTTTATGGGGTAAATAAATTCTAGAAAAAATTCAAAAAAAAAAGATGTCACAATTTCCTAAGTTAAATAATGTTTTCTCATACTTTTGCGTGTAAAATAACACCTAGTAAAGCTTAGGGCTTTGAGAAATCAATTTCTTGATTTAAATTAGTTGTTAATTGAATTTAGGATAGCCTTTTACCTCAATTTTCCATAAATCCGAAAATGCATAAAAATAAAAAAAAATGTCATTCTCATTGCATATTATATAGTCTAGTTTGCATTATCATATCTTCCACGTCATGCATATTTGCCAATTTGCAGCTTCAAGATCTCGCAATCGACTTTTGTTTGACATGTTGTACGCGCTCGAACTCCTCCCGCATCAAAAGTTATGACCGTTTGAAGCTGTCCCGTTATTTATGGCATAGAATTGCCCGCTCTTACGACGCTGAAGGTTTCATATTACATTCGTGGAAAGAATTTTCGAACTTGCTTGGACACATTTTACATTCACCGCAAACGCATTTTTTGACCTCTTATTTACTGAAATGCGAGTTGTACGCTATGATCGACGTGGAATCTATGTCTCGCATATGCTGTTGTCCTATACTTTACCTTAGCACACTCGTATCGGGTCATTTCAATCGTGATGCTATCCTTCCTATATAGATTTTGCATGAACTGGAGTTCAGTAACATTCAACATGACAATTACATTTGAAGATGTCATTTGTGCAGTCTTCCATAATTTCGAGTCTGGTCTACGTAAGAGGAGCACATGGATAACAATGGATTTGAGAGTGCAACCAGGATTGCCTATTTGGCGTGTCTACTGTACCGATTGAAGAGGCAAAGATGATGAAAATTGGGCGCCAAGTGGCCACAACCCTAACAGGGGTATCTACAAAGGAATATGGTTTGAAGTAGACCGAGGAAGGATTGTCAATCTGCATGAGAAAAACATTGTGCATCATGTAGAAGAAGATGGATTGTTGCACCAGAAAGATTGGAGTAGTTAGAATCAGTTGATTGTATTGAAATTAGTATTGGGTTTTGAAAGATTAATTGAAGTGCTAATAGTAATGAAGCCATAGAATAGTGACTAAAGGAGCAACAATGTATTATTTTCCACTTCCTAAAGCTTGACCAGTTCACAACTAAATATCACTATTCTACTCCGGAGACAATTCATTTTATGGATATACGCTTGAGATTTTCATCGTCCGACAATTATGCCGGCGAAGTTACATTTACTAAATCGAGCTTCTACCATCGCAGTGACCAAGGTTTTGGAACAAAGCATCTTGACCGGCTTTAGAATGAAAATCAATTGATTTGCTCTTCCT
This sequence comes from Rhodamnia rubescens, assembly GCA_021437795.1. Classification (NCBI taxonomy): domain Eukaryota; kingdom Viridiplantae; phylum Streptophyta; class Magnoliopsida; order Myrtales; family Myrtaceae; genus Rhodamnia; species Rhodamnia rubescens. The sequence goes on along the minus strand of JAILYA010000096.1, from coordinate 931,930 downwards.
TAACCAAACGTGTGGGCGCAATTAAAGCCCTAATCGGGGTTTAGGGATTTAACTCACAATTAAAAATCGGCGATTGGTATCGGGTCGGGATTTCGGGTCGTGGGTACTATTCACGATTGGTTCTTTGTTCACGGCCGGCACTATTCATGCCGATAATGTTCACATAACGATAATTTCGGCGGCACTCGCTTGGGACGGTGGCTGGTGGCGGTTCGTGGACTCAATTCGGCGCGGTGTCAAGGCGGAGACTCATGGGCCGGGGAAAAACGGGCTGGGGTGTTCGGGTCGGGGTCGCCACGGGCCGTGGTTCACGACTCTTTGGGATCTCGGCGGCTCGGGTGGTACGGCGGCTCGGGCTCGGCCGGCGGCTCACCGGCGGAGCGATAAGGACGAAGGGTTGCGGTGGCGGGCGTGCGGCGCGGCACCGTGGCTGGCGTCGCACGAACCCGAGGAGGGAGTGGCTCGATGGTGGCCGGGAGCGTAGAACAATTTGTGGCTGTAAACTATGGACTTGTAGGGGACAAAAGATAATTTATAAAGAGAGGCTTTATTCTCGATTCCGTGTTATCCTTACAAGCAATACAATGACTTACTTATATGTTGTAGTCTGCCCATCTAATACTTAATTATAGACAATTCTATTAATAGCCATAAACCAGAAATTAAAAACCATTATCACCTGTAAGAGTAACTCGACTCTTGACCTTTCATTTTCTTACAAAACAAAACTGCTGAAATAAACTAATAAAAGACGGACATTTAATGTTTATTCAACAAAACTCCCCGTAAACTTAAATGCTTCGCCATCCTTCATGCCGATCAATCTTTTGCAGTTGTCGAGAAGTATCGTCGGTAGCGGTTTCGTGAAGATATCCGCGACTTGGTCCCGACTTGCCACTTGCACTAATTCCACACTTCCTTCCTTCACTTGATCTCGGATGAAGTGAAAACGAACGTCAATATGCTTGCTTCTCTCATGATTCACCGGGTTCTTGCTCAACTCAATTGCTGATTTGTTGTCAACTCGTATCACGGTCGCACCAAGTTGTTGTTGCTCCAACTTGCCCAACAAATTTCTGAGCCATATCGCATGACGTACACACAAAGATGCTGCCACATATTCAGCTTCACATGTCGAGAGTGTCACGATCGGTTGCTTCTTTGAAAGCCAGGTAAACGCCGTATCACCCATAAAAAAACACATATCCCGATGTGCTTTTCCGATCGTCCAAATCTCCACACCAATTGCTGTGTCGGAGTACCCGACCAACTTGTAATCTGCCGCATTTGTATAGAATAACCCGAGTGACACTGTTCCTTGGATGTACCGTAGGATTCGCTTCAACGCCTTCCAATGTGAATAAACTGGCTCCTCCATGAACCGACTTACAATGCCGACACTTAATGCAAGGTCCGGCCTTGTGCATGTGAGATAGCGAAGGCTTCCCACTAAACTCCGGTATTTGCTTGCGTCGACTCGTTCTCCTCCATCAAACTTAGAGAGTTTTGTACCTGGTTCCATTGGTGTTGAAACCGGATTGCAAGACTCCATCTTGTACTTCTTCAAAATCTCCTTTGTATATGCCTCCTGGGATACAAAAATACCCGTCTTTCCTTGTCTTACCTCCGGACCAAGGAAAAATTTCATCAAGCCCAAATCTGTCATCTCGAATTCCCGTGTCATTGTGCTCTTGAACTTTTGTATCATTTCATTATTATTCCCCATAAAAATGAGGTCATCGACATAAAGAGCAACAAATAACATATTACCTCCACTCTTCTTCACATAAAGGGCATGTTCGTAGGGACATTGCTCGAACCCGTTCTCCTTGAAGTATGTATCGATACGAGTATTCCACGCCCGCGGTACTTGCTTCAACCCGTAAAGTGCCTTCTTCAATTTCAACACCTTCTTTTCTTCTCCGATTTTCATGTACCAGGGTGGTTGTTCGATATAAACTTCTTCTTCAAGCACACCATTCAGGAATGCCGACTTGACATCCATTTGTACTATCGGCCATTTGAATTGAGCCGCTTGTGAAATGAGCAATCCGATTGTCTCCATTCTTGCAACGGGAGCAAACACCTCGTCATAATCGATTCCCGCCTTTTGCTTGTATCCCTTTGCTACAAGTCTCGCTTTATACCGTTCTATCTCCCCTTGAGCATTCATCTTTCTCTTAAACACCCACTTGACACCAATGGGCTGAGTTCCTTTCAAGCAATTCTGCTAACTCCCATGTGTTGTTGCGATCTATTGCTTTAATCTCCTCGTCCATGGCGGTTTGCCACTTCTTGTCTCGCACCGCCTGTTCAAAACTTATATTTTCGGAATCCACCAAAAGACATACAAGGTGTACCTCATTTGTCGAATCATACAAGTCTTGTAAACTTCGCACTTTGGGTTGTCGCGGTTCATCTTCATCATCAATAGTTTCAGAATTTTCCGGTATGGTTGTTGGTATAGCGAGTTGATGATTCTCCAACTTTGATGATACCCTCTGTTGCTTTATCCCAATCCCACTCATTTGCTTCATGAACTCGTACATCACCGCTCACTAGAATCTTCTTGCTTATCGGGTCGAATAGCTTGTATCCTTTTGTTTTCTCATCATACCCAATAAAAACGTACCTTTTGCTTTTGTCTTGGAGCTTTGTTCTTCGCTGATCCGGCACGTGTGCGTAGGCCAAACCGCCGAATACTTTGAGATGAGAGGCTGTCGGTTTTTGTCCGCTCCATGCCTCTTGTGGTGTTTGATCATACAACTTCGCATTTGGACACCGATTTTGCACATAGACGGCGCATTGCACGGCTTCCGCCCAAAATTCCTTCGGCATTTTCTTGCTCTTGAGCATTGACCGAACCATGACGAGAATGGTCCGGTTCTTCCTCTCGGCCACACCGTTTTCTTTGTGGAGAGTATGGTGCGGTTAGAAATCGCCTTATGCCTTGCTCCTCACAATACTCCATGAAAGCCGTCGAAGTGTACTCGCCACCTCTATCGGATCGTCATGATTTGATGTGTCTACCGGTTGCCTTTTCCACCAGCACTTTGAATTTTTTGAACACCTCGAACGCCTCGGATTTTTCTTTCGGAAAATAAACCCAAGTTTTTCGTGAGAAATCATCAATAAAGGAAATGAAATACCTTTTACCGCTGAAAGATTCAGGGGTGATTGGTCCACATATGTCGGAATGAATCAACTCGAGAGGTTGCTTCGCCCGATATTCTGCCTTCTTTTGAAACGATGTTCTCGCATGCTTTCCAAGCACACATTCTTCACAAAATTTTCCCTCGTATTCCATGTCCGGTGAGTCCGTGCACCATGTTCTTCTTTGCCAACTTGTTTAGGCCTTCATGATGTAGGTGACCAAAACGGTGATGCCACGGTGACGCCCGGTCTTCTACGTTGACTTGCAAACATTTTTCTCGTACACTTCTCATATTCGGTTTGTACATCCGATTTCTCCCCATTTCAACTTGAGCGATCGAACGCCATTGCTTGTCTTTCAAGAGTAATATCCGGTCTTTCATAAAAACCGAATAACCTTTCTCCATGAGTTGCCCCATACTTAAAATGTTGCTCTTGAGGTTTGGTACGTAATACACATCTTGGATTGACCCAACCAAACCATCCTTTTGTAAATAATAAATCGTACCTTGGCCTTTTACCTCAATCTTCGAACCATCTCCAAACGAGACATTTACAGCTTCAACCTTTCGCATCTCTTTAAAAAAATGCTCGTGCCCGCACATATGGTTGCTTGCACCCGTGTCGAGGTACCACACCTTGTCATTGTCGGTGTTGACTTTGTTGTATCCCATTAAGAGAAAACCTTCTGTCACCTCATCTTCCGTGGCTAGGTTGGTTGTCTCTTCCACCTTTTTCTCGACTCGACAATCTTTTGCAAAATGCCCCACCTTTCCACAATTGTAACACTTATCGGAATGGCAATCCTTCGCATAGTGACCATATTTGCCACACTTGTAGCACTCGATGTTGGAATAATTTGACCGACCGCCTCTTCCACGACCGCGTCTCTTCTTCCTCGCCAATTCTGTTGGTTTGATTGCCCCTTCTCCTCATAATACCCTTCTTGACCGCGGCCTCTTCCACCGCGACTATTTCCTCGACCACCACGGCCACGCCATTTACCTCGAAAGTTTTGAGAATAGAGTATCTTTTCGTCATTGATCGATGCTTTGGTTTGAAGTGCTTGCTCAAGTGTCTCCTCCTTCTTCTTCTTCTTACGATGTTCATGTGCCATAAGGGAACCGGCAAGCTCATCGATCGTGAACGTTGCTAGATCCTTCGACTCTTCTATGGCACATACGACATTCTCGAAACTGTCGGTTAACAACCTCAAAATCTTCTCCACGACCCGCGCATCGGACAACTTTTCTCCGTCTCGGTTGAGTTGATTCACCACGGTTTGAACACGAGTGATGTAATCGGACACACCTTCCGACTCCTTCATCTTCATGCCTTCCAACTCTCTGCGAAGAGTTTGAAGGCGAACTTGTTTAACTCGGGTCGGCTCCTTTGTACGCGAGCCGCCAAGATGTCCCACGCTTCTATTGAAGTTTCCACACTAGCAATCTTCTCAAAGCCCGATTCATCAACAGCTCGGAAAAGCATGTACAATGCCGTCTTATCTTTTGATCGCGTCTCTTTCAACGCCTTATTTTGAGCCGCCGTATATCCTGCGGTAGTTGCTTGGTTCTTCGAAACCTTCTTGAACCACCTCCCAACAATCCACGTAACCGAGAAGAGCTTTCATTTGGATGCTCCAATTCTCGTAGTTCACCTTCGTTAATCGAGGCAATGGGACATTATTGGTTACACTCCCCACCGAACTCCCCATCGGCTCGGATACCAAATTGTAGAACAATTTGTGGCTGCAAACTATGGACTTGTAGGGGACAAAAGATAATTTCGAAGAGAGGCTTTATTCTCGATTCCGTGTTATCCTTACAAGCAATACAATGACTTACTTATAGGTTGTAGTCCGCCCATCTAATACTTAATTATAGACAATTCTATTAATAGCCATAAACCAGAAATTAAAAACCATTATCACTGTAAGAGTAACTGTGACTCTTGACCTTTCATTTTCTTACAAAACAAAACTGCTGAAATAAACTAATAAAAGACGGACATTTAATGTTTATTCAATAGGGACAAGGTGGAAGGGTCGACGAGGCCGGTGGGCTCGGGTTCGGGACGAGAGACGGCGGGGTCGGTAGGAAGGGAGTGGAGGTCGAGGGTCGTCGGGCTGGTGGCTGGCTCGGGTGGCTTGAGGTGGCCTCGGTAGGACGAAGGCGGGGGCATCGGGACGGCGAGCCGACGGGGGCCGGGACCGACCGGTTCAGGACCGGCGACGACGAGGGCAGAGTTGTGGCGGCGTAGTCCGGAGGTGGCGGAGCCGCGATTGCGAAGGATGAGAGGGGGTCGCGGAGCCGGCACGGTGACGGAGGGCGACGGGGCTCGAGACAGCCGCTGCCGGGGCCCCGTGCACGCCAACGGTGGAGGCGGAGCGATGGTGGCGCGGGCGAGCGAGGCGGCATTAGCAACAGGAGGCATCGGGGTTGGGGGGTCGCAAACGGAAGAAGACCGGAAAAAAAGAAGGAAGAGGCATAAGAAGAAGAAAGAAAAAGGAAGGAAGAGAGAAGCACGCGGGGGTGGGGAAATCGGCCGGAGGAGACAGAGAGAGAGTTGATGGGAGTGGGTTGGTGGTGATGGGACACCACTTGTCCCATCACCCATTAATATTTTATCTTATTTGCGTTCAAACCGTGGCCATTTGAATATCATGTAAAATAAGATTGGTTAGACATTTGACTCAACCGATAAAAAATAATTTTGATCTTTACATAGATCGGACTCGGTCGGAATTAGGCTCGGGCGTGAGGATTTAAAATCCGAAATTGCGGCAACTACGATTTTCGAAACTTAATCTAAACCGATCGGTAAATCGAAAACCGTCCAAAATTCGTCCATTAATTTCTTACAATCCAAAATTTTATACCGACTAGAATTCAATATTAACTCTTTTATTGAATTTCGATATTTTACACGGGTCTAATTTTCGGGGTGTCATGAGATACTTACTTGGATCATGAAGTAAGTCACCTTGTTCCGCATCAAGTTCCACATTAGGATCCATTGAAGTATTAACAGGCTTGCTCCAAGAAAACCAAACTCACTCGGAATATCCAGAACATATTTTCAATGTGATAAGGGGATACTATTATGCGAATAGGCTACCTCAATGCCCAAGAAATACCGTAGATTACCCATACATTTTGTGTTGAACTCGTGCGTATAAACTATTTCAATTTTTGTATACCTACGGAATCACTACCGATGATGATAATATCGTCCACATGTACAACTAGGAGCACACACCCCCTAGGATAAGTGGAGCTAAAAATAGAATGATTCACGGTACAATGTTGCAAACCGAACTGAATAACTACATCATCGAAACGGCCAAACCAGGCACAAGGAAGTCAGTTTCAAACCATATAATGCTTTGTGCAGGCGACAAACACTAGTTGGTTCCTCCCGAGCAACAAACCCGAGGGGTTACTCCATGTATACCTCTTCTGTCAAGTCACCATGAAGAAAGACATTCTTGACATCAAGGCGACGGAGAGTCTAACCATATCGAGCAGAAGAGAGAAGAAAACACGAACCGAAGGTATCTTTCCGACATGAGAGAATGTATCATCATAATCAATTCCATAGATTTGGGTGTAACCTTTGGCAACCAGACACGCCTTCAAACGCTCAATGGACCCATTTAGTTGAAATTTTATTATGAAAATCCAACGGCACCCTGCAACATGTTTGTCGTCGGTAACGGTATAAGCTGCCATGTCCCATAGTCCTATAGCGTCAGTATTTCATCCTCCATAGCTCGCCGCCAACCCGGATGGTAAGAGTTTCTGCAATGCATTCTCGGCACGAATACAACTGATAAAGAAGCAACAAACGAGGAATATGTATGAGAAAGACAATCATAGGATAAAAACTGAGAAAAAGGGTAACGAATATGTATACAACTAGACAAACCAAAGATAGGGAGCAAATCGGGAATTGGGTTGACCGACACAAGAATGCGTACCTTTGCGCAATGCAATGGGAATATTTGTAGTAGAATCAAGCTCAAAAGAAACCGGGGATCAAAGGTCGGGAGATCAATTGGTGGAGAAGCATGCATGTCCAATGCGGACGGCGACTATACTATCTCACGTTGAAAAGAACGATGTCATTAATAGGCTCGATTGAAAAACCGAAAATCGGGTGACGGCCCTGGGCACTCCGTCAATGGGATAGGCAGTAGTGGAGTCATGGCCGAGGATACAATATCTTCATAAAGAGTCACCCCGTTGATCGAGTAGAGTAGTAATATGATCTGGGTCCTCGAAAAAGGTTACATCCGCTAGACATATAACCTCCGACTAACGGGACTATAGCACTTGTACCCTTTTCGAGTTTGAGAGTACCCAAGAAATACACACTTTTCGGACCATGGATCAAGCTTATCATGACCAAGACCAAGACGATGCACAAAATAAACACACCCAAACACACGAAGTGGTAAAGAAAAAAGTGGACTAGTAGGATGAACAGTAGAAAAAGGTATGCCCCCACGAAATACGAGGATGGAAGATGATTTATGATCTAAGAATAGCGTACTCCTAGAACATTTTGAGGAGGTTCATATGAAAAAAGTATACAACGAGCGACATCTAACAGGATGGCGATTTTTTCATTCTACCACCCCATTCTCATGGGGGTATAGGGATAAGATGTTTGATGCAGAATTCCATAAGATGTATGAAATGATTGAAAACCGGAGGAACTAGCCATATATTCTTTGGCATTATTAGAACGCAGACATTTAATTGAAGCATGATACTGATTGAGAATCCGAAAGTAAAACATACGAAAATAGGAAAAGACTTCAATTCGATCTTTTATTAAATATAACTACGTTACATGGGAATAATCATCCACAAATGTAACAAAATACTTGTAAATAGACATATCTCTAACACGACATGTTGTGATATCCCGAAATTTTAAGGTCTTTAAGAAAATAAATTCGATAAATTTTAGTTTTGAATTTTGGTCCAGTGAATAAGATGAGATTTTTTTACATTTAAGCGACAATGGTTAGGACGCAATTGTAATTAATCGAAAAGGAATTTGGATAATCTAGTAGCATCGATCCGAGAAAATCAAGCCCGGACATACCAAATCATCGAACTAAAGTATCGAGACCATTCGCACCCGAGCCTAGTCTTGACCAAACCCTAGAAGTGAATTTACCATTTTTCCCTTAAAGGTAAATTTACTATTTTGCCCTTTTCGCCTTGAAATGACCATTCTACCTTTTGCAAAATTATCGTTTTACCCTTGATCTAAATTACCAAAGTACTCTCAATCACTTGTGTCAAATGAGTAACATATCATTACCTTGTGAAATGACCAAAATGCTATTCTTGCATTATTGAGAAAAGCTAAGAAACCATTATGGATGAAGACTTTAGCGGCATGGCATTTATTGAGGGGATTTTATCTTGGATATAGCTTGTTCAAGAAGTTTATGGGATATTATCTCCCTCTCTCTCTCTCTCTCTCTCTCCCTCTCCTCTCTCATTTCTCTCTTCAATTTTCGTGAAAGCTTCCCCCATCCCAAGCTCCCTCTCTTTTTCCGATTTCTAGAGCACCCGAGAAGAAATCGCTCGTTTGAGCTCGTCCGGAGGGCGAATTGAGCTCCGTTTTCTTCTACGTGACCGTAAGATCAATGGTAACTCAGATTTGAAGGCCATTTGTTGAAGAAACCATTCTATTTTCACAAATTTGTGCTGAACAGAGGCTGTTGGTGGAGACCCGGTCCATTCTTGCTTTGATTTGAGCCCCGTCAAGAAAAAAAACCAGCCCCTTCGGTTACGTGTAGCTGTTGTTCGGCCATCCTTGATTGTCTAGCGTGGTTTTTAGACCAAGCCACACGTAGCCCTCGTCATCGTCAACGTGCCGATGCTTCCTGGATTTGAAATCGGGTGAGTTATCGCCCCTAATCCCTTGATTAGTATGTTAAACTTGATTATGATGTATTTAGATTAGTCTAAATATGTTTAGTGCTAATCTAATTTACCATGGTTGGATTAGTTAACTATAGTTGGGTTAGTTGACCATGATTGAGTTAGTTAACCTTAGTTAGGTTAATTAACCATAGTTACTTTTGTTCACCATAGTTGGGTTAGTTAACCTTGGTTGATAAGCTATCATGATAAGTGATAAGTGGACTTGATAAGTTATCGAAAATATGATAAGCTATTGTTATTTTAATGATAAGCTATCACCTATTTTATGATAAGCTATCGCTATTTTATACGATAAGCTATCGAGGTTTTGATGATAAGCTATTGGGGTTTTAGCGATAAGCTATCAAGATTTTGGCGATAAGCTATCGAGGTTTTGGCGATAAGCTACCGAGGTTTTGATGATAAGCTATCAAGTATTTTACGATAAACTATCAGTATTTTTATGATAAGCTATCAAGTATTTTATGATAAGCTATCGGTATTTTTATGATAAGCTATCAACTATTTTACGATAAGCTATTGGTATTTTTATGATAAGCTATCGAATTATTTTGATAGTTATTATTCTCTAATTAAATAATTTAATTTTCGACAATTAGACATTTTACTTATTAATATGCTCTTATAGATGTCGATATTGGGAATAGCCATATAAATTGGCTTATGTAATAAATTGATTAGCAATTCTCAATGATATATGAATAAGGAAGTATGTTGAATTGGTAATTGAATTATGTGTATGTGAACAAGTGCAATTTATTTACAAAGATACATGGCATGAGAGTTGCATTAATATGAGAATTTTCATATAAGTCGGAAGACCCCCCGTATGAAGATGGGCGTGCCCTCGATCGACCGTGATTGATCGAATGAATAAATAATCGGCGAAATTGAAAGACCCCGTGTGAGAACGGACGTGCCATGAGTGACCATAATGATGAGAGTATGCTTGAGCGCATTATGCACGAGAAAGTGACATAAATTCTGATCATGCATTTATTTATTTCAATATGTTGTTTGTAATGAGTTGTAACGTGCAAGGCGCATGCCAAGGCAAGTAAGGTTGCCTATGATTGTGTGATAGCATACTCGTATATATATATATATACTTGTATTGCATATGAGGTTCTAAATGTATCCGAGCTGAGTTGACCTCCTAATGGAGGCTTAGGCCGTTAACTTGCTGAGATTTATCTCACTGTTGTAGTTCTAAACATTTTCGGACTCCCGAACATGAACCGTCCCCCTCTGCTTACGCGTTTTGGGGTGCCCATGGATATGGGTACTATAGTAGTAGAGTATCCGATAGAACCGGAGAAGTGATTTCTAAAGCTCATGACAACCGTGCGGGTTGACGAAGGACTTGATATGTGACAATCGCATGAGTTTCTAGCGTGGTTTATTAAGGCGGGGGACGCTCTGTTTGGTCCGATCGGGGGTTTTGATGGGCCCCCACCTCCCGGTGGTGGCGCCTTTGGAGAGAAAGTTTGGAATCCTCTAGATCCCACACCCTTAGACGAAAATATCACAAATCCGGAAACAGTCCAAATGATGATGAGGAGGAGAACGAATCGATCCGGAGCCTCCCTAAGGCTTTAGCCATATGTGGTAATGGGCATTGTATGCCTATCTTTTGGGGCAGTTTTGTAGTAGCGGAGCTAGGTTAACCCAACCACCCATCCCTTTTTGAGTTTGTAGTATAGTAGGGAGTGGCCTTGTGATAGGCCTGTAAATATTGTAGTTCTCCTAGGGTTAACGGTATTTAAATAAAAAGTGTTTTTGTTGTTTGTTGTTTTCCTTATGACTATCCCAACCGTATATTTGTCTAGGGAAGTGAATCGCTTCCATGTGCGTTTAATTGAAACATAAAATGAATGGATCGATGACGCGTCTTGGGATGTCACAACTTAACGATCGAGAAGGGATGTTAACGTGCCCAATGGATGCGGGCGTGACACATGGTCCCCAAACATCGAATGTATCAACTCAAAAGGATTTGAAACACGACTGGACACGAGAAGGAAAGGATACCCGATGATGTTTGCCAAATTGACAAGAATCACATTGGATAGGACTCATAGACTCAAACCCGGAGAGAAATGGCAAAGTACGTCGGACGGTGCATGACCCATACGACAATGCATTTGAAAGAAGTCGAGGTGGTGCTCTTACGAACAGTCCATTCGACTCATGCCCTCCACCAATCATCCGTCGATCCTCGGATCTTGAAAGATACAACGAGTAGAGGTAAATGTCACAGAGCGAGTTCAAATCTCCGGTAAGGGAACTAATAGAAAGCAAGTTACATGGGAAAGCCGGCAAATGGTAAACGGACGAGAGAGAAAGAGAAGGACCCAAAGTTACATTCCCTTGACCAATGATCCGAGACCGTGAACCATTAGCAAGTGTAACAGAACTAGGAGACATAGAGGTAATACCGCACAATAATTTAGAATTACCGGTCATATGATTGGTGGCACCTAAGTCTACGACCCGGGAAATGGGTGCAAAGATAGAGTAAACAAGACAAATTACCTAAGGAAGTATGTGCTAAAGTAGCAGTAGGAGCAGAGAGGAATCCACCACCTGGTTGGGACAAACTAAGGACTCATACTCGACGCGAGACAAGTATAATAGTGCTAGGTAGCTCCCATGACTAATTAGGTTCTTTTCACACTAGAAACTCAACAAGATCAGCATAAACAGCCGGTAGTCGACGCTCGGGATGTAGGGTATAACAATAAGCCTCAATATGCCTAACTCACTAATAGTGGTGGCAATAACGAGAACTTCCAGCACCCCTAGCTTCATCACGACCACAACCAAGAGAGAAACCAGATCTGCTACGACCACGGTGACCACGTCCCCAACCTCCACGATTACTAGACGATTGAGAAACCATAGCACTTGCGACAGGTGCAGATGATGAGTTAGGCGTGTATCGAAGGACCCCGGAGAAGACCTCATCAACCGATGGAAGAGTACCCTAAGAAGTAATCTACTATCGAAGAGAAGAATCGTAGGACCAAGCCCTCGGAGAAATAACATAACTCTCAAATCCTCATGACGCTTGGCCAACTCTCTAATGTCATTAGTGGCGGGTAAATAAGTATCCAGGTCTCTCGCAAAGGATGGTGAACTTGGAGTTGTAATTTGATATAGACATATCCCCTACACGTAGATCAAATAGCTCTTCCCAAGCATCACAAACACGAGTCATATTATCTCGACCCTAAAACATAAGAGCACACTTATCCCAAATGGCTTTAGGCGATGTACATCGCATAAATTGAGGACTAATTTTGGAATCCATGGTATTCCACAACAACGTCCGAATGGCAGCATCGCCATAACGCCAATCAACTATCTTCATTGTATCCGAAGGTGGAAGAGAAGTTAGATAACTCTATTGTTTGGTGACCAAAAGATATGTTTCAACCGCCATAAATCAAGAAGGATAATTGGTCCCATCTAGCTTGATAGAACTCAACTTCAAATTAGTAAGACTGGTATCCGTGCTCTAGTTTCCAACCATAACTCAATAATAAACAACGAACTTAACTAATATTAATAACCTTGCGCTCCCTTCAACCATCAACAATTAAGTTCACCAGCGTGAATATATGCACTTCTCAAAATCACCACATAATAATGAGTTCCGTCAAAATCACTACCAAAATCAAGAACTTAACTCCACTATCACAATCGGTAACACTAAGCAAATCGACTAACCGCTTGTAATCAATAATCGCCGCTCGTCGCTCTCATCAGGTTAAACTCCGTCAATCCGAGCGCCCGACTTAGCCTAATCCACAACATGTACCCGACTAGCTCTTTTTTTTTTTTTCAAGTTTGATCGTATAAAACCAAACTCAACACCAACACAACAACAAAACCATTCGCGATGCTCCATGGGGAACAAAATCTGGACTCTCACTCGAGTGCTCCTTGCAAAAGCATTCACCGATTCAAAAGGTAAAATTCTGCTTTCTCCTCTAAATACCGTTCGACTCAACCTTAGTGGCATATTTTTCTTCAAAACCACCATTTTGACATACCACCGCACTATCAACGAAGAACAGGCATGGGCCTTTTTTTTTCTCTTTTGTTTCTTCAAATCACTAGCCATCGAAGAACGAGGCCAACAGAATCAATACCTTGTGAATAGAATCCCAGGGTATCAATGCTAAATCGAAATCATTGAAGGCCATCAATCAGCTCTAGAGAACCATCATGAAGGAGATTCACAAAGAGACTTCACGGCTAAGCACAAGTAGTGACCCGGACGACGTCATTTTTGGGCTCGCTGACCCAAACGTCGCCAGACGACGGGTCGCCGGTCAGATCCAACGATTCCGATGAGATTCGCAGTGGCTGGCGATCGGCGGTGAGAGTGGCCATTTTAGGTTTAGGTTTTAACTAGGCTTATACCATGAAAACCTGAAAACGAAAGAGAGAAGAAAAATTGTTATATGATAATTGTGGAATACATCAATATGTATAGCTTAGTCATAATTAAAAAGATCAAAATACTCTTATTAACAAATAAGCCCAATAATTAACGTTTCAACACGATTGTCCTTCGATATTCGAGTCAGTACAGATTTTAAAAAAGCTACACACAATGAATTTCCTCACTCTGAAATCACATCACGTAAATCTTCTAGTGGGAAAGCAACAGACTAACCAATCTGTTTTATATAACTATGGTTGTTGACATGGCGATGTCAACGCAATCTGATCTTCTATAGTTTTAACTTCTCTGTCAATCTGGCACACTTGAATTGGTTCGTTCCAGTGCCGAGTTGCTGATGATACAGATGCTTTGGCATACTAGAACTGACAGGTAACAAATTCATCCTTGTCCAGATCCGAAAATAAAGTGTGAGTTACGATAAACTCTCAAGATGAGATTAAGGGTATCACAAGCTATGAGAGTCCTCGTTAATCTTCGGCCGTGGAAGTTCCAAACCAATGTTGAAGGATTTCATGTCACAACTAAGTACTGCGGCACAATGAGACGGATTTGCGATCATGATTGAGTGCTGTGCATGACTCGTTAATAAACGAAGAAACGAGTCAAGTCCTACTCGAGGCAATTGGTGGCAATATCAATGCCGCATTCCTGGAAAAATTTCGAACTTGTCTGGGCGTTTGAATTCCCTGCAAACCCATTTTTTGAGCTCTTCATCTACTTAAAACTGAATCGTACGCAATGATCGACGGGGAAAACATTTTCCGAGACTTTGTGCTCTTCAATCGAACTGTTAAAAAGTGCTAGTGGCCGTGCGTGGTGGCATGTCCAGCGGTCTCCGGCGACGATCTACGCATAATTTGGCCTGTCTTAACGAGCACAATCCGAATATGTGATCAAAATTAATTTTTACCGAATAAAAAATTCCGAAAATTAGTCAAAACGTAATTTTGAGTTCTAAATTATGGAGGCTCGATATCACATGTAAGGCATGATTAAAACCTTAAGCAAGCCCTCATGATCAACATAATCAGTATCTCAAATCACTAAAATGGAATAAAGGAATTTACAAACTTTATTTTGGGATCCATTATTCTTGATGTAAAATACCGATGAACCGATGATTAAGAGCTTCTCCGAGATTGCTCCTTACATATCGCGTTCTATGACAACTCCTTATGTGAGGTTATTTGTGCATTATGATTAGAGGAGGGACTTGAGCTGTATTTATAGAATTTTTAGCCAGACCCTTGCATCAAAGATCGTACTTAAGCCACATCAAGGTTGGAGTCCATGTTAATCTTCAAGACAAGCTACAATTGGCAAGTGTTGCATTTCCAATAGATCATACTATCAGGACTCACGTATTGCTATCACTTTTGTACACTTGCTCTTTCACATGACCACAACATCAGCACCACACACACATTGACATCTGGAACAAACAGCAGCTAACAACAAAAACAGAGCAAAGAAGAAGACTCAAAGCACATTACTCATTTTGTTTGTTTCCACCCGACCTTTCTACTTCTCTTGGACTCAATATGGAGCCATACATCCTCATATGACCGTTACCAATCAAAATCCTCAAGTAGCTATTGGTTCGACCATTGTTAGCAGCTGGACATCGCCAGAAATCGTCAGAAAGGCTCTTTGGCAATCTTTAACGTCTCTCCTGCAGTGGCAATTTCCCAAACAATGTCAGTGACTTTGTCAGACTTGCTCATTTTTCCCATAACTGCTCCTGATCAACTCAGGCGATCTTTCTGTGAATTCCCAACCTTTGTATTTGTCTAACGTGCATCCTCACATGCTCGTCATTCAAACATCCCCAATGACTCGATATCTTCAACATCATCATAAACACGAAGCAGAGACAACTCAAGAAGGAGTCTATGTGCATTCACCAACTGAACACGAAGCAGAGAGAAAGGCTGACGAAAATAAACATTTAGCGGTCAACAGTCTCCCTTTATATTGTAGATAGTACAAATGTTCAACAGCTGCACATAAAAATCAACTGTTTTGCTCTTCCTTAAGCAAACATCACTTTCATTGTCCAAATGATATATATGTCTCTTGCTTTACAATTGTTCAACAACTACACAGCCGGATCTTTCTTCCAGCAATAACATTTCCTCCCACATAAATCGCTCGACCTTATTCTTCATCTCATCCATAAGTGTGTTCCCCTCTGTACTCTTGCACTCCTGAATTGGTCATCTTAGTGCTGATGCTATACTTGCTTTATAGTTACCAGCACGAAACGGAGCTCCTAATGAAAAAGGACAGAAATGATGAACTGTCTGAGTGAAACAATCGCTTTTGAGATGAGAATTATGCAGCTTTATCATTAATTAATCTATTGTTAAAAAGTCTCATTCATGAAACCTTATGCCTTTTAAATTTCAGAGTTCAGTGCAGGAGCTGAAAGAGTAACAGAAAAGTTGCCTATTTGGTAGTAGGTACTGCACTAATTAAACACTCAAAATGATCAAATCAGAACTGGTGGAACCTTAATATAGCATCTGTTAGCAATACAGGAACATGCTGAGTAGACTGAGTAAGAATAGTCAGTGTGCTTCAACTAGAAGAAGAGGAATAGTTGCACCAAAAGGATTGTATTAGTTAGAATTGGTTGATTGTATTGAAACTAGTGTCAGTTTTTTTTTTCTCTGTTCTGTTTGAAGTACTTGGCAGTACTGATAACTTTTCAGTTGTTGGGTCACATATGGTGTTGATACCTTGGAAAATTGATTAACGTAGAGAATTTTAAGGTTTTCCCATTTTCTAACCCTTGACCAACAACCATAATAACCATCCATAACTAATAACAACTATCAAAGCATCCATTAATGGGGACACTCTTCATATACTGATCATTGTCCAGTAATTATGCGAAATGAAGTCGCATTTTTTTGGGGATAACCGTGCTTTACAATCAGGGGACGTCAGGAAACCTGCTAACATATGTATGAAGACACCTACATCAGAGCTGTTGTTTTCTTTTTGGGTACTTTTAACACTTACTGACCCCTCTTCTTGTTCATAGATTAAGTAAATATCAAAAGGACAATAAACTACGGTGAGCTAAATCTAAAGGAAATGCAATATGAGAACCCCAACCAACATGTACAACAGAACGTGGAAGAAAAAGAAGGGATACCAAGTGCTGATGACAGAGATGCTTTGGCATTACACTACTGACAAGAAACAAATTCATCATTGTGAAGTTCTGGAAAATAAAGTGAAAAGTTGACAATGAACTCTTAAGACGAGATTTGATGTATTCTAAGCTATGAAATATTCAATCTTCAGCCCAACCAACATTTACAACTAAACTTGGAAGAACAAAGGGACACAAAGTGTTGAATAAAATCAATCTAGTACATACAGCAATCAAATAGCAATGACAATTTCTCATAAAGCAGAAATTCTTTGAGGCTCCATTCCCTATACACTCGATGAAGCATTGTGATCCCCGACATTGCTGAAGTTTCGTCATTATTGATTGTTCATTATTAGTTGGTTATGCAGCCGTAGCAGAACTGGCATTGGTTATTAGCAGTTCGTGCTTGTAAAGATTTCAGGTTTGAAACCGTCTAACTTGTTAGAGTCAAGTGTCAAGCTCACTGTCTTCATTTGCCTTGTTCACATGAAATAAGTTCATCACAATAACCTCGAAGTAGTAGATGGTGCAGAATACAACAGTCTTATTACACCTGTAATCAACACATGACATTACAGAGGGAAACTTCGACACACTTGAACTAGGAACTTTATCATAATCAAGAACACTGAGATGAGGGCATTATCAGATGCTTCTCATTTTAATTGTAGTACCATAACTTCTTCTGAAGCTTCTCAACCAGCTTCTCTTCCACCTGGAACCCCTTGGCTAGTACCTCAGGGGAAATAGGAGGTTTCGCATTGAACAGTGCATTCGCGATAGTGATGACTCCTGGATTTTCGTTGCTTAGACCCGTGATCACGACTGCATTGGTCTTTCCAACGTTGAGCTGGAAGTGAATCATCCCAATCAGGAAAACGAAAACATCTCCAGGGTTGAGGACTTTTGCAAATAGAGAATTGTTCAGTTGGTTGGACGTGACAAAGGTGGCCAGAAAAGAGGAAGTCCTTGGCTGTGGCAAGAATGGGGTTCTTGCAGAGCTTTCCATTCACAAGCACAGCATAGAGAGGATTTCCTGTTGAGAGGAAATGGTTGCTAACATAATGCCTTTGAGGCACATCCTAGGACACAATAAGGTCACAGCGAGAAGGAAAAATGTATCAACGTGTACTTAATTGTCCTGTTTTGCGTGATATTCAATGTCCTGTTCGGAAGATCGTAATGCCTAATGAGCTTCCATAGCGCACCCATTTAGAATGTCGTCTTAAAGGGGGACTACTCTAATATCGAGAGTAAAATATATCAATTCGGGAAATTCTTTGACTGCAACACAGGTCTCCTGCAGGGGACTTGGGTCATAAGCGTTGACAAAGGACAGTGCCAGAGCCAAGAGTGCGAAATTGGTGGAAAGTTGAAAGCTCCTCGACATTTTGGTTTTCTTCCCTCTCTTTCTTTCTACTCTCAAGCGCTCTGTTGGATGCGAAAACTTGCTACAAAATGATGCCAGACCTCATGCACATCTCATATTTCTCTCCCCAAAGAACAGAAACATGTGCATAGAGTAACAATTAGTGTTTATGCCATTGTCTTTTTATATTCAGGGTCAGTACAGTTTTTCCAACTGGAACACGCAAAACTCAATTAATCTTCTCATCCTTAATGAACATCACCTCAATCTGCAAGTGGGAAAGCAACAGAATAAGCGTTTCTGCTTCATATAGCCATTGTAGTTACATGCTGATGTAAATGCAATCCGATCTTTTCTAGTTTGGAAGTCCTCTGTCTCTCTGGCACACTTAGAACTGGGTCTTTTCGGATGCCAAGTTGCTGATGATACAGATGCTTTGGCATAATACTGCTGACAAGTAACAAATTCTTCGTTGTACAGATCTGGAAAAAACAAGTGAAAAGTTAACAATAACCTCTGAAGATGAGATCTGGGGTATTCGGGCTATGAGCGTCCTAGTTATTCAATCTTCAGCCCAGGGAGTTGCAAACCTATTGTGCTAGATTGGACGTCACAACCAAGTATCCCGGTACTATGAGACGGATTAATATCGATCATGACTAATAACATCATCACCATGACTCTTGTGCATGACTCGTTTGGAAAGGAAGAAACGAGTGGAGTCCTGCTCTAGGTAATAGATGGCGGTATTGACACAAAGGAAGATATACTCCGAAAGGGTTCCAAAGCTTAATGTTTATGCTGAATAATGAGTGCCTTTACAACGTCTTAGGTGCCTATTTACAGGGAGGTAGCCCTTTAGGAAACAATCAAATAATTAAAATCGAACAACACAATTAATTCAAATGTTGATAAAGGGGAAAGTCCTCAAAACGCATCCCAAAAATCTGCAGGAAACAAGTGAATTTGGAGATCAAACGTTGCCCAATTCACCTTAGCCAATTTGCAGCTTCGAAGATCCAATTTGCAGCTTCAAGATCCAATTTGCAGCTTCAAGATCTCGCAATCCTCTTTGATTTGATATGTTGTACGCGCCAGAACTCCTCCCGCATCAAAAGTTACGACCCTTTGAAGTTGTCCCATCATTTATGGCATGGGTGGAATTGCCCGCTCTTACGACGCTGAAGGTTTCCATATAAGTATTTGCCAGCTGCTCTACATCAAATATCCGTGTGACATTCGTGGAAGAATTTTTGAACTTGTCCGGACACTTCTTAGATTCACTGCAAACGCATTTTTTGAGCTCTTATGTACTGAAATGCGAGTCGTACACTATGATTGATGCTATCCTTGTTTGTTATATAGTTTTTGCATGAACTGGAGATCAATAACAGTCAGCATGACAATTACTTTGGAGGTTGTCACTTGTGCAGTCTCCCAGAATTTCAGAGTCTGGTCTACGTAAGAGGAGCACATGTATAACAACGGATTTGAGAGTGCAACCAGGATTGCCTATTTGGCAGTGTCTACTGTACCGGTTGAAGAGGCAAAGATGATGAAAATTGGACTGCCCAGTGGCCACAACCCTAACAGGGCATCAACAAAGGAATATGCTGAAGCATACTGAGGAAGGGTTGTCAATCTGCATGAGAAAACATTGTGCATCGTGTAGAAGAAGATGGATTGTTGCACCAGAAAGATTGGAGTAGCTAGAATCAGTTGATTGTACTGAAATTAGTTTTGGGTCTTGAAAGATTAATTGAAGTGCTAATAGTAATGAAGCCTTAGAATACTGACTAAAGGAGCAACAATGTATTATTTTCCACTTCCTAACACTTGGCCAGTCCATAACTAAATATCACTATTCTACTTAGGAGACAATTCCTTTTATGGATATACGCTCGTGATTCTCATCGTCCAACAATTATGCTGGATGAAGTTACATTTACTAAATCGAGCTTCTATCATCGCAGTGACCAAGGTTTTGGAACAAAGCCGTACTGACCGGCTTTTGGAATGAAAATCAATTGATTTGCTATTCCTTAAGCAAACGTCACTCTCGAGATAGGAATTATGCAGCTTATCATTAGTTAAGCTATCATTGAAAAGTCTAATTCGTGGAAACTTTTGCCTTGCCTTCTAAAATAGTACAGTCTAGGATTTGGAGTAGTAATAGAAAACTGCCTATTTTGGTAGTAGGTGCTGCACCAATTAAACAATCAAAATGAAATCAGGACTAGTGGAACCTTAATATAGCATCTGTTGACAACAATGGAATATGCTGAGTAGGCTGAGAAAGAATAGTCAATGTGCTTCTCCTAGAAGAAGAGGAATAATTGCACCATAAAGATTGGATTGGTGGAATAAACTGCAAACAATTTATTTCATCGATACGCCCTTATGATTTTGATCATTTTTCAGCAATAATGCAAAGGATAAACAATAATGCCTAATTGGCAGTTTAGGACTCCAGCTTGCTTGTACTGTTGGACCTTTCGGGGCTTCGTCAAGTAAAAATAACAGAAGATTTTCGTACAATAACAATTTTCGTCTCCAACTCATTTAAGTGATGACAAATTGATAGTTATAATTCTTACAACTGTATAACCAAGCTTTACAGTAGCTTATGCAGCTGCTAATGCAGGAGAAACCTTACCAGCATCTGCAATTCAACTTATCTTAGTAACTAAGATAACATAAGGAGATCAACAAATCAATTATGAGATTCGTTCGCTAGTAATCTCATTACAATCATGGGGACTTCGGGGAATTTGCTAATATATGTACGAGGAAAACTGCATCATAGCTGTCATTTTATTTTCTTCATTTCTTTTATTAGTTATTTAAGCACTTATCATAGATTAAGTAAATAGGAAAATGACAATAATCAATGGTGAGCAAAATCTTAAGGAAATGCAATTTAAGAAACCCAACTAACATGTACAAAAAGGAATCCTGTGAGGCCGCATCATGATCCCTGAAATTACTGAAGTTCCGTCGATACTGATTCCCTCCATATTAGTTATGCAGCCTTAGTAGAACTGATGATGGTTATTAGCAGTTCGTGATTGTAAAGCATTCAGGTTGGAAATCCTGTGACATGGTAGAGTGTAGTGTCGAGCTTACTGTCTTTCTCTGTCTTAGTTCCATGAAATAAGTTCATCACAAGCAGATGGTGCAGAAAACAACAGTCTTATTATACTGAAATCGGTATAAGATGTTACACAAGGAAACTTTCTTCATGCTTGAAATAGGAACTCCATCAGACGACTTGAAGTTCTTTTAATCAAGTACACAGAGATGACGCCATTGTCAGATGCATCTCTCCGGCTAATTGTAGTACCAGAACTTCTTCTGAAGTGTCTCAACAAGCTTCTCATCCACCTGGAACCCCTTGGCTAGTACCTCAGGGGAAATAGGAGGTTTCGCATTGAAGAGGGCATTAGCGACCGTGGTGACTCCTGGGTTTTGGCTGCTAAGACCGGAGATCGCGACTGCATTGGTCTTTCCAACATTGAGCTGGAAGTGAATCATCCCGATCGGGAAAACAAAAACATCTCCGGGGTGGAGGACTTTCTCAAAGAAAGTATTGTTCAGCTGGTTGGACGTGACAAAGCCTACATAGAGGGTGCCCTCCAAGACAAGCAAAATCTCGGTGCCACGAGGGTGAATGTGCGGAGGATTTAAACCACCTATTCCATAGTCAATACGAACCATGGAAATGCCAAGGGTGTTGAGTCCTGGTAGCTGGTCCACGAACACTGGGGTGACTGTGGAGCCCACTGGATTGGCCGTGCTTCTAGGAACTTGGAGGCCGGAAAAGAGGAAGTCGTTCGCTGTGGTAAGAACGGGGTTCTTGCAGAACTTTCCATTCACAAACACTGCAGAGAGGAGTTTCTGTTATAGAGGAAATTGTTGCTGACATATACCTTTGAGGCACATCCTAGTATACAATAAGGTCGCACCAAGAACGAGATATGTTATGGTTTTGTTAACTTAATTGTCTTGTTTTGTTTGAAATTAGCGTACACGCTGTCTTGTTTAAAAAATCAATCGTAATGCCCGATGAGCTTCCCCGGTGCACCTAGTAAGAGTATCAGAGGACTACTCTGAAATCAAGAGAAAATGTACTAATTCGGAGAGTTCTACCAAGGAAGGGAAAGACAAGCTTACAAGCATTCTTGGGTTCTTGGACTGCTACACATATGTCCTGCAGGGGACTTGGGTCATAGGCATCGGCGAAGGACAGTGCCAGAGCCAAGAGTGCCAAACTGGCGGAAAGCCAAACCCTATTCGTCATTTCGGTTTTCTTCTGCCTCTCTTGTACCTACTCCCAAGTGCTCTGATGGATGCGAACACTCGCTTCCAAATGATGCCAATTTATAGATGCCAGAACTCATGCACATCTCATATTTTTCTCCATAAAGCACAGAAACTTTGACAAAAAGA
The DNA here is from genome assembly GCA_021437795.1 of Rhodamnia rubescens. Taxonomy (NCBI): domain Eukaryota; kingdom Viridiplantae; phylum Streptophyta; class Magnoliopsida; order Myrtales; family Myrtaceae; genus Rhodamnia; species Rhodamnia rubescens. The sequence goes on along the minus strand of JAILYA010000096.1, from coordinate 909,347 downwards.
AATGTCTTAGTTGTTAAGCAATTGTCCTTCGATAGTCGAGTCAGTACAGATTTTCCATTAGCTACACACACAATAAATTTCCTCACTCTTAACTCACATCACCTAAATCTTCTATTGGGAAAGCAACAGACCAACCGTTCTGCTTCATAGAGCTATGGTTGTTGACATGCTGATGTCCATGCAATCTGATCTTCTATAGTTTTAACTTCTCTGTAAATCTGGCACTCTTGAATTGGTTCATTCCAATACCGAGTTGCTGATGATACAGATGCTTCGGCATTCTAGCACTAACAAGTAGCAAATTCATCCTTGTCCAGATCTGACAATAAAGTAAAAGTTACGATAAACTCTCGAGATGAGATCTAGGGTACTGTAAGCTATGAGAGTCCTAGTTACTCAATCTTCGGCCGTGCAAGTTCCAAACCAATGGTGAAGGATTTGATGTCACAACTAATTACCGTGGCACAATGAGACAGACGTTTAACGATTATGATTAACAACTCCATGACCATGCAATTGCTGTGCATGACTCGTTAATAAACGAAGAAACGAGTCAAGTCCTACTCGAGGCAATTGGTGGCAGTATCAATGTTGCATTCCTGGAAAAATTTCGAACAGGTCTGGGCGTTTTGAATTCCCCCGCCAACCCAATTTTTCCAGCTCTTATCTGGCTTAAAACCGGATAGTACGAAATGATCGACCGTGGAAAATACTTTCTGAGACTCTGTACTCTTCAATCGAACTGTTAAAATCCCCTGGAGGGTCAGCATTTAGATAATCCTCTGTGGAAGTACCTCCGTTTTTTCTATGTCTGAGGAAAGAAGTTGAATCTGCTTGAAAGGTCCAAAAGCTAGTGACCTATTATTAGAGCAGGAGACGGTGAATCGTTGTACCTAAAAAACTTGAGCAGTTGAAGTTGCCTGGCTGTAATGAAATCAAGGATAGTTTATGAAGTTGTACTGGATATCGATTTACACACTGCTCGAGAATGGAAAGTTTATCATCTTTTTCATTTCCATGGAAATTTACGGAAAGAAATCCTAAACTTATTACAATTGCGTTACTTCAGTTTTAAACTTTTTTTCCTCGCCTAGTGCCAACGAGAGCGTCCCGGCCCTAAACCGTAGGAAAAAAAAAGAAAAAGTCAAGAAAAGAAAAAAATTATAAGAAAATTCAAAAAACTATTAAATGATTTTAAAATTTATTCACGTCGGTCTAAACCGTCCCAAGTGGCACTACCAAAGATCCACATGAGGAATTTTCGGTTAAAATTGGACAAATTGACTGAATTGACAAAATGCAAAAATTTAGAATTGAATTGACAAAAAAAAAAAAAGTTAATGCCACCAAAAATCCTAAATTAGTACACATGTGACAAATTTACTCAAAACTATTTTTTTTACCTTCAAAAATCATAAATTAATATACATGTGACAAATTTATCTCAAACTAATATCTTTGTGACAAATTTACCCTCATTTGATTTCCGTTAAATTAAATCTCAAATTGATACACTTGGACAAATATCGAGAAAAACCCCAAATAAGTACACCCATCAACTACGCACATATCATCTAACTCATCAATTTGACGGGTAAATTTCTTGAAAATTGACGAAGGGTAAATTTATCACAAGTATACAAATTTGGGGTAAATTGTCACGAGTGTATCATTTATTTTATTTTTATGATCAAAAAAATAGTTTCGAGATAAATTTGTCATAAATGTACTAATTTGATGCCTTTTGTGGTCATAAAAATAGTTTGGGCTAAATTTATCATAGGTATACTAATTTAGGATTTTTCGTGAAATTAATCCAAAAAAATTAAGACTAAATTGGCAGTAAAAAAAATGACAGTAACAGATTTAGAAATTTTTTTTTTGGTAACTCTGCCGACTTTAACGTACATCAACAACCTTTTAACACCAAAAAAACAATAACAAACGTCAGCATCCCATGTTGACTTCAATGCAAAAGTTGCATTTCATTGGATATTCTTGACGAGTCCCCACCATGTAATTACAGATCTGAATGTTCGACCCAAAAAAAAAAAAAAATTATTACAGATCTGAATGAGGTCACGCCTACGTAATTTAGTTCAACGAAAACCCTAAATTTTGACCCATTTTTTTAATCGGGTCGGATCTTTGTAACGTGATTCCTGATCCGCCGTCTTCGCCTGCGCCGGCCCAATCCACATTTCCGTAAGCCTGTGCTCCCAAATTGCCTCCCGCCATTTCGACAGCCTCTCTCTCAGTAATTTCATCAAACACTTCGCTTCTGCAACGTACAGGGACGCCATGAATCCACCGCCAAACCTCCCTTTCTTCCCCTTCTCTCCCCTAACCCGAATGCTAACTTCTTCCCTCCTCATCTCCAACAAATCCCACCTCGCCAAAACCCCACACCTCCCACGCCGCCTTCTCTCGCCGCCGCGCTCTCGTCCCTCGACCACCTCATCTCTGCGTCGGCGCAAACCCTAGACTCCCTCTCCGCCCTGCTCCCTCTTAAGCCCCAAGTGGGCCTCGATCTCGTCTCTTGCCCTTTCAACCCTCACCACCGCATGCCTCCTGAATCCCTCTTCGGCCACTATCTCAGCTGCCCCACCCCTCTTGATTTAGATTCCTCCCTGCAATCTCTCAACTACCCGAAAAGCTTGGAGTCCTCGGACGGCAACCCCCGGTTCGCTGGAGCAGTTAGCGGTCCCGGCAGCGAGCTCTGCCTCGCGTTGGACGGTTTCGGCGATTTCAGGTCTAACTTTTTCTACGAGGATTGTCCTGGTGCTGTTTCTTTCCCTATCGAGGATAGTGATGCTAGGAGGACGTTTACGTTACCTGGAGTTCTGTCGGTTGAATGCGGTAATTTTGGTACTGATGGTGGCGTGGGTATTGAAGAAGTAGAGAATTTGTTCGTTAGTGTCCTGCCCTCGGAATTGTGGAGCGCTCAGAGAGAAATCGAGGAATGGAGGGATTATCCGAATGGGTATTCGTACAATGTGCTTAGGGTGATTTTGGCGGTGGGGTTGCTTAAAGGGAGTGCTTTGAGGAGATGGGTTATTGTTAATTCTGTGCGATTTGGCGTGGTTATTGATGTGGCCATGGGGGATCATATTTTTACGCTGTTTACTCTGTGTTTGAAAGCAATTGTAAGGGAAGGTGTTAGTTTGCTGAAGACAAGGGATTTGAAAGGGAATAAAGGGTGTTCAAGTGAGTTTAAGTGTCCCAATTTGATCCAGGTTATGAAGTGGTTGGCATCTTGGCTTTCTGTTTTGTATGCTGAGGTGAATGCAAAGTTCTTTGCTATTGACATGCTTAAGAATTGCTTATTGGATGCGGTGTCGCATTTGTTACTGAACTATTTGGAGCTGGAGGATGAATCCACTGGTAAAAGTGAGAGTATGCATGAAAGAGATGCTGGCTGTATCAAGAAGCAGCTTGATATTGAAGTGGATGGAGTAGATGGAACAGTGGTTGGAAACATCAATAAGAAGGTGATTTTTGTGTCCCAGGTAGCTGCTGCTGTTGCAGCATTGCATGAGAGATTCTTACTTGAAGTAAAAATTAAGTCCTTATGGCATTCTCAACAGCCTTCCAGATATCAGCGGTATGTTGATACCCTCATTTTCTTTTATTATCGAGGCTCTTAGTATCCTTTTACTTTCAGCAGGCAATTCCTATGGAGATCATGGACATAGTAGATAAAACCAGGCTTGACATGCCATAAAATTATCTCTCTGGATTGAAATATTCAGTGATGATTACTTCACTGCTCATAAATGAACTTCTGTTACTTTGATCATTTGTATATCAACCTGATAGTATGACCTGGCCTTTCTTTTCACAAGCCCTGCAAGTCAGAAATTGGAATTTATTTGCATATGTCTTCCTGCATATGTTTGCTAACCTTTAGCCATACTTCCTGCCATGCACAGGTGTTATTGCTGTTGGTCAATGGTGTAGTCTGTATTATAGCCATAATTTCTGCTTAACAGAGACTTTTTAATACATTGTTTAGTATTCTCCTTGGATTATCCTTTGAGGATTTTTCTCTCATGTATAGAATGATTGAGCATGCTGATATAACTAATAAAGCCAATGAGGAGCGAGAAAAGCGTCCTGACTACAAGCCTATCATAGACCACGATGGGCTTCCTCGGCAGTGGTCATCTAATCAGGTATATAGAAGCAGTCCAAAGTAAATCTCCATTGGTTTTAGAAAGAACAGGCAAAGCTGGGCAATGGCTCCTAGCTTTAAAATTTGATTCATTCACCGTTCCTGTCTTCCTTACCATAATGATGTTCTTGTGTGATTAAGGAAACGGGCAAGGCAAAGACCAGAGAGGAACTATTGGCTGAAGAAAGAGATTACAAGCGCAGAAGAACGTCATATCGTGGCAAGAAGTCAAAGCGCAATATTTCTGAGGTAGGCATGATGTCTGTTGGAAGAGCAGAATCTCTGCTAAGTTTGAATTATTTGTATTGGGATGGTGCAGGAGCTACATTTGGGAACCTGAGAGTTACCCATGATATTAGTACTTGTGCTATTTATTTAGATTTTCCCTTTTACTTTCTCCCAAAAAAATTTCCTTTGTATGGGAACATCCATACTAATGGCTGAATTTGTTGTACTTCGACTCTGAAGGTGATGAGAGATATAATAGAGGATTATATGGAGGAAATTAAGCAAGCTGGAGGTATTGGATGCTTCGAGAAAGGTGCTCATATTGGGGTTCAATCAAATGAAGTACCTTCATCAGATGCAATTCCAGCAAATGGCACCTTTGAGTTGTGCTATGAACCTGAAGGGTACCCTGTTTATTCTCAGAGGGGATTAAGGACTAATCATGATGTCACATCTGCTTCTAATGTCATTGGGGATACTTACTCCGAACATGAAAAGTCTAGAAGAAGGTATTCTCATGAAGATCAACGCAAGAGTACTGGGGTGTACAAGCATGATAGACACTATTATTCCCGAAGTCCAGAAAGGAATGCTCAAAGTCTTTCACATAAGAATCCTATTCGTAGGATAGAAAAAGAAGATGCAAAACTGACTAGAGAAAAACATCAAGAGATCAAAAGGTCATACACCTGTGGATCCAACCGAGGTGAGGACAGATCATCTTCTAGAAGTGATGTAGGTGGGAATGACTGGAATCGAGACTCCAGAGATAGAAGGCGGCGAGAGGCTCATGGAAGACATAATTCAGACGTCGCGCTTCATGGTTTTGATGATAGATATGATCCTTCCAAGTCAGATGACCTATCTGAAGTGTAGACGTTCATGCTGGTAAATGAAGTAGCCGCTAGAATGAGGTTAATAGTGAAATACCAAAGGAAAATAACCTTTTAAGGCATTCTTAAGAGGTTCTCTCCTTGTCAGGTATGTTATTTGAGTCCTCTAGTAGTATCTGGGATCGAATTTCAATCTATTTTTTTAACTTAGTTTGTGTGCATTTAATTTGCAGTATAAAGTCATCAGGCTTCCGAGAATTAGATCTACCTCTGTATCCTCCTTTGTATCCTCAATTGTCCTTGTTATTTCTTCGATATTCTTTCGTTGGTTTCTATTTATTTTTTCTTTCTCTTCAGATAATATCTTTGGGTGAAAGATCATGTTAATGATTGTCATACTTTCATGCATCAATTTCTGACCAACTTGAATAGACTAGAAAATTTCCTCACGTTTCCAACGCCTTTGTCATTGTTTCAAACAGATTCTTACCCACTTGTCGTGATATTTAATGTCTTAGTGCGTGCAAGTAATAGTGTGTATCATGCAAATGTGAGTTGGAGTCTTTCTTTTCTGGAGGATTAGAGGGGTTGAATAAAATTGTGGTCAGCCACTTTTGAACCCTCTTGTGGAGCAGAAAGTTTACGCAGAAAAGTCTCCCTGCAGTTTCCAATCAATTGAGGTTCAAATTTGATGGATGGACAAGCTGATGGTTTTTGCAGGTTATCATCGTCTACCTCGAAAATGAATTTACAACTCACAAATGCCATGTGGTGCAGCTGCTAAGTTTCTTTGACAGGTGATGCGGAGAAGCTGTGGTGACTCATTTCTTTCTGATTGCAAGTTGATCTTAGAATTGAGGATAAGGGGAGAAACTTGTTAAAGATTTGGACAAATTGAACAGCAGCCATCAGATACTGTAGAAAAGATATCATGAGGATACGAGTTAAAAGTATGGAAACCCCTAGAAAGTAGGTAGATCTCTTAGAGAAGATCTTGACTATTTACATCTTGCTGAAATAGATCAATTTCGTGATAGCACTCCATGCGATTGATTTTACTCATAATGTGTGTGATAAGACTTGATTCTCATTGTAATCACTTACTGTTATAGGAACTCAATGTTGTGTACTCGAAGGGAGCCATTTTGGATCAAGTTGGATGTAATTGTCTATATATAAAAACTCGGTAGACACCCGGGCGGATCATGCAGCCTAGGATGGACTCAAGTATCAGGTTTTGGTGAATTTCTGTATTCTAGGGCTGTAATTTGCTGAGCAGCACCACGAATTTCTGCCTGATTACTCACCCACGGTGTCAGTCGGGTCGGCCCTGAAACATTGGAATGTTCTGCCGATTGGTTCTTGCTGGTTGGATTTGTGGCTAAAGTTGTGCTCTTCGCAAATTGATCAAAAGGGTGATCTATTCTGTGTAAGTGGTAGATGAAGAAACTATGAATTGGGTAAGCAGTCTTGTACTTGGTTGCACGTGAGGACTTTGGCTGTATTTGGTCGTCAAGATAAAAATCATGATAGGATATATTTTATCGTATTGTGTATTTGGTAGATAGAGGGGACATAGCCTAGATAAAAATATCCTACGGGAAGGGGGTGAGATAGGTCTGAATAGAATTCCTCAAGAAAGTCGACACGAAGACAATTAGGTTTTTCCCACAATCACTGTCTCTCCTTCGACTTGGGCTGCCTATTCGGCAGCCACGACTATCAAGTGTGGCCACCCCTTCGATACCAAGCAGGGGTCTCCGGCAGCAAAGTTGAGTATCTCCATCACCTCTTTCTTTAATCAATAGTTTGGCGTAATATAATATGATATCCTTTGTTTTTTAATCAATTGAACATTTTCAACGTTCAAAAGAGGTCTAGACGTATTATGAAGAACTCGAGATTGATCATCGTCTTTCAAGTTAACTTTCTTGGGTGACCTGCATGAGTGCATGTTGAACATGTGAAAAGAGACTAAATAATTTCATTTATTCAATACTTGTTTACTCTCTCGACAAAATAACAAGCAAGGCCAGTAGGTCATTCTAAAAGGATTTGAATCCAAATTAAGACGTAAGGTTCTACTTGGGTCTATACATCAATGTCACGCCTGAATTTAAATAACACAAATTTCTGCTCAATAATTATTCACTTGTCATAACTAATCGCTGAATAATTTTTAAAGCATTTTGATATTTCAGCAAAAGAAGTTGATCTCAGCTGCGCATTAACTTTTATATTTGCAGTTCACCAAATAGTATATAGGTCTCGATAAAATTCTTGAATTTTTTATTCTATCCAATCTTATTTTAACTAGAAATATGGACGACAAGAACGCAGCCTTGGTGACAGTACAGTGATTCCTCTGTATTTTCTTATCATTGGGTAAGCCGTTCAAAAAGCTCATTGGTGGAGAGACAGTGGTGGTCAAAACTGAAGTAACTTCAAATTGCTTCTGATAACAAAACAGCGTCCCTTTGTAGTCGAATCTTCCATCCATGGCTTATGATGCGCACACTTTGAACAGAACAAACATATCAACGAGAGGGTAGGCTCAAGATTCCGAATGAAATGGACAGAATCAACTATTTTCGATAGTTGCGCATAATCAAAACTTGTGAGGTATGAATTAGGTTTGCATGATATTATCATTGATGGTAACACTAATCGATCAGCAAAGTGTGGTTTCTTATTCCCTTTTAAGTAAGTATTCCTTGAGTTTATTGCATGAAGTAACTTGTATACATGGCCTTGCTCAGTATCAAAGCAAAAAAATTACTTACCACATGGAAAAGTGTACTTAAGCATTTGAACATTGTAAATAATTCGAAGTAGCTTAAAATATTACCACTTGTTTATCCTTTATAATCTAAAGTATTTGGTACGAAATAAAATTTCAGAATCATGCATATGATGAAGCACTTGAGAAGTTAAAATCACGTTTAAGGAAAAAAAAATTAACCGGGCGACCCTCGACTAGACCTATCCGAGGGCCAACAGCTCCTAGCCGAGGCTTGCCAACCCCCATTGACCATTCTCCGACCAACGCTACCCCTTTTCGATGATGGCAAAGCGGCGGCGGTGGTGTGGGCTACAAGCCCTCGCCTGCTTTTTCTTTCCTCTTCTTCTGCTTTTTTTAATTCTCTTATTTTTAATATAATTTATTATTTTATATTTAAAAAAGCAGTTTTTTTTAACTAAAACGACATTAATTTAGTTATATATTTCATGTTTTAGCCACGTAGAAGAGATAAAAAAAAAGCATGTCGGCATTTTCCTTTAGTCAAGTTAGATGGAGTTAACAAAATACTTGATTGTACCAATTTGACAAGTTTTACTATTTAGTTGACAACTTTACGGCTCAATTATACTTTCGTAATAAGTTTTAGAATTTCTACTACGGCTATCCATAATGTTTTCAAAACTGTATCCTGTCATTCATATTAGAATGATCGGACAAGGATATAACATTTTCAAACCATCGTCCTAGATTTGGATTTCTAGAAAAGAAAATCGTACATGAAATTACCTAAATCGTACATGAAATTACCTTAATCATACTTTTAAGGAATTGAAAAGGGAACCTTATATGTTCTAGAAACCTTCGTCCGTCTATTCTCAAATTGTCACCTTGCAACTTGAGGATCAAAATCAAATTCATGAAATTCTTTTATCTCCACCAATTGTTTAATTGCTCTAATTCTATTTTACTTATTGTCCACGGCATCGGGGAGCTGTGTCTTTTCGAATTGTGATTAATCTTTACAATCTTCTGGTTTTTATTAATCCTTCTAATTTCTCAGTTTTGAGCTCTGTTTTGGCAAAACCTCAGCAATCCACGTGGAAACAACCGCCGACAGAACATCCTCAAGTCTCATCCAATAAGAGAATTTCAGTTAGCAAGCAGCCCCAGTGACGTCAGCGTTTCTGTTACTCCAATTTCATATCATGGTCAATATGATGAACTCATCTGGAAAAAACAGAAGAAGCTGCCAGATTATCAGAATCCGATTCTGAACTGAAACTGCCAGATTACCAGAAAGAAACCGATTCAAGAACTATCACATGAGCACAAAGTTCAATCCTTTCTTCGCTCCTCCCTTCTATTCTCACGTACCCATATTGAGTTCTCGCTGAGTTTCTCGAGTTCAATCCATTTCTTGCTCTGTTCTTCGTGCGGTGTCAGTTAGAGTGAGTGAGTGATGCAAGATGGCAGAAACAGGGGACCCAGATGGGGGTTCGGCGAGGAGCCCTCGAGAGTTGAAGAGCGAAGTGTCCAGGCTGCTGGAGACGATCGCTAAAGAAGACGAGTGCAAGTTAGAGACCCTCGACGAAGCTATCCGAACTCTGCAACTTTTGACGGAGTCAAGATCGAAGACCACGGAAAAGAAGCCCCGCAGCGGCAAGCAGGGAATTCCCGAAGAGTTCCTCTGTCCCATTTCGAAGGAAGTGATGGCGGACCCGGTTGTTTTGGAGAATGGACAGGTTTGAGTCATTTATTGTGCTTGTTCTTCTTGTTTCCTTTCTGGCTCTTCTTTGGCTGGCGACTGTGAGTTCCGGTTAGCTTTAAGTGAATTTCAATGGAGGAGGGTTTGAGTGCTCCGTCTTCGGGTAGCCATTTGAATTATGGATTGTCAAGGTCATCCATCATCAGTTCCGTCTTGAGGGATTAGGCGTAACTTAAGAATCTAGTCGCTCTATGGCGGTCGATGAGTTAGACTAGAGTGGCACTTTTCTTTTTATCTCAATGAGGAGGATCGCAGTAGAGGGCCGGATTCCCTTTGGAGTTGCATCTCCTTCTCTATGACCCGTGCGTAATCAGCATTCTATTTCTTGAGATACCTTCTCAGCGAAGGTATCTGTACTTAATAATATAAAGGGTTTCGCTGATTCTACGAATAAATGAGCATAGCATTGATGAATCGGGATATGGAATAGTGATATCGCCGGATCTTTTGGCCTTCATTCAGCCTTTTTCTCCAAATCAGTCGTATTTGAGTGATTACCAGGCTCACGTTTTCTTCTCTCTGCCTCTTTTTTCTCGTTTGATTTCCTGTTTCCAGACATTCGATCGGCTTCCTATTCAGGACTGGCTGAATGAGGGCCATAGGAGATGCCCTCGAACCCAGGAATACCTTCGCGACACTAGACTCACTCCAAATCTTTTGGTCCGGAGATTAATTGAAAAATGTTGCAAGGAGCGAGGATTTGAGTTACCGAACTTGATGGAAGATAAAGGGAAGATAGCCGGCGACTGCGACAAAGATCAATTTGAATCACTCCTTGTCGCGACCTAGAAAAAAAATAAACAAGTTATTATTTCCGGGCTAATGGATTATCGGTTAATTAATTAACTAACCTAACTCGGACTCTCCCAAATCCATACCAAATCGCAACTTAAGGTTCGAATGATTAACATGCAATGTGATTTGAATTTGGAGTCGCCACTAATCATTTTCGGTAGGTCGATTAGAAACCTAAATAAAATAGCGGGAGAAAACTATCTTATTTCTGCGAACCGGAGATTAAGAGTCCGGGGACTTGGTTACATTAATTACAACTAATGCCCTTTCGGTACCTTAAAATTCATGAAACAAATGATGGATTTGACAAATTTGATGAATTCTAGTTGAAGATAAAGAATCAATTTTTTTGGATTTTTCTTCCCATGACATTTTTTTAAATAAAGAAATTACATGAAATTAGGATGAAATAGGTTCTAGATTACTCCCCAATTTGAACTCGTGCACCAAACTTGTGCTCCGGGCTTGTCTTGACCATTGGACCGATTTGGTGACTCGTTAGATCGAGAAATCTCTTGGTCCTATCTCTCATTCACGCTTCTTTCTCATCTCGCTGGAATTTCATGAGACCGCAATCCGGGCGTTGATATTTTTCCCTTTTTGCTCTTCTTCTATTCTTGTACCATTGATGTCTCATCGTTGATATGTAGCTGTTATTTAACATAAAAACGTAAAGAAAAATCGGTGTAGAAAATCCGAGCTAATTTGTATTCGAAATTAAAGAAAGTTAGGGAATCACTTAACTTTCTTTTTTGTTGCGGCGAGCTTGAACGATGGGGATGGATCAATAGCTTGTGTTGATCGGTGCAAAAATTGGCAATAGTAGTATCGGGCTTCAAAACTCTCATACCCTCTCAAAACTCTTTTCAAATTTTTTCTCAAGAGCTCTCTCTATTCTCCTCCTCCAAAAAAACTCTCTCAATTCTCTTTTCCTCCCAAAAACCTCTCCTAAAAAAAAACTCTCTCAATTCTCTTCCACTCCAAAAAACTCCTCATTCTCTTCAAGAACTCTTCTTCTTTTATAGGCAAAGTTCTTCATCCTTCATTCTTCATCTTCATTTCCTTACCTTCCATTTTCATCTTCTCTTCTTCATCTTTATCTTCTCTTCTTCATCTTCATTTCCCTACCTTCCATTTTCATCTTCTCTTCTCCATCTTCATCTTCTTTTCTTCATCTTCATCTTCCCTTCTTCATCTTCATCTTCTCTTCTTCACCTTCATTTCTCCATCTTCCATTTTCATCTTCTTTTCTTCACCTTCATTTCTCCATCTTCCATTTTCATCTTCTTTTCTTCACCTTCTCTTCATTATCTTCCTTTCTCCATCTTCTCTTCATCATCTTCCTTTCTCCATCTTATCTTCATCCTCTTCTCTTGGTATCTTCAGTCATTTAAGTATTTACAATACAGGTCCCCGAAGTTTTGAGTATTTGCAATACAATCCCCGAAGTTCGAGTATTTGCAATACGATCCCCGAGAAAATATTTCTTTCAAGCCCGAATCTTCTTGGTGCATTTTTTCACCCCATGCCTAGTCCAGGCCCTGTTAAATTTAGCTCAAATTATATGCCAATGCTAAATGAATATGTGAGATGATTTTTGTTTAGAACTAAAATTAGTTCTAATTTTTATGCAAAAAATAAATTAGTCAAAATTTAGGCGTCAACAGTGCCCCTCTTTGAGTGGAGGCTCGTAGAGGTTCCGCTCAAAGATAAAATTGAATCCTAAATTTTGATAGTGCAAATTATGGATGAACTTTTTTTTTTGCGGGAGTTTTAATCCCATTTTTTGTAATGAAGTGAAGCATGATATGCAAGGCTATAAATAACATGTGTCATAATTTCTCTTTTCCATGTTAGAGAAACTCCGCATGGATCGCATACGAGAATACCTGTTTTACCAAATACCTCATAAGCTGGTGATTCCCTTAATTTCCAAGTTTCTTGCAAACACGAGGACCTTAAGGTATTCGACCTATCCGTTATTAGAGACTTCTTCCTAATGCGAGACAATAGAAGATATGTGTATTCTTCCGGATCACAAGAGCTACGTCGTTGTGAGTCGAAAGAAGTAGAATCAAGTTCACAAGAGCTACGTCGTTGTGAGTTGATTAAATGTCGAAATCGCCGGCATACGTCTTCACGATTCGACAAAGGGGAACCAAAATCTTAAGAGCTACGTCGTTATGATTTGGTTTGGATCAAAATCGCGGGCTTATGTCTTCGTGATTTGATAAAGGAGCCGAAATCATAAGAGTTATGTCATTATGAGCCGACTAAGGTCAAGATCACCGGTGCATATGTCTTCGTGATCGACAAAGGGGAACCAAAATCTTAAGAGCTACGTCGTTATGATTTGGTTTGGATCAAAATCACGGGTGCTTATGTCTTCGTGATTTGATAAAAGAGCCGAGAATCATAAGAGCTATGTCATTATGAGCCGACTAAAGGTCAAGATCACCGGTGCATATGTCTTCGTGATCCGAGACCGAAATCATAAGAGCTACGTCGTCATGATTTGATAAGATGTCAAGATCGCCGGTGCATATGTCTACACGACTTGACGGGAGAGGCATATTGCCTGAATTGAATCGTAACAACTAGCATCGGAGGAGTTGTTAATTTGAAAATGGGTTCGAAAAACTTACCCGGGTTCTCCGAACGATTAATCAAAGAACGAAACAGATCGCTCGTATCATACATGGTAGGCATTTGCCAGGAGAACTTGCTCATTCAATAATCCTTGGATGAATTTCGAGACCTTGGGAGGAACATCGAACATCGAGAATGTATTACCCATCATAGAATGTCGAGGTAACATGCGCAAACATATTCAACAATGAGTTCATGCAAAACTTTCCTACCGAGCTTGCAATGATTAGAAATAACATGTGTATAATGCAATCACTCATACCATGGTTTATGCATAACCATTCTATCAAGTTTGCATTATCAATCCTGTCCAGGGATGTTCTCACATTATGAATACCTCGAATGTGAGCTGAATGGGGGACTTCAGTCCGAAAGGGTTTTCTCTCACTCTCAAGAAAAGTTATTTATCCCGTCTGCAGGATTCAAAAGAAATCATTCAATCTTTCCATCATCGCATTCGATAAGGATCCGAGTAATCTCGCAATTGATACGACCGAGCCGATCTCGGAGGTCTTGATTAGGACCGTAATGAGGGCTAGGTCAAAGGTTTACAAATGGGACTCTAGTTGAGTCGAAGGCTGCTGAAATGAATTCCTTCGTCATCTCTCCGGGTTTACAAGTCAAGAACCCCGCAAAAATGAGAGAGAAGTAATCTTGCTCGAACTTCTTCGAGTGATGCTTAAAATCATTGAACTCCACGTTAATTCAAGTGCCCTAGTCGAAGAAAAGGCTTTTAAAGGGTTGTAATGGAGGTAATGATTTGGGGGCCGAGAAACGAAAGGGTTCGTTTTGGCTCGAAAGATATTTGAGAAATGGCTTGTTGTTGGTGATCATTACAATCTTTCACCGATCGTGGCCTTCTAAGATACCATCATTGCTCGAGGATGGTATGAACCGAAAGATTGCATTTGCAATTTGACACTTCATGGAGATTTTTCTCTCAACCCTTTTAGGATATACGGGAAAATTGTGCATTCAAGTTCGAAATATTCTACAAATGAACAATGAATTGAAAGGACATTGGCCTTGCTTTTGGTAGGCACTTTGCTTTTTAAATGCCCAGGAATTTTTTGTGGGATCAGCTTTTCCTCTTTCTTCTCCTTTTTTTTTTTACTCCCAATTCTCTTTTACGATTGTATCTTGATGAGTTCATTGGGAGATTTCCTATTGATCCAGCTTTTCGTGTCCTTCTACTCAAAGATAGGCCATATTTGCTTTGGGACAACAATGATCACCAATGAGGGCTTTTAGAAATGAATTTGCAGGCTCAAATGGATTGTGCAAATGGATGTAGATGTGTGGGATAGAAAAAGGAAATGTTCTTTGTCACCATAGGGCACTTGAATTAAAGCGCAAGTACAATGCAAAGAACCACCCGAAGATTGATGTTAGTCCAAGCAAGAAGATTTCTAACCATTTGTCTCGTGATGCTGATGGAATTATCTCTTTCTTGCCCCAATGTGGGGTGGTTCTTGACGGGGGTTGTGGAAATGAAATCTCCGCTCAAATGGGTTGATCAACGGATAACTTGCAGTGTTTAGGGTAGAGAAATGAATGCCTCCATCACTTCGGTTATCGTACCTTTCGCGAGAAAACTCTTTACCTTGGGGAATGCGGAATTTTGCCACCGTTCATCTCGCCTGAAAAAATTGGACGTGTTTGGGAAAGGATTGCCTTTCATCATCCTGTCATGCCCCCTTCTGTACATTCGATGTATCTTACGTAGTTCATGTTCCTTATTCGAGTTGGTAAATTAAACATGAGGAACAATCATGTGCAAACTATGCAAGTGTATGAGTGTTTTCGAGCATATAAAATGCAGCAACTTTTTATCTTGGTGGACAAAGTTTGCAAGTACATAAAAAATTTCTTAGGGGCGTGGATCGTGAGTTGCCCCTGTTCATGTAAATGCGTTGCAAAACTTCATTGTACGCTTTCGAGACATG
Organism: Rhodamnia rubescens; assembly: GCA_021437795.1. Classification (NCBI taxonomy): domain Eukaryota; kingdom Viridiplantae; phylum Streptophyta; class Magnoliopsida; order Myrtales; family Myrtaceae; genus Rhodamnia; species Rhodamnia rubescens. Next base: position 894,214 of record JAILYA010000096.1, on the reverse strand, counting down.
AGATTGTCAAAGGCTCCAGGGAATTTCTCATTTCATTAATTTTTCGGGAGATGGGATACTTCTCTATTTGGACAGACGTGACCCTGTAAAAATCAAAAGAGAAAGCATCAATGTACGTCCTCATGTTCTAAAAGAATTGAAACGATGCCACTTTACTCATGCACGTATTCCTTGCGAACTTTGAATTGAAAAGATCGATTCATCTCGGATCGGATTGTATGTCCGGGACGTTATCTCTCCTGGTTCTATAACCGTGCGGGCTGAGCTTCGATCTGCGAAGCAAAAAGCTTTTATTAATCTTTGTACATTGATGCCAAATCCCGGGATCGACCCGGGACGCCTCGGACCACTGTCATTCCCCCAACCACTATGTTTGCGGTGTTGTTGGCGTCCACGGGTGGTTCGCTTTTGTTATATTGTTCTCAAAGCGATTGGCAATCTCCCGTGGAGAATAAAATAAGCTTAACTTAGAGTTTGAAAAGACGAGAGCCAATTGGGACGATACGGAGTTACCGATCTTTGAGCTCGCTTGGTGTTTTACTTGCATTCTCCCAAGTAAGGCTATTCGGAATCTCTCTTTACGGGCGTTCGGGAGCGTCGTCCACAAATTGATTTGCTACGAGGCCTAGCTTAATAAGGAACTTACGCATTTGATAAGAGAGGAGAAAATTCGCCCTTTAACTCTAGGCAAATTCTAGACAACTAAAAAGTAAAAAGTATCCCACGCAGGGGAACTATACATGGAATTAAAAGAGTATTCATGCGAGATTGGTTCCACCTCTTTTCTTTGGCTATTCCAATGATTGGCTGATTTTGTCTTGGATCATACACCAACGATCGTTGTTTGAGGATCCATGATCACTTGCTTCGGATCACAACTCGGAGGTCTTTCGGCTCCGAACCGGCCGACCAAGGCGGTGAGCTCATCATCAAAGTAACCTTTTGATTTTTCGGGCAATTGATACTCGAATTCGTCATTGCTACTTGCTAACACCGGCGACAGATTTTCCACTTTGTTTTTGCCGTGAACGGTCCGACTCCTTAAGCTTGAGCCTCCGCCGTCGCTCGGGAACTCGTAGGGATGATCAACCGGTCCGCTGCTAAAACCACCAACGGAAGGTCGGTATGGCCGGTATTCTTGATTGGGAAGTGGTCGGGTACTTTTTGCTCCGTAGGTTTTCCTGGGATTGATCTTCCAGTCAACTTTGCTCCGGTCGCCTTGGTTCCAAGCTACATCGTGCTTCTTCACTTATCTCTAAATGCGTGAAGGTGATTTGTGACACTTCGTAGGGTGAGTCCGTCTATATTCATCATTTTGAGTACGACCATTGGTCGTGCTGAATTGATTCCTAACCGTCGAATCGCCTCGATGAATATAGAATGAAGCTCGGCGGACCAAAGGGGCCTTTTCTTTCCCACAAAATCGTCGTAGTAAGTTTGGCCATAGTTCTTTTGTTCGAGTAATTGCTTCCTTACAAAGCATGCTTTGCCAAATGTTTTGGAGCACTCGAACGCAGACACGGCTTCTTTAGGATGCCCCGAGCACCATGCAATATGGCCCTCGTTATGAACTCGCGATCATCACTTGCCGATGTTATGATCACCGGTATATCCAACTCCGAATCGATGATCTTTAAGAGACCGAGACCGTCCATATCGATCCCTACCATGGCCGCGACGACGATGTCGAAATCATATTTGTACCGCTCGCCTCCTCTAAGGCTTCCGTTACTTTCACATAAGCTGAAATCTTGTACATGCACTTTCTCGGCATGGCAACGAGGATCGAGAGGGAAACGGGGTTGCCATCAATGGCCATGACTCGTAGATCCTCGGGATAGGAAGCTTCCCATACTTCCGCCTGGAATGGACGCATACTTATTTTCCTTTCAAAACCTTCCATATGTAGACCGAAAAATGGGTGTTTCGACTAGAGACCGGGCTTTAGATGTTCTTTGGACTTGCAAAGACAAAAGCGACGATGGCCTTTCGTGACGAGTTACGGAGGTGCATGGAGACTTCAAGTTCTTTATAAACGTTTTACGATCCGTTAGTCTCGCAGACATGCCTTTTCTCTCCTTTTCGGTCCTAGTGCATTGAATCCATTTCGTAATAACTCTTACCTCCCGCTCAATCCGTCGTTCTTTTTTACTTTTCCGATATGGAGGAGCCCTCAAATCTTTTCACTTTCTCTACGAACGAGGCGGTTATTTCCCTCTTCAAATCTTTTCGCTTCCTCCTACGAACGAGGCAGATTATTTCCTTCCTCAAATCTTTTCGCTTCCTCCTACGAACGAGGCGGTTATTTGCCCTCCTCAAATCTTTTCGCTTTTTCCTACGAACGAGGCGAGTTATTTGCCCTCCTCAAATCTTTTCGCTTTCTCCACTAACGAGGCAGTTATTTCCCTCCTCAAATCTTTTCGCATTTACTTACGTGAAGGTTTTCAATGCTTAGTCAAATCGGCGAGGAATTCACGCATTTAAACATGATGATGTTCGTGGATAGTGATTGTTCTTTGCCCCTGGATTAAAAGAAGAATGTCTCACATGGGGATTTTGTAACAAACAAGTACATTCATTCGTACATGTCACTACTTCTCTTGAGGATTCGTAAGGGCGGCTAGTAATGCTCAAAGAAGAGATATTTTGAGAGCCCATAATAAAAAAAATAAAGCTTCATGTAGGCTACACATTCGGAGTTCCATCGCGCTTGAATTGGCTGGCTGTGACATCAAGGAAACTCCAATTGTAGTGATGCATGTCTCTTCCTCGAAGGGCATCGGTTACGCCTCTGCGCAAGACCGACTTTTCTGGATGTATCTCCAACGAAATCGGATTGTATGAGAACTTGCTCGGGGGATGAATCGGTGAATGAGCATTTTCAATGCTCGGATGTGGCTCATCGAGGGACATGTCACCAAAGGAGATGGGGCCGCTACGAGACATGGCAAACAACGGTGTTGATAGCATCCCTATACCTCTTGTTCTCTCGCTCGAAGCTTTTCACTTTCTTCCCTCGAAACGTAAATTCATGACTTTCATTTTTAACCTTCAATCGGGTCCGCTTGTTTTGAAACCAAAACTTGACCTTCAAGGGCTCCATTCCTATCATCCGGCTCAATTCATTTTTGCGTCTCCTATTCACGTAAGAGCACTCCTTGAAGCGGCTTCGAGCACTTTGATTTGATATTTTCTTTTACAGGGGTTGATCATGGCTGCCGCTGCCATTGTTGTTCTTGTCGAAATCTTGAATTTCACTGCCAAGAGAGTTGGGTTTTACGGCTTCGGCGTTGGATCCGGTCTCGAAATCCAGCGGTTCGCTTTCGGGGATGTCTAGGTTGGTTGCCTCCAGTAAGTGCTTGATGGCCTCTAAACATGTTGGATTGAAATACCTCTTACCGCCTTTTTTGTTCACTCTATTCTCCGATGTATGCTTACTCTCTCCAAATTCTTTCGAGTAATCGGGTATGTTCCAAAGCCTCCCTTTAAACGCGATGAAAATCACTAAGCCGACGCTTTTCCCAAGATTTCGTGTTTCCGCTTTGCCTTATTTTTTCAACGTGATGGGACCCCGAATCCACTCGCACCGATTTTCTTTTCTTGATAACCATGCTTGTCTCCCACTCAGTTTTCAATCATGGTGGGACTTCAACTCTTTTTGTAACTTTTCGGATTTGTGAGGCTCGAGATCACGGATTGACGATAGATCCAAGATCCAATGAACGAAACGCCCTGTAGTTTTACCCGAGTAACTAACGTGGCTCCGCAAGAATTGCTGTTTCTTCTCTCGGAAAGTATGCTTGTCTCCCACTCAGTTTTCAATCATGGTGGGACTTCAACTCTTTTTGTAACTTTTCGGATTTGTGATGCTCGAGATCACGGATTGACGATAGATCCAGGATCCAATGAACGAAACGCCCGTAGTTTTACCCGAGTAACTAACGTGGCTCCGCAAGAATTGCTTGTTTCTTTTCCCGAAAAGTATGCTTGTCTCCCACTCGATTTTCAACATGGTGGGGTCCTCAACTCTTTTTGTAACTTTTCGGATTTGTGAGGCTCGAGATCACGGATTGACGATAGATCCAGGATCCAATGAACGAAACGCCCGTAGTTTTACCCGAGTAACTAACGTGGCTCCGCAAGAATTGCTGTTTCTTTTCCCGAAAAGTATGCTTGTCTCCCACTCGGTTTTCAACATGGTGGCGTCCTCAAATCTTTTCGTAACTTTTTCGGATTTATGAGGCTCGAGATGGTAGATCCGTGATTCACGGATGAAACGTCTGTAGTTTTACCCGGATAATTGACTCGACATCCACAATAATTATTGCTATAGCTTTTCTTGCCCTTTAAATTAGGATTTAACGCCGAGACAATTATCGCTTTCATATCTTCATCTCCAACCTTCTAAGCACTCTTTTGCATCCACTCTCTTTTTTAGCCGCTTCAACAACAATGGCTTCCCCTCCTGCGCACGCCTTCTCGGCTGAAGTTTTGGCCAAATGGGAGAAACTTTATAATCTTCTAGGCCAGGGCTACTCTTATATAGCCAACCATCCGGAGGCCGAAACCGAGATTCGTCTTATGTTTAGGGATATGGGCACCGCTTCCATTGAAGGTACCAAGTTAGAGGAGGAATACGGGATCTTCCCCACCCTCTTTACTAACTTCCCGGAGGCTTACCATGTTGCTTATCAAGATGTTACTTTGGCCCACCTTGTGAAGGCACGCTATCGGGATCGGTCGGACAGCTTGGTGTTGGCGCCTTGTAGTCGACAATTATAAGAAGGCCCTCGACTACGGTAATGAACAAGTCTCCTCTGGGATTCGTGAGAGGGGAAACTTGGTGGGGTGTTTGGCCATGTCCCAGGACCATCTTCGAGCGCGATCCGCTCAATATTGTTTTAAAATTTCAATGCACATGGCTGGAAGAAAGGTTGGACGATCGACCCTGGATATAGCCCGCGGGAGAATGCTGATCCATGACCTGGAATTTATTGCCGAGCATCACGAGGACAAGGTAGCCAAGCTCAAAGAGAAATGTGAGCTCCTCCTCTTTAAGTTGGCGGATCTCGATTCTCGGAGCGATCAGTGTAGGCGGAGCATCAACCGTATGGAGAGTCGATTAAACTCCTTTGTGATGCTCATTAGGGCTCGGTTTGGCTTTACGTTCCCACCCCGTTGATCTATTTGTAAAGCTTTCCGATGAATGAAATGAATGCAAGTTTTTACTCATTTCATCTTGGTCGTCATATTTTTTCGCAAGATAACCCCTTTTACTCTGCGAATAAGTAAATCTCACGCTCCCGATGGTCAATCCAATTGGGCCGAGAGGCTCCCCCATTCGAAACAATCTCTCAAAGAAAGATTAGTAGCGAGGAAACAAACGAATGCTCAAATGTGAACAACTCGTGAATCAGTAAATATTATAACTCGATTATTAAAACATCGAGTGAATCAAGCATAATATTTCTTCACATGCATCGCACTCGTGAATCGTATTAATATTATAACTCGATTATTAAAACATCGAGTGAATCAAGCATAATATTTCTTCACATCGTCGAATTGACTGGATTGGTAAAGACACGACCATCCATCTCGGCCGAATCAAAGCACCACTAGGGAGCACCTTCTTTACTATATATGGACCACCATAGTTTGGAGCGAATTTCCCTTCGGGAGTGGGACTATTGGCAATAATTTTCTCAAGACCAGGTCATTGATCCGAAAATATCGAGACCGAACTTTTTTGTTGAATGATTTAGCAACTCTCTGGCGATAACACCGGCCATGACATACGGTCTTAAGTCTTTTTTCGTCGATCGATTTCAATTGGCTGGCTCTCTGCTGGATCCATTCAGCTTCCGTCAACTTAGCTTGAGACAAGATACGTAATGAAGGAATTTTCACTTCAACCGGTAGAACAGCCTCCATTCCATATACAAGAGAATACGGGGTTGCCCCAGTAGATGTCCGGATCGAGGTCCGATACGCCATAAGTGCAAATGACAATCTCTCGTGCTAATCGCGATAATTTTTAGCCGTCTTCGCTAAAAAAATTTTAATGTTCTTGTTGGCGGCTTCTATTGCTCCATTCATTTGAGGACGATATGGGGAAGAGTTCGGATGCTTGATCTTGAATTCCTTAAACAATTCGTCCATTAGTTTGTTGTTTAAGTTCGAGCCATTGTCGGTGATTATGGCTTCAGGTGAACCGTATCGAGCAATGATATCCCGGCGCATAAATTTCGCGATATTTCGTGCCGTGATCGCTAAATAGGATGCTTGCTTCGATCCATTTGGAGAAATAGTCAATCGCCACCAAGATGAATCGATGCCCATTGGAAGCTTTAGGGTTGATAGGACCGATAACATCAATGCCCCACATAGAAAACGGCCATGGTTCGGATAACCGATGCAACTCATTTGGAGGGACATTAATTTTGTCACCATGAATTTGACATTTGTGACAGCTCCGAACATGTCGAATACAATCTCTTTCGAGTGTGAGCCAATAATAACCCAACCTCATAACCTTCTTAGCTAACAAGTGGCCGTTCATGTGTGGACCACGATCCCTTCATGTACTTCCATCATCGACGAACCGCTTGCCGGTTGAGTCAACGCATCTTAGTAGGACGAGAATCGAATGACCGCTTGTACAAATTCTCTCCATTCAAGAAGAACTTCGGGGCCATCTTCCTTATGTACTTTTGGTCGGATACGGTACTTTTTCGGGGAACTCCCGCTTCGAATATAAGTCTTGATGTCATGGTACCATGGCTTACCATCGGGTTCATTGATCACGGTCATACAATATGCCGGCTTTTTTTAGTACCTCGATCTTCAGTGGGTCAACCTCAAGTCCATTGGCGACTTGTAACATTGAAGACAAGGTAGCCAATGCATCGGCCGAATCGATTATGAGTCCCGGACGAGATATTCAAATGAGATATCTTCAAATTCCTCCACCAATTCATCCGGATACTCATGGTAGGGTAGCAATTTAGCATCTCTCGTCTTCCACTTTCCAACGATCGAAGGATAATCAAAGCGGAATCTCCGAACACCTTGAGTCGGGCTATCCCCATTTCAACCGTAGCCTGTGACCGAGGATGCATGCCTCATATTCTCGCTATGTTATTTGTGCAAGGGAATACCAATTTTGCTGCCACAGGATAATGCCGACCACTTGGAGATATCGAACCGCGCCCGTGCCCGATCCCGATAAATTGACAGTCCGTCAAAATACATAGTCCAGATGTAATCCTCTACCGACATGATTCGATCCTCGAACGATAGGCATCATCATCTTGCCCCGGATTTTCAGCTAGGACATCTCGCTATGACTCGTCCCTTGATTGACTTTTGGGACAAATATTGAACGTCAAACTCGGAGATGAGGATTTGCCATTTGGCAAGTCTACCAATCAAGGCGGGTTGATTAAGCAAGTATTTGATGGGATTGCATTCTGTCACCGAAGTACTTGGTAATGCAAGGTTTATTGCCGAAGCCCGTGCAGTACCCGACTAACGCCGCACATGTTTTCTCTACTTCGAGTACTTCATTTCCAAAGTTGTGAATTTCTTGCTCGGATAATAAATGGCTCGTTCTTTTCCATCGTCCTATTTCTCTTGGGCTAGCATAGCACCCAAGGATTCACTAAGGATTGTGAGGTAGAGGATTAAAGGTTGCTTCGGTGTTGGAGGAACAAGTACGGGTGGATTCATGAGATCTTTGCTTCGAGTTTTCCAAAAGCTTCTTCACATTCGCTATCCCATTGGACTAGCGCATTCTTCTTTAATAGCTTGAGGAATGGCTTAGCGGTTTCGATAACCGAGAGATGAATCGAGCAATATAGTTTAGCCTACCCATCAAGTTTCGAACTTCTTTAACCGTCGTCGGAGGCCTAAGCTCGCGAATAGCCTTAACTTTCGAAGGATCGACTTCAATGCCCTTACCGCTACCACGAAACCGAGTAGCTTGCCCGAGCTGGTTCCAAAGACACACTTGGCGGGGTTGAGGCGTAACTTGTACTTTCGGAGTCTGTCGAACAATTTCTTCAGCGTTTCGACGTGATCTTCTCCATGCCTTGTTTTTGCTATCATGTCATCGGCGTAAACCTCGATCTCATTATGCATCATATCATGGAAAAGGGCAACCATGGCTCGTTGGTAAGTGGCTCCAAGCATTTCCGAGACCGAACGGTATTACCCGGTAATGGAACATTCCCCATGGTGTGGTGAAAGTGGTTTTCAACTTGTCATTGACATTCATCGGGATCCGATTGTATTCGGAGAAACCATCCATGAACGAAAACAATTCAAACCTCGAATGCGGCCGTCTTTCTTCATGACAGGGACTATGTTAGCGACCCAATCGGAATATTCCGTAGTCTCAATGAATCCTACATCGAGAAGCTTCATGACCTCCTCTTTGATCTTCGCACTAATGCAGTCCGGCTCTCCTTGACTTTTGCACGACGGCTTAGCCGAAAGATCGATCGGCAAACAATGCTCGACAATGGAACGGTCAAGATCGGGCATATCTCGCATAGGACTAGGCGAAAACGTCCCGGTAATCCTTTAGGAGCTTAATCAAGCGCTCGAACATCTCTTTGGAAAGGTTTGCCCCGATCTTAACTTTTTTAGAGTTTTCCGCATCGCCTAGGTTGATCGAGATAGCTTGTTCACCGGTCAAGGGCTTGATCTCTTCATGTCGTTCGAAATCTTGACGAACTTCCTCATAATCTGGATCGAACTCATCTAGGTCGTATACTTCGAATCCACTAGATTTCCCTCCTCATGTATCCCCCATGATGACAAACTTGTTGGTCGTTGGTTATCGTCATCGGGTTGGATTGGGGAGCTGGAATCGAGGGTGGTATGCTCGAGCTCACGCTTGTGAAGATCACATCTTCTAGCGGCATTGTCGATAGAGAGCACTTTCCAGGGCTTTACCGGAGTTGTCCGTAGGAGGAATTAGAGCAGGAATGGTTAGCGGCAGGCTGGAGGTGGATGATTGAAGTTTGGCGGAGAAGGCGGCCATCATTTCCTCCATCTTTCGGGACATCATCTCTTCAAAGCGCTTAGTCAAGGAGCCAAGTTTCTCGTCCTAGGGCAAGACCGACGATGGCGTTAATATCGGCCATCCTCTTCGCGATTGATCGAGTAATATGTGGAGGATCCGTGAAAAATTACCTGTACACAGTAACAAACCAAAAATGAGTACAGGGAGCGAAAATAGCGAGCCGGCCCATGGCATCCCTCTAGACTCAAACGAACAAAGTGATTATGACCAAAGAATTGAAACATGTAATTTTCAGTTTGTCCGCTTTTACGAAAAAATCCGTATTAATTCGCACGTTAGTCAAAATACGTCCAAATTTTACGAGCTTATAGTTGAGAAGATGATGAACAACTTTTATATTGATCAATCGGACTAGAAATGAGTGAATCAAATCAGTTTAATGTGTCTTTCCAAAAAATCGCATTCCGAAAACTGTTATAACCACAGGTAGTTAAAAAAGAAAAGGCCATCTTAAATTATGAATTTAATTCTGAAATTTTGTAGGATATTAGTTGAAACATAGGTCTACAACTTTCATGTTTGACACTTACTCAAAGCTCGATCGTAGAATTTAGTAAAAATCGTACAACAGGAACGAGCCAAATCAGAATTGAGGACAATTGATGAAATTGTAAAAACTACGGAAGCAAAGTGTGAAATTGGAAACACGACAATGAGATTCATAAACAATCAACCTAAACCATGGACCAGCCCAAAATAAAAATGAGATAACAGGGCGTAAGAGACAGGAAATTACCGCTCATAGGAAGAAAATGTCAATCACAAAGACATGCGCATGAATCGTGGATTCAAATTTTAGTTCTTTTAGCAAAATGAAATGAAGGACGAAACGACATGTCGCAGCCTCGCGCACGTTCATCATGACTAGTTGCCGCCTCGCATACATAGTCATGACTAGTCGGGTCCAATCATCTCGGCTTGGTTCGGTCGACAAGGGCAACTCTCATGCGTCATAGCCTCACGCGCATGAGAACAACCCTTGAGCCATTTTTTGAAGAACTCGGGATCCAAGTGGGATAACCTTTAGCGAAGCCTTACCGCCAAGGTTAAAGAACCACATAAATACCATCCTGAAACTATCGGGTGACCCGGTTCGGTCACAAGTCAAGGTGGTGTAATGCAATTATATTAGGGGCATGCATGACATTTTAAAGGCAATCAAGCACTCCGATAGTTCAAAAATTAAAATTCTCATCACCAAGCCTCGCAAAACAGAGGTTAGCCACGTACTCCTCCCCTTATAACTCCCTTTCCCGCAAAACCATTTAACACATAGGGATTAAAATTCAACCAAGATTGCCAAATCAAGTAATTTTCCTTTTCATGAACTTATCCGGCTTAAGTCCTCTTTGGGTCCCCAATGGAGTCGCTAAGTGCCGCGACCTAGAAAAAAAATAAACAAGTTATTATTTCCTGGCTAATGGATTATCATGTTAATTAATTAACTAACCTAACTCGGACTCTCCCAAATCCATACCAAATCGCAACTTAAGGTTCGAATGATTAACATGCAATGTGATTTGAATTTGGAGTCGCCACTAATCATTTTCGGTAGGTCGATTAGAAACCTAAATAAAATAGCGGGAGAAAACTATCTTATTTCACGAACCGGAGATTAAGAGTCCGGGACTTGGTTACATTAATTACAACTAATGCCCTTTCGGTACCTTAAAATTCATGAAACAAATGATGGATTTGACAAATTTGATGAATTCTAGTTGAAGATAAAGAATCAATTTTTTTTGGATTTTTCTTCCCATGACATTTTTTTAAATAAAGAAATTACATGAAATTAGGATGAAATAGGTTCTAGATTACTCCCCAATTTGAACTCGTGCACCAAACTTGTGCTCCGGGCTTGTCTTGACCATTGGACCGATTTGGTGACTCGTTAGACCGAGAAATCTCTTGGTCCTATCTCTCATTCACGCTTCTTTCTCATCTCGCTGGAATTTCATGAGACCGCAACTGGGCGTTGATATTTTTCCCTTTTTGCTCTTCTTCTATTCTTGTACCATTGATGTCTCATCGTTGATATGTAGCTGTTATTTAACATAAAAACGTAAAGAAAAATCGATGTAGAAAATCCGAGCTAATTTGTATTCGAAATTAAAGAAAGTTAGGGAATCACTTAACTTTCTTTTCTTTGGCGAGCTTGAACGATGGGGATGGATCAATAGCTTGTGTTGATCGGTGCAAAAATTGGCAATAGTAGTATCGGGCTTCAAAACTCTCATACCCTCTCAAAACTCTTTTCAAATTTTTTCTCAAGAGCTCTCTCTATTCTCCTCCTCCAAAAAAACTCTCTCAATTCTCTTTTCCTCCCAAAAACCTCTCCTAAAAAAAAAACTCTCAATTCTCTTCCACTCCAAAAACTCCTCATTCTCTTCAAGAACTCTTCTTCTTTTATAGGCAAAGTTCTTCATCCTTCATTCTTCATCTTCATTTCCTTACCTTCCATTTTCATCTTCTCTTCTTCATCTTTATCTTCTCTTCTTCATCTTCATTTCCCTACCTTCCATTTTCATCTTCTCTTCTCCATCTTCATCTTCTTTTCTTCATCTTCATCTTCCCTTCTTCATCTTCATCTTCTCTTCTTCACCTTCATTTCTCCATCTTCCATTTTCATCTTCTTTTCTTCACCTTCATTTCTCCATCTTCCATTTTCATCTTCTTTTCTTCACCTTCTCTTCATTATCTTCCTTTCTCCATCTTCTCTTCATCATCTTCCTTTCTCCATCTTATCTTCATCCTCTTCTCTTGGTATCCGCAATACAATCCTTGAAGTTTTAAGTATTTACAATACGATCCCGAAGTTTTGAGTATTTGCAATACAATCCCCGAAGTTCCGAGTATTTGCAATACGCCCCGAGAAAATATTTCTTTCAAGCCCGAATCTTCTCGGTGCATTTTTTCACCCCATGCCTAGTCCAGATGCCTTGTTAAATTTAGCTCAAATTATATGCCAATGCTAAATGAATATGTGAGATGATTTTTGTTTAGAACTAAAATTAGTTCTAATTTTTATGCAAAAAATAAATTAGTCAAAATTTAGGCGTCAACACTCCTCGACAGATTGTCCCCCTTCCTGGATGATCCGCAAGCGGCTGCTAAAGAACTACGAGATCTGACAAACAGACAAGCCTCAGTTCGTACGTTCTTCGGGGAATCTGCGGGGTCCCTCCAGAAATTGCTAAACCCACTTTCCCCGAACAAGGCGGTAGCTAATCCTGGTCTGGAAGAGGATTTGACAGCCATAGTTTTGAATCTCTCAATCATCGATAGCAACAAGGAGCTAATGGAGGAAAATCCATTTGTCATATCGTTCCTCGTTGGGTCACTCAACTCCAGGACACATCGAACAAGAAGTATTGCTGCCGCTGCCCTGTCTGAGCTATCGATTCTCGATTCCAACAGGCATCTAATTGGAGAAGCGGGAGCAATTGGTCCTCTGATCAATGTCATCGGTGAAGGGAACATTGTAGCTGCCGTCAACGCTGCTTCTGCACTGTACAAACTGTTTCATCTTACTGAGAACATAAAGAATGCCATTCGGGCACGAGCCACCAGTGTGATACTCCAGCAGATAGAGAAACGCTTCTGTGTGGATGAAATGATGGGTCTACTCGCGAAATTGTCGGGCGATCAAGATGCGGTTGAGGAGTTGAGGGACTTTGGTGCTGTTCCTCTCTTGCTCAAGGTATTGGGGGAAAGCAGACCCGAACGATGCCAGGAGAATTGTGTGGCTATTCTGGACGAGATCTGTTCTTACGACCCGAACACCGTGAAGCAAATTAGTAGTGACGGGGATGCCTGCGGCCTGCTCCTGAGGCTAAGTGTGAGCAGCACGGCGACTGCGAGGGCTCAGAGGAAGGCTACTTCCATTGTCCAGAAAATCATGAAAGCAGCATCATGGGATGATTAGCTCTCTTTACTCATTTGTGAATATCATTCTCTTCGCGGCAGCTTCTAAACCAATTTTTGCCGGATTCGTTGCGTGGATTGTATACAGGTTAGAGGAAATTTTTTGGCCATGCAGGGGAGTTTGGCTGAGCAAATACGTTGAGAAACAGCTCCATCTTTTACATTGAATGTACATGGATTTGACAGAGAGATTTAATTGATGGCAGGAGTTCTTTCTGTTGTATTCTAGTCTTGTCCCATAGGGAAACAGTGGACCATATTCTCGATTTCTTGACAATTCAATCAGAAAACGATAGTGTAGATCAGGTATGCAGTGATGTTTGACTCCTTGGACAATTTGCTAGGTGTTCTCATCATGGTAATCCTCTACTGTACGAGAAGGAATGTATCTTCTTGGTAAGAAGAGAAGAATTCGAGAGCATACTCGAGTGCTCTTCTTTTGTGCCTCGACCATATGCCAAGTGTAATTGCACAGAATGGGACAAAATATTATTTAAATAGCTTTTTATTAAAAAAAAAATCAGTTTTTCACCAAAATGATTTCGTTTTGGCCTTATGTTTCATGTTTTAACCACTTAGTAGAGAAAAAATAACAAAGAAAAATTCATATCATCAGTTTTCATTAGCCAAGTTGGAAAGAGTTAACGTAAGAACTTGATTGCACCAATTTGACAATTTCTAGCATTTAATTGCATTTTTTAAAAGTTTTACGATCCAAATACACTTTTGTGACAAGTTTTAGCACTTTCAATACATTTATCCTTAAATTTTTTCAGCACCCTGTCATATCATCAATTCATCCATTATAGAATAACTAGACAAGGATATAACAATTTTCAAACCATTGCCTTAAAAATTAGATTTCTAGAAACGAATATACGAACTTACGTTCAAGAAACCTTCATCAGTCTATTCTCAAATTGTCACCTTTGCAACCTAAGGATCAAAGTTAAATTTAAGAAAATTCTGCCTTTTGAGTTTCGATTAATCTTTATAATATTCTCGTTTTTATTAATCCTTATTATATTTGTTTTATTTATTTTTTTGGTCAGAATCCTTATTATATTTCAGTTTTTGACTTTTGACCTCTGTTTTGGCAAAATCAGCAATCCACGGACGAACAACCGCCGCGCCGACAGAACATCCTCAAGTCTCGTCCAATCAGAGAATTTCAGTTAACAAGCAGCCCCAGTGACGTCAGCATTTCTGTTACTCCAAATAAACTGCCAGAGCCCGATTCTCAACTGAAGCTGCCAGATTACCAGAAACTGAAAGGAACCGATTCAAGAACGATCACATCAACACAGAGTTCGATCCTTCCTTTGCTCTTCCCTTCTGTTCTCCACATACCCACGTTGCGTTCTCGCGACTTTCTCCAGTTCAATCCCTTTTTTTTTTTTTTTTTTTCCCTGTTCTTCAAGTGGTGTCGGTCAGAGTGAGTGATGCAAGATGGCAGAAACAGAGGACCCAGATGGAGTTTCGGCGAAGAGCCCTCAAGAGTTGAAGAGCGAAGTGTCCAGGCTGCTGGAGAAGATCGCTAAAGAAGACGAGTGTAAGCTAGAGACTGTCGATGAGGTCATCAGAGCTCTGCAACTTTTCACAGGGTCGAGGTTGAAGACGACGGAGAAGAAGCCTCGCCACCAGCAGGGATTTCCGAAAGAGTTCCTCTGTCCCATTTCTAAGAAAGTGATGGTGGACCCGGTTGTTTTGGAGAATGGACAGGTTTGAGTGATTTTGCTGTGTTCGTTCTCCTTGTTTCCTAGGGTTCTAAGTCACAGTTATTTCCAAATCAGGCCTATTTGAGTGATTACCAGGCTCACATTTTCTTCCCTCTCTTTTTTTTTTTTTTGGTTTGATTTCCTGTTTCCAGACATTCGATCGCCTTCCGATTCAGGACTGGCTGAATGAGGGCCGCAGGAGATGCCCTCAAACCCAGGAATACCTTCGCGACACTAGACTCACTCCAAATCTTTTGGTTCGGAGACTAATCAAAAAATGTTGCAAGGAGCAAGGAGTTAAGTTACCGAATTTGATGGGAGATAAAGGGGAGATTGCCGGTTACTGCAACAAAAATCATTTTGAATCACTCCTTGACAGATTGTCCCCCTCCCTGGATGATCAGCAAGCGGCTGCTAAAGAACTGCGACATCTGACGAACAGACAAGACTCAGTTAGTGCATTTTTCGGGGAATCTGAGGGGGCCCTTCAAAAATTGCTAAACCCACTTTCCCCAAACAAGGCGGTAGATAATCCTGGTCTGGAAGAGGATTTGACTGCCATTGTTTTGAATCTCTCAATTGTCGATAGCAACAAGGAGCTAATGGAGGGCAATCCATTTGTCATATCGTTCCTCGTTGGGTCACTCAACTCCAGGACACATCGAACAAGAAGTATTGCTGCCGCGGCTCTGTCTAAACTATCGATGCTCGATTCGAACAGGCGTCTGATTGGAGAAGCGGGAGCAATCGGTCCTCTGATCAATGTTGTCAGAGTAGGGAACATTTTAGCTATCTTCAACGCTGCTTCTGCACTTTTCCAACTGTTTCATCTTATTGAGAACGTAAAGTATGCCATTCGGGCACGAGCCACCAGAGTGATACTCCAGCGGTTAGAGAAACGTGTCTGTGTGGATGAATTGGTGGGTCTTCTTGCGAAATTGTCTGGCGATCAAGATGCAGTTGAGGAGTTGAGGGACTATGGTGCTGTTCCTATCTTGCTCAAGGTATTAGGGGAAAGCATACCTGAACGATGCAAAGAGAATTGTGTGGTTATTCTGGAGGAGATCTGTTCTTATTACCCGACCACTGTGAAGCAAATTAGGAATGACTGGGATGCCTGTGGTCTGCTCTTCACACTAAGTAAGAGCAGCACGGCAACTGCGAGGGCTCAGAGGAAGGCTACTTCCATTGTTAAGAGAATCATGAATTCAGTGTCATAGAATGATTAGCTTTTACTCATTTGTGAATACCATTCTCTTCGGGGCAGCTTCAAAAACAATTTTTGCTGGATTTGTTTCATGGATTCTGTACAGGGTAGAGGAATTTTTTGCCCATGCAGGGGAGTATGGCTTAGCAAATATATTGAGGAATAGCTTCATCTTTTACATTGAATGTACATGGATTTGACAGAGAGATTCATTTGATGGCAGAAGTTCTTTCTGTTGTATTCTAGTCTTGTCACATAGGAAAACAGTTGACCATATTCTCGATTTCTTCTCAATTCAATCAGAAAATGATAGTGCAGATCAGCTAGGCAGATTCTTGCATGCCAATGTTTGACTCCTTGGACAATATGCTAGGTGTTCTCATCATGGTGGCCCTCTAAGGTATGAGAAAGAATTGATCTTCTTGGTAAAAAGAGAAGATTTTGAGAGCATACTACAGTATGTTACATACTTTCTGATCCCAGTCAGCACCTACCTTGAAGGAGTGTTCTCACACTAGTACTACTTTGTTTATACTCGACATTGACAGACTTTGTATTGACATGAGATTCAGGCTACACGATGTATACGTCTTTAGTTTAACCAGTCGAAGACCCATATGACACGCCTGTCTAGCTTAACAGGCAGACATTTCTTGAAAATGAAAGCAACATTCAGCAGTTGTCCTTTTTATATTTATCTGTTTTATCCATTGATTTATCTTTATAATTATCTTTGTCCACTGCATTGAGGAGAACTAGTTATACTAATTTTTCCGTTTTGAGCTCTATTTTGGCAAAGTCAACAATGCACGTGCAAACAACCGCCGACAAAGCATCCTCAAGTCTCATTTGGTCGGAAAAAATTCAGTTAACAAGCGGCTCCAGTGACGTCAGCATTTTTCCATGTAGTTCCTTTTATTGAAAAAACAGAAAGAAAGAAAGAAAAAAGAAGTGCCAGATCATCAGAAACCGATTCACAACTGAAAAACTGCCAGATTACCAGAAAGGAACCGATTCAAAACTGATCACATTACGCAAAGTTGAATCCTTTCTTTCCTCTTCCCTTCTTTTCTGACATACCCATATGAGTTCTAGCATGGTTTGTGGAGTTCAGTCCATTTTTTGTTCTGTAGCTTGTGTGTTGTCACATAGAGTGAGTGATAGAAGATGGCAGAGACAGAGGACTCAGATGGAGGTTCAATGTAGAGCCCTCAAGAGTGGAAGAGCGAATTCCAAGGCTAGGGGAGATGATCGCTCTAGAAGATGAGTGGCAAGCAGGGAATTCCCGAAGAGTTGCAATGTCCCATTCACCTTATGGCGGTTGATAAGTTAAACTAGAGAAGCATTCTTTTGTATATTCGATACAGATTATGAATGTAGGGCTCTTGTTTGGTTTCATTCTCTCATGTGAACCATCTCAATGAGGAGAATTGCAGGGAAGAGCCGGTTTCTCTTTGCAGTCGCATATATCCTTTTCTAGATCCGTGTAATCGGCAAATATTTTCTTCAGATAGCTTCTTCACTAAGGTATTGTATTTATATGAATAAGGGATTCATTGATCTACGAATAACTAAGTGCAGCATTGATTAATCCGTTATCTGACCTTTCTTTTTAGTCACAATTATTTCCAAATTAGGCCTGTTTGAGAGATTACCAGGCTCACGTTTTTATTTTTTTGCTGTTTCCAGACATTCGGTCGCCTTCCTACTCAGGACTGGTTGATGAGTGCCCTAGAAGATGCCCTCAAACCCTGCAATACCTTCGAGACACTAGACTTACTGTTGCAACGAAAGCGAAAAACAAACACAGAACACAAGGATTTACGTGGTTCGATCAAGGTGATCTACATCCACGGGCGAGGCAAAACGAAAATTCCACTATGATCAAAGAGAGTACAGATGATGATAGCACACAGCTCACAAGTCTCCCAAAAGAAAAAACATAAATAAAAAAACCCTAGCCACGGTGTAAATGGGCCCCAAAAAAATTATTCGTTTGCTCCGTGTTGGGCTTATCGGCCCAACTCTCCGCGTCGCGAACTAAATCTCCATTTTTCCTCCACTTTTGGGCCGCACAAAAATATATCGGATCGGACAATGAATCGGACCGAGTACATAAAATTCAAGACATATTTAACACTTACCCCGAATCATTTGGTCCAGAGATTAACCGTAAAATGTTGCAAGGAGCAAGGTTTTAAGCTACCAATCTTGATTGAGGACGAAGGGAAGATAGCCGGCGCCCGTGGCGAAGATTATTCTGAATCACTCCTCAACAAAATATCCTCCTCCCTGGATGATCTGAAAGCAGTTGCTAAAGAACTCCGATAGCTGACCAACAGACAAGCCTCAGTTGTGCCTTTTTCGGGGAATCTGCAGGGACCCTCCAAATATTGCTAAAGCCAATTTCCTCGAACAAGGTAGCGGATAATCCTGGTCTCGAAGAGTATTTGACCGCCACAGTTCTGAATCTCTCAGTCCTTGAGAGTAACAAGGAGCTACTGGAGGACAATCCATTGGTCATATCGTTCCTCGTTGGGTCACTGAACTCCAGGACAGCTCAAACAAGGAGTATTGCTGCTGCGGCTGTGTCTGAACTATCGACCCTCTTCGAACAGGCGTCTGACTGGAGAAGCGGGAGCAGATCAATGTCATCGGAGGAGGGAACATTGTAGCTATCATCAACGCTTCTTCTGCACTGTACAAACTGTCTCATCTTAAGAAGAACAGAAGTAATGCCATTCAGGCACGAGGCACCAGTGTGATATTCCAGAGGATGGTGAACTGCATTTGTGTGGATGATGGGCCTTCTTGGATCATTGCCTTGCGGTCAAGACGCGATGGAGTAACTGAGGGACTTTGGTGCTGTTCCTGTCTTGCTCAAGGTGGTAGGGGAAATCAGACCTGAACAATGCGAGGAAATTGCATGGCTAATCTGGACGAGGTCTGGCCTTATGACCCGAGCACCGTGAAGCAAATTTGGAGTAATGGGAATGCCTGCGGTCTGCTCTTGACACTAACTGTGAGCAGCACGGCGACTGTGAGAGCTGAAATAAAGGCTACTTCCATTGTCAAGAAAATCACTTAAGTGGCATCAGAGAAGGACCAGTTCTTCACTCAGCTCACCTTTCGTGAATATCATCCTTTTCCCGGCAGCTTCAAAACCAAATTCTGTGGCATCTAATGCAAAGGAGGATTTTGAGAGCATACTTCAGTGTGTTGCACACCTTGTCCCAGTCAGCACCAACCTTGAAGGACTGTTCTTGTCATACTCTAGTACTACTTTGTTTGCACCATTGACTTCATATTGGCATAAGATTCATGCTGCACAAGTGCATTTATCTATTCCTTTTATGATATTACTCAATGACTTGTCTGATTTAGTGTTACAGGAAAGATTCAGCAGTTGTTCTTATTAGCACACTCCAGGTTTAACATTTCACCAAACGAACCACAAATGGGCATCCGCGCCAAGCCTTACTGCAAAATCTCAATTTTCTAGTTCTGACTCATAATGCTCGTTTCTTTATACTATAGATTCTGACATAGACATGGCTAGCTTTAAACAGCAACTTAGAAGATAGTAGCTGCTGTTTGAGAAAATAACTGCAAGTTTGCCTGAACATTGAGGAAGAATCCTCGTGTGGTTAATTGCCATTAGCAGAGGACTGTTGAGCTTCTAAGTTTGAGGCTGATTTGTTGAAAGGGTCTAAGCTTTTCATTTTTCATGAGACAAGTGAAGAGGGAGTGGCAAATAGTGTCATACTCAACGCTTGGAGTTGGCCTGGATATAGAGTTTTGTGTCAAGTGCCATTGTCGTTTAGTGCTTTATGGGATATGGGGATCACATATTAATCCTTGACCGTTTTGATTTTGACCAGCAATATAATCAACTATTCTAATTAAAAGAAGACTGCTTATACCTATGCATTGCTCTCTAGTCACATCTTCAGAAATGAAAAGGAAGAAACAGAAAGTCATAAACACCCTGGGCAAAATTCTCCTTTTACCCCATGAAAAAAAGGGCAAAAGATGGTCTCAAGACAGAGCACTGTTTAAGATCCAAACTGAGAATTCTACGTTGATATTACTCGGTCTTGATCTAGCTATTTCAAATCATACAAGACTTAAGTTTTCATTTTCGGTTGAATGAAGTCGTCCCAAGTTTCAGCCTCAATTCAGCTAGAGCTCCCAATCCAACAAATGCATGGCGAGTCTTTTGGACAGAGAATCTTGCAAGTCATATGTTGTCAAATTCTAGGCAGTACAAGCTGGGACCAGACACCTTGAGAAAAATCCCAGCACCTTTTTCTGCAGAAGAAAGCAAAGAGAAACCAAACATTTCAACATTAATGTTGCCATTTACAAATGACATCTGCCTGGACCCAACGTGCAGATGCATCAAGATCTGCAACAATAAGGGCTGAAATTTATCACAGAAAAGATGGTCAAGATGTCAACTTTTACCAGGATTTCCACAGATTATATGTACAGTTTTGGTCCTGGAATAGTAAGGGCGAAGAAAAAGGTGCCCATTTGTGAAGCCATGCTAACAAAAGTACGAGCAAACAAGAAATGGGACTGACCCTCTTGGTAGTGTGAAGAAGATGAGGAGGGATCTTGTAGAGATCTTCATCAACAGCTTTCGGTTTTGAAGGCTTCAACTTCATGGGCAACTCGAGATGATGATGATGATGGTGATGATGATAATCGGCATTATGTTGCGACCGTGACAGGAGGGGTTGCTTCCTCGGAGGTTCCTTCATCTCACAAACGACTCTCCCTGTTTTTCTCTGCTCCTTCAGTTGCACGTTCCGCATCTCTCTCGTTCTCGCCTGCAACAGTTTTTAGCACTCAGTTCAGACGCAACGGGTACTTTTTCGATAAAAAGAAGAAGAAAGATCTCATGTTAGATGAATGGCCTGAACAGGAAAAGGAGTCGAAGTTTGAACCTTTCTATGAGGAGCCATGGAGCGAGAGAACTTGTGCTCATCAGCAGCAGCGACCGCATACAAGTCCCCGCTCTTACGAGCGCGATCAGATTCTCCGGAAGAAGAGCTGAATCGGAGCAAGCCAGCTTGCCTTGCACACTCAAAGTACTGAGTTATTGGCAGCTCATTTGCATGGTCCCAGTCACCAAATGCTGGTATCTGCCCGCTCTTCCTACAGTGATACTCCTGTAAAAGAAATTTACCCATCAACATAAGAAGAGCAAAAGCAACAAAGAATGACAGTGCAAGAAAGTTTCAAGAGCAACAACAGAAAGTTGAAGAGAGAGTTGTGAAGAATGTGCCCTCACATCCATTGTTGGCTGTTGTTTAAACAACAGCAGCAGCAGCAGCAGCAGCCAAGAAAAGGTCAGAACTTTCTGAGCTTCGGTTGGGAAAAAGGTTGAACCTTTGGGTGCAAGAGAAGGTCTCAAGAAAGTGTGGGGGTTCATCTTTCCTTTTTATTGTGTGTTAGATAAACATTTTTTTTTTGTGCGGGGGTGGGGTTGGTGGTTTTCTGAATTAACTCTGAATAAAGAAAGGCATGCTTGAGATTGAGGTCCTAGTCCCAAGGTCTAAAGGGTGGGGCGCAGATAGAGGGTTGAAAGTCTAGGCTGTGCTGCTCACGACAGGAAAGAGAAATTTCCCAATAGACTTACAGTAGCCTCTTAACTCGAAGACCAGACCAGACATCCATGTCCTGAGCCTGATCGAGATCGAGAGAGAGAGAGAGAGCGTGAGTGCATGTGGAGTTCTTTTTCTAACATTTTTTCCTTTCCTGAGTTCGCGGCGCAGACAACAGAAGGAGGTGACCAGAGTTCTACGGTTTCTCAATCCTCAAAACAGTAGAAACATGGACTTGCTCAGATACGAGTGCAGCTTTTGAAACCCCCTCCCAAAAAAAAAAGTTGCCCTAGGCCCCTAGTCTTCTTGCCATTCAATGGAAGCGTGGAAATAACATTAAAAAAAAAGGATGTAGTGTTGCTTGATTTTTCCTGAAAAATAAAATGACTCTCAAGATCTGTCATATATCTAAAAATCTGTCTAACCTAATCGAGTTAGAACAGCCAAAATGAAAACATCCAAGTTCGGTGTAGTCTCGTTCGCTCGAGAAAAGTCCTTCCCAACCCAATCAATCCAAAACTCAATTATCCTACGGAGATTACACGGATAAGATCGTAGGCGAAAAAGTTGGATGAGACAGGTCTAGCCGTTCAAAAAAGTTCACTCCTCAGCCTTTCCACTCACGTTGCTTCTTATGATGAAATATGAATAGATCGAATTGAAAATGTCAGGGATGAACGCGTTTCTTGGGAAGAAAATCGTCTTTGAGAAATTGCATAAAATGGATGTTGAAAATGTTTCTTGAACCTAGGGCATGCCAAATTGAGTAACAAGTCCATTATCCAACATAGAAGACTCTCTACGAGATGCCAAAGGCTGGTTCTCACTTTTTCAAACATCAACATAGTCATTCTAGAAAATAAAACACCCATGAAAAAATGTTACCATGCCAGCTCGTATGAACTTCCAATTTGACTGAAAATTGTGTTATTACTGCAAATGTTGGATACATTAGCATGTTAGGACTAAGACCAGAAATTCGTAGCCAAGCACAATGCAAGACAAGTTTTAGCTAAGTACACGAACCCCATTGACAATAATAGAGGATGTTTTCAAGATGGCTTTATAATTCGACAATTTAACTACCGGAGACTTTGTTAATGAGTGTCCAAGAAACACTTGTTAACCGATCCAATTTAGAAAATTTGAGAGTTCATGCATCCGTCTTCGACATGATCAATATTTCGAAAATTAAATTATTTTCCCTATATTCAAATGACAAAAAGCATAAATTATTGGGTGCAAAACTCAAAGATTTTTTGGAATGGGCAGGGAAGAGATGGTCAAGCCTATCAGATTGGGGATTCCTCACATGGAGAGATGTGCAATTGACTTTGTGCGAAAACTCATGGGGCCTTGTGCATTGGCCCAATGCCACCTGCCAGCAGATACGACCCGCAGTTTCCTGCTGTTTCCTTGGGAATTGTTTCATCTTTCTGATAAAAACAGAGTGCAACTTTCTTCAATCGGGTTAGAAGTCAAACCACAGCCACACTGGCAAATCTCACTAAAGTTTTCATTTTGGACCGACCTACCTAGGAAAGTAGGAAGGAAAAAAACTTGGTTACCCACATGTGAAAGGGCAAAACTCATGGAATATACAAATTTGTTAAGCAAATGAAATAATCTTGACTGTTGAATAAAATATTGGAAGTGCTTATACTAGTGATTAGGATAATAATTTTATAACTCAATTAAGTACAACCCTAATGTACGTAACACAAACGCATCTCGTTGATTCCACAACGAAGAATGTTCTCATTTTCATCTGTCAAACGTATTTTCAAGAAAATAGAAAATCAAAAACGGTTTTCAAGTTTTAAATTCTGATCAAGATGAGAATTTAGGCCATGTTTGGTTCAATATTTGGCCAAGGGATTTTGAGAAAATGCAAATACCTTTAGGTTAAAGGCTTTTTTCAAAATGCAAGTAGTGTTTGGTAAAGTGTATTTTAAAAACACATTTGACGTAAATGTTATTTGGTGAAAAATGAACTTGGTAAATTTTTTTTTTTTTTTTGAAAAAAAGGCGGCGGCGGGCGGCGCCGGCGATCGGTGGCGGCGCAGACGACCGGTGGCGGCGCGCGGCGACAGCGTTCCGGCGACCGATGGCGGCGGCGGCGATCGGCGGTGTCATGTCCCGAACCCTGCGAGCCGTCGACATCCCATCTAGCCGTTGTTTTATATTGGCTTCCAGGATCCCTCGGCTCACAATTTCATAAAAATCTATAAAACAGGCGAAAGCGGGTAAACATCTCCATACATCAATTCAAATGAATGACTTAGGACAAAAGTGGTATACATCATACATCTGATATTACACTTCAATTGATATAGCGGTCAAATACCAATCGTTCAACCTTAATCCATAGAATCCAATATAATTCATAAGGCCACAAAATATCTTATATTCATTTGACCCACATATTTCTCGAATGCTAATCCTTAGCGGACTTGATGTTCCATCGCCCGATACCCGAAAAATAGGTCCCACGACGGGGTGAGATAAAATCTCGATAAGCTAGTCCCTAACCCTAGGTTAGGGCTCTAGTGCCTCCGAGACAAATTTTAAAAACAACAACTCTTAACATATCATTCTTCACCTCAATAATTCCACTAACAAATCCCCAAATATTCCATACTTGTTTCGAAAATTTCCACACCTTCTCAAATATTCTACGCTACCCTCATATTGACATTACATGTATCAGATTGGGATAAAAATATCCCACGTCGCTCCACGGCCCGCGTTCCACGCCTCAGGCTATCGTATAAATTTCCACGTTACTTCGAAAATTCCACGTTATTCCGGAAATATTCTACGTTACTCTACGACATCATATAAGTCCATAACATTGAGCCTCGGACTTTTTATAGAACACGGCTCCACAAATATATATATATATATATCGGGGTCTCGGACATATAGGAATACGACCCGTAAATCTTGGTTTCGGACACATAGGAACACGACCGGATTAAGTCTCGTACAATTAGTCGAACACGACTCACTTTGGTCTCGGACGACTTAATTGAACACGACTTTCATACTTTCTCGATCTCGGACAATCGGACGAATACGGCTCACTTTGGCCTCGGACGACTTGATTGAATACGACTATCATACTTCCTCGGTCTCGGACAATCGGACTAATACGGCTCATTTTGGCCTCGAGACGACTTGATTGAATACGACCATCATGCTTCCTCGGTCTCGGACAATCGGACGAATACGACTCACTTTGGCCTCGAGCGACTTGATTGAATACGACCTTTGTACTTTCATAGAATATATCGGGATCACGTGATTCACTCACGTTAGTATATTAATAAATCGAGACTACCCTATTAATTCACGCTACCACAAAATTCAATCCACGCTGTGCGACTATAATATACCAACGTAGCAATAAATAAATAACGTACAATTAATAATACACTAACGTAGGAATTTATCAAGGCCGAACGAATATTAATTCTCAACGTATAAATAAATTCACAACTATAGTACTAAACTATAACAATACCACATTTAATTAAATACCATGGCATAATGATATAATGTCACATAAAAAGTAACTATAGTTAACATATAATCTAACCATAGTTTAAAAATAACTAGAGTTCTTAAATAACCTAACCATGGTTAAAATATTAGCATAAAGTAACTATGGTCAAGTTTTGACCACACAATCTCTCTCTTGACTTTACTATTCATGCAAGAACACCTTTCTCTCTCCTCCAACATCTCATTTTCGGCCAAAGCATGAACATGGGCTAAAACAACCAATTTTTCACCAAAAACTACTAAATCTCAAGTCTATTAGCATCCTAGATACCTAATCTAAGGTTAGGAACCAACTTACCACAATTCTAACAACTTTTCCGGCGAGAAAACGGAAAAATCTCGATTCCAACTCCGGCGGTCCTTGCTTGGCCGTTTTGATCCATAAAATTCGGCGATTTCGGCGGCCCACGGTAACTCACGACCTTAGCGCTTCAAAACGGAGTCATCGACGGCTCAACAAAACTTCCGACGGCGGCGGCGGCAAAGATGGGTGTTCGGCCAAGGTGAGGGGAGGGAGAGATAGAGAGAAAAAGTTATCACAAAAAAGGGATAGAAAAGATGAAGGTGATGAATAGTAAGGGCAATTATTGGTTTTGAATGCAAGAGGGGTAAAATGATAATTTCCCCTTACTTGGACTAGTCAATCTCAGCCAAAGGAAAAAATGACCAAAATACCCTTCGTTCCAAGTGAAAAATGGGGTATTTTTCGAGGACAAATGGATCCTTTCCCATTTCCAGGTCAAATATACTTTTCTTGAACCTCTTTGGGGCGAACCGCGAAGGATTCGTACACATTGGATGAGGAAACGTCCAAAAAATTTTATTTATTGGAAATCCAGAAGATCCGACGTCAAATTTTGAAGCTCAATTCGCGATCAATCTCGATCGATAGAATTCTTAGCGTATCTCAAACTAACGGGCGGCTTTTAGGAGTTACGCGTATCGACCCGTGATAAAATCACGTTTAAGAATTACTCGAGCCATGGCGACTTTGGTTGTCATTCAATTGCGAGGGTCAATCACTAATCCCGATGGACACGATCGTTAGAAATAATTTCGGGGACGTTCGAACCCATACAAGGTCAAACGGAATCACCCGTGATCCAAGCGTAGGGTATTATCCAAATCGTTCCTTAATCATTCTAGGATCGGCCTATATTGGTCCAAAATATTTCCTCGACAATTTTCATGGCCAAAGAGTCGGTCCAGGTTCAAGTTCTTAGGTCCACGTACTTGAATTTCCTAGCTAGCCATTCTCATTTGGTTAGTACGCTCGAGAGGATCCACTCCAGGTGAGGTTCACCTGAAATACATTGATGAGGCTTTTCATTTATTTAAGGCTTCAAAACGAGCCGGATTTCAGGATGTCACAAGGCGGCGGCGAACGGAGATCGACGGCGTGAGGCGTGAGGCGACCCAGGCAGCGGCGACCAGCCGCAACCGGCGACCTGCGGCGCTCGGCGGTGGCGGCGGCGGGGGGCGGCGCGGCAAGCTAATGTGACAAAAAAAAAATTTAGTTACATTTTGCCAAAGTCCTTTAGCCCAAAGTACTTCTAGAGGTACTTTGAGTTAAAGAACTTTGAGAAAGATTTGAGATACAATTGTATCTCCCTAAAGTGACTTAAAAAAATTGCCAAACAACATTTGCATTTGGCTAAGGGACTTTATGGCCCCAATGCTCATCTCAAATGCTTGAATCAAATGGGGCCTTAGTCTAGTTTTTGAAAGCTAAACAAACCCAAGTTATTTCAGTTTACAATCTATCTAGTTTGATGGCTCTAACTATTGAGATAAATTAATCACATAAGCTTATGATCGGTACACAAAGTCTGATGCTTATTCTCACCATAGTCAAATTTTGGTCGCACATCACTAGCTAATTCCGACAAAAAATAAATAAAGTAACCAGCTAAAACGACCGAACGTTTTGACCTTACAAAAGATTCACCCCCAAAGATCCAAGTCAGAAATCAAGTCATCCCAATCCCACTGGTTGCTGCTTTGCACCGACCCAGCGGACCCATCAAACTGCAAGTCCAAGCCCAGATCCCCGAGAACACGCCCATTTTCTCCGAAGAATGGAGGATTACCATTATTGAATTCATCCTGATCAGCATACAACATTGGTGGTGATGATGGTGAAGTGCCAATTTCTTCTGGCATTGGGGGATGCACCAAGCTTGGAGCTTCAAGAGCAGCTGTTGGTGGCTGTGTCCAGCCTCCTGATGATGCAGCGAAGTCCCCCAGTAGGCTGGGACCGAGGATTTCGATGTCGTCCTTTGCGTTTGAGTCGTTATCTTCATGGTGGTCGATCTGTTGGGGATTCAGCTTCTTGCTGAGGTGACAGTTCCAGTGGTTCTTCACATCGTTGGCGGTCCTCCCGGGAAGCCTTCCCGCTATCAGCGACCACCTGAAAACTCAAGACCATTTTTGTTATTCGAGAACGGTTTTTGAATTGATTTGAGATATATCTCTGTTGCTTGCCTGTTGCCCAGGAAATTGTGGAGCTTGATGATGAGATCCACTTCCTCCTCGGCGAAACTCCCTCTCTTGATGTTTGGCTGGAGATAGTTGAGCCATCGTAGTCGACAGCTCTTGCGGCACCGGTTCAGTCCTTAATCACAATAGCCATAAAAGTGGAAACTGGTCAATTCGGTGTTAGCTTCTGTTAATTGCAACTAGAACATCAGTCAGCAATTTCGGGATGTACTTGTGGAAGCTCAAAATGAAGTCTCCATGTGAAAGCATACTGTTCTTGGCAACCAATGAAAGATAGTTGCGGTTTTGATTCCTACCAAAATCTGCAGCATTCTAAGACATAATAGATTGCGATACAAGCATGTTGCAGATCAATATGGGTTCTCGATCTTAATTTGATTATAGCTCGATGAATTCAAGGTTCATGTGCAGCGTCGGTCCAGAAGAATATAGCCATATAGGTTCAACCTAAATGCCTCCATCGTAATTCAACTTTGACTGTTTTTGGACCTTCCCCAACCTAATTTTTTACACGAAATCAGAACTTTTTTAGGTATGTCTCTCCTCAATTGGGTATTACTTCTCAGAAACTATCATCTCGATATAATTACACGAGAAATGAATGCATGGTGATATGAATGGTTGCAAGGAAATGCAAGGTTTCTGCAGTTCTGTTCAAGAATGTACTCTCTCTCTAAGGAAAAATGAATTCATGAAGCGCAAAAGAAAGGTAGCAACATTATTCATAAGAAAGGCATTCCAAACAGTAGTGACAGTTGAATTCAACCTACTATTACAGTGATTGCGCATTCGAGCATAGCATAGCATAGACCGTAGATTTGCCATTATTACCGGCTAATTGAGGGACTCTATGCCACTTCCCTTCACCGTATTGCCCGATACACTTCTTGAGCAAATGATCTTCCTCCTCAGTCCATGCCACACCACCCATCTCTCTCACCCCTTAAACTAGAGACTTCAATGGATATTATATACCGACATTTGAATCGGTGTGTCGTTTCGTACTTGGTTCACAATGCCAAGCTCCATCAGTTAGTATTGACTAATGCTGCTATAGCCATTTGGTCACTGGCCCATCTGCTTTCTATGGGTCCTATGGCTTTACATGAGTTTAAGATCAGGCAGCTTTACTCTGCAGAACCGACCAACACAAGCACAAGTTCACATCAGCCCTGTGGTCCTTCCCTTTCAAAGTTCTTCGATGCCAATGCTGCATTGATTCGATTACCCGATATTTTTACATGAGGATGTTAGGAATAGCACCCTGGGAAGAGTAAAGAGAACACATGGGGATTGCGTGGCTCATCAATGCGGCTAATGTCCATGGAGAGCACAAACATCGAGAACTCACTAGTACAATCTGAAGAGATTCCAACAACGTTATGCACCTAATCTGCTGCAACGTGTGTTTCCCGTGGTTTAGGGATAATTAGATTATGAGAAATCTTTATTATGACAGTGCTTTCTCCGATAATATGTAAAACGAAGTTACACTAACTCAAGTCTTAGAATTGAGCAGGCATATGTTGCAGTACATTTCTGAGCAAAGTTTTATGATATCAGGAGACATTATCCTTGTGTGAACCTTGATCACACTAAGCAATTGTAAGGTGCCACCAACAACGACGACGCATATAGCTAGTTCAAGATTTCCGCTTTTGCTCATGGCCATCATTTTGGACTTGGAGATACAGCCGAGAAGAAATTGCCCAAAGAGCAAGTCCCAGCATTCTGTCCACACATAACGCTGATAAGCATCCAAAGAAAGCAGTACAGTTACGAGCATTTGGGATTTCTGGTACATTCCTATTTTAACAAACCTAGCTAATCTCGTGACTCGTCGTTAACGAAGCCAAGACATTTGTTGTCAATTAGTATCGCGTTTTACGCGCTCTTTTATCATCGCAACCTGGTTTAGCTCGTCGCCTTTTGAGTGTTAAATGAGTGGATTCAAAGGCTTTCTCCATTCCTTTTTGTCGGAGCAGTGAAATATCATTCGATCGGGAGCGGCTTGGATGATTGATTTTCTGGTCCATAGGGACCTCATTTATCTCTCTTCTTTTCCTGGGTGGCGTATACTGTCTTGCCTAGATGTGGCAAATGTACTGAATCTCCATGTGATACTGTGCTTTTGATGGCCCTTCCTTCACAACCCACTGGGGAGAAATGATGATGAATTTAAGAAGGGGGAGATGGTGACTTCCATTGCTTGTCCCGCTTCCCAAATTTTGCCTTTGCAATCTATGTTACGTGGGGGACCATTTGATGGGAGCGTGGTTCTTTTTTTTTTTTTTTGGTCAAGTTCCATTCTATCCTATTCTACTATACAAGCCACTAGATATGGCCACGGGCCGAACCCAGTCGGCTCCGGTTCATGAATCGGCGGTTCCGATTTTTGGCCATGGGGGAACCTGAACCGGAACCTTAAGGGCGATTCGGTTCCGATTTTGAACGGGCGGCTTCGGGTGGTTTGGGACTGAGTGCTTGGGTTCAAAATCAAAAATGGAACCACCGGTTCCGGTTCGGTTATGATTTTGGAATTTAATTTTTAAATAATGAATTATGAAATAAAAGAAAATAATAAATTATGAAATAATAAATTATCAAATACAAATTATAGTCAATTTGTAAATTGTAATCAAATTTAGGGGGAGAAAAAAAGGGAGGGGAAGGGACTTGAATTTTATGAATTATCATTAGGGTTAATACCATAAAAAAAACCCCAAACCGGTACACTTATGACAAATTTATCTCAAATTATTTTTTTTACCATAAAAAATCTCAAAATTATACACTTGTGACAAATTTACCACAAACTATTTTTTTTACTATCAAAAATCCTAAACTGGTACAAGTGTGATAAATTTTCCTCAAAATAATTTTTTTACCACAAAAAATTTCAAATTTGTATACATGTGGCAAATTTACCCTATATTAATTTCTGTTAAATTGAGTTAGTGTCACGAAAAAATCTCAAATTGATACACCCGAATATACATGTGGCAAATTTACCATATATTAATTTTTGTTAAATTGAGTTAGTGTCACGAAAAATCTCAAATTGATACACCTACAACAAACAGTATAACTTATACACTCGACAATTGTCATGTGTCATCTAATTCAAAGAATTTTACTTTAAAATTTAACGAAAAATAATGAAGGGTAAATTTATCGCAACCGTACCAGTTTGGGGTAAATTTGTCACAAGTGTACCAGGTTGGGATTTTTGGTAGTCAAAAAATAATTTGAGGTAAATTTGTCACATGCGTACTCAGTTGGAGTTTTTGGTGGTATTAACCCCTATCATTAAGTACCTACATATTTTTTTTGGATAGAAGAATCAAAGCTTATGTAGTTTTTTTACCTTTGATAACCTCATACTTATCTCATCATCAATTGTCGCTACCCATTTTGGTACCGGTACCTCTAGCGGTGGTATCTTTATCTTTAAAGAATTCAACTTCATGGTTGCGATTTATCTTTTGTTGTCGATATTGAGCCTTTGTCCAATCATCCACACAAGCTTGAGTCTCTACCAAATTCAAAGCTAATCTTGAATGTCATTCGTCCAAAATATTTCCTCCAAGCTAAATGGTTGTTCAACCGCATTAACGAACAAGGGGTTACTAAAACTTATTTTGCAATTAGAGGGAGAATTGGGAATTAGGTTGAATGCCTCTTCCACCAATTTAGAATTGGGAAATCATGATCTTTGCCTTCGGATTCAAAGAAACTCAAAAGAAATGGTTAGATTGCTCTATTTCGAAATATTTTCTATTGCTCCCTTTTGCTTTTTTTGCCTATTCATCGAAGTTTATACCATCTACTAATTTTACTTGGATCCCCGCTTTGTATGTCACTAAGTTGAGAATATCCACTATCACCTACATTATACCTACTATAAAATTCATTATATAATTATACTATTGCGTTTTTAACCACTATTTGTATAGCTCTAACATTTACCATTTCATCCAAAAGTAAACATTTATAATACGTGCCCAAATAACCACCTAAACCATCTAATTTGATATGTAGATAAAAAACACAAGCAACTAAATAAATAATATGAATTTTGCTATAATAATATAGCCATTTTGTTCACATTGCCATAATAGTATCACATAATTTATCATCATTTTCATTTTCTTCTAAAACTCTAACAATATTAATACATTCTATTAAAAATAAATGCGTAGTAGGATAATAAACACAGGATAAAGTATAAGTCGCATCATTAAAAAATTTTAAAATATCTAAAAATTTTTGCAAATATCTCGCCTTGTGGGAATAAATTAATCGAAGTACTATTATCCGAAATAAATGCACGTAATAAATCTTTATATGTAAAAGATTCGTCAAGCAACTCGTAAGTAGAATTCGAACGATTTGGAACATCTCTTGAAAATCTTTTTGATGTTTTTCTATTTGCTTTACAAAATCTACACCATTCTTTCATAATTTGAGGATGTTTCCATAAAAATTGAATTGCTATTTTTATTGGGTTGAGAAAAACATAAAAAATTTTTAAACCATCTTGTATACGTAAATTTCAAACATGGCAAGTACATTTAACGTGAAAAAAATTGTCCACTAAAAGCAGGTTTACAAATCTTTTTAAATTGGCAATTGAAGCAGTATTTGTCGCGGCATTATCAAAACCAACCGAAATTTTTTATTAAGCAAATAATATTCTTCTAAAATTTGCCTAATTATTCTATAAATATTATTTGCTATATGCCTATCATCAAAAACTCTAAATGTAATAATTTTTTTTAAATATTCCAATCATCATATATTCAATGGCATGTTATACCCATATAAGAATGAATTTGCCAAGGATCACTTCAAATATTGCTACCTATATGCACATGTCCATTAAAATTCACCAAAATGTTTCATAAATCTTTTTTTCCTCTGTTATAAAGATAAAAAAAACTTGACATTTAAGTGTATTTCGGGAACGATTTTGCTTGTGGAACACATGCAGTTTGTATAAAACAATTAAAACCAAAATTTTCACCAAAATTAAACGATAAATGATCAATGGAAATACATTTAGCTAATTCTTCTTTATACGTTTTTCATTATAACGAAATAAAGGAGGAGTGTTAGGATTGACGTACCCGGAAATTTGTTGTTGTATGATGTCAATTCTCGCTGGGTTGGATGTTTCGCCCCGAGATGTCGTTTAAATGTCCCTTATGTGGTTCCACCCGTATATTTGTTTATTACCCCCACAATATTTACAAATTACATCATACCTTTTTGGATCAATATCAAATCTTTCATTCTTCATGAAGTGGTCCCATATGTAGGATGTAACCTCCTGTTCCGGGCTCATTTGTTGTTGGCATTTCTTCCATACCGGGTAGGAGGATGAAGATTTTTTGCGTTGGAACGTGCTCCACATTGGGAATAATGTTGATATCATCAACATCTAATTTTCAATTGGCATAATCACGAGGGTAATTGGATTCCCTCATTGGGTTCTTGCCTTTGTCACTACTTCTGCTTTCACTTGCTATTTTTGAGAGAATAGAGAGAATTGAGGAGAAAACGGATTGAGAAAATTGAGAGAAATTGAGAGAAATTATGAGAAAAAAGAGAGATGAAAGGGATATTTATAATGGTTATGATAGGTTTTTTAAATTAATAAGAAAGAAAAAAAGAGAGAGGGGAGTATGACCGTTGCAAGGCAACAATCACACGACTCTTTCCCCTTTTTTATTTTTTTTTTGGTATTGGCTAGTTTGCTGGTTCAATGAAATGGGGACTCGTAACCGGCCCCTATGGCACGGGCCAATTTCGGTTTGGAATCGACGGGCCGATCAACGGGCCGATTATAGGTTTGACCCGAGCCGGTTGCAAGCCCAAATCGGCCCGTGGTCATGTCTCGCAAGTCACAACGTGTGAGCTATGTGTCGTGTGCAAGGTTGCAAAACCCCGCTCTCTACTTACGCGTCCCTACCCCACGTTGGACTTGTTTTAAATGTTAGCATCATTAATAACAAGCTTGGGCATGTTTTTGCTTCTTGATTGCTACTTTTCATATATGCTTTGGAAATGTGCAATCAAGCTAATCTCTCTCTCTCTCTCTCTCTCTCTCTCTCTCTCTCTCTAAACATGCTTGCAAGATCAAATGAAAAAGTGCAATGTTAGTATAACAAGATTCGCTTCTTATCACGAAAGTTCAATTAAGTCATAAAATTTGTCAAATTAGTTCAAACGACCCATCCGTTAATTCTGTCCAATTTAGCTATTAGAAAATGCTAATGCAGCCTTTTTTATTTATTTTTTTCTATCCTACGTGGCAATGACATAACTAAAACGATGACGTTTTAGTCCAACTCTGATTTTTAATGCAAATCATATTTAGAAAATAAGCTAAATTATAAATGAATAAATAATAAGAGAGAAAAGAGAAACTAGGCAGTGTTTGCTTTGCCTCTGCCCCCACAACCATCACCTAGAAGAGCTGGCGAGGGTAGAGGACGATCGATGGGGGTTGCCGGGCCCTAGCTAGGCTTCGACGATTACCGATCGTAGGCCCTTGCCGGGTCACGGCCCTCGCCCAAACCCGGCCGAGGGCAGCCATTAATGGGGGTTCCCGAGCCCCGGCCGGGCACTAGCGACTCTCACCAATCACAAGCCCTTGCTAGGTCACGGTCCTCGCCCGAACTAGCCGAGGGCAGCCATTGACGAGGGTTGTCGGTTCCGGGTAGACACCGGCGACCCTCGCCGGCGAAGCCCTTGCACCGGTCACGACCCTTGGCTAGACCTAGGCGACGGCTTGCAGGCCCTCACTCGAGGTTGATGACGGTAGCCGACTTTCGTCGATAACTTCCCCAGCGCCCCCCGGTTTGCTCTTCCCTTTGATGGTGGGTGGTGGTGACGAGGGCTGCCTAGTCTTTCTACCTCTTAAGCTTATTTTTTAATAAATTTGTATAAATTTTGTATTAAAAATTAGGTTTAAACCAAAAATTTTATTCTTATCTTTCATGATTTAGCTGCGGCATCACCACGTATGAAAGAGACTGATTGCATTTTTTTGTAATTTTTATAACTCAATTGGATTTTTAATGTACTTATCCCAAAAATTTATCAAGAAAAAAAAAGCGCTATATTCAAGCTCTCCATATATGTCTGCCACCTTTTGCTTGGAAATCTGGTTTCACACCTGGAGCTTGACATTGGATAACTAAATAGATGCGATTTCTCAGAAAGAAGAATGCTTTCTCCCAATGTTGCTCTTTTTCAACTGAATGCCAAACCAGACAGCTAGAGCTTCAGTGTCTTCGGTATCTACAGTTCTGACCAGCTCCTCTTTGCCTCCTCACAAATTGCTTTGAAAAATAGCCAGCGAGACCCCAATAGCAGCCACCTTGTTTTCAGCTTGAAAAGATTAATCACAGTTGACTTTAATCTCATTTCTTATAGATTTACACCATTTCCTTGCAGAATGACTCTCCCCAGGTGCAGCTAATTGCCTTCTGTCGTTCAAATTCGCGCGCGCACTCCTCATTAGCTTGCAGGATTCGTCCTACCATTGGCAAAAATGACACAAATAGTCCGGACTCTTCCACTTGAAGACAGTCTCGTTCCTTCCCTTCGACAAAAACCAATAGCAGAAAGCCACTTTTCTCAGCAACTCCTTTCTACCAGCTTTTGATAAGGATTAATTCTTAATGATGTCAGCTAGCCATTGATGAAAAAGCAGAAACTGATTGTTTTTTCACTCTTAGCCCCAAGCTGCCAAACTAAATGGATCACCATTCGCAGGACAGAATCATGTGCTCTATGGTTTCCATTTCATGACAGAAAACACAAACGGGGGACAGATCGATCCTTCTCTTGGGTAAATTCTATCCAGAAGCTACAGCCCTGAAGCACAACCTACACAAGAACTGGAGGGCTTATTGAGGGGCTTTGGTTTTTTTCTTTCCTCTGCATGGCAACATTATAAGCTGGCTTGACAGATCTCACCATTTCTTTTCCAGGGTCAGGTAATTCAGTCTTCGACTCTGCTCCAGTGAATCTGAGTTCGTAAAACCAGGTCTTGTTCTTCATTACTTAGGTGATCTCTAACAGGATTCAGGTTCCAATTTTCAAGACCACTGTCAAGCAATGAATCAACTGTGAGGCTTCTATCAACTTACTCAAGCTCTGGATGATGCAGTTCATGAAAAAAGCTGTTCTTCGCGCATCTATCTTCCGAAACTTTGACAGACTTGCCATCAGATATCTGCCATAAAGCCCCTTCTTCTATGAGATCTCTCCCTTCAAGAATGCTGCTCCAGCACCAGGACATCCTCCCTTCACTTCTAACCTCCTTAAAGCTGCAATTTGGGAAATACAAACTCTTCAAAACCTGGAACCAAAATTTAGATAGACTCTGCTTTATGCTTTAAGCGAATTTGGCAAGGAGGGCCTAATAGAACTGAGACAAGCTTAACCCCAAACCACCCTCAGATATTGCTGCATCAAGTCTCTACCAGATCTTCCAGTGCACCCCCAGATTCATAATCCAGCTGTCCCCGCCAAAATTTAGCGATAGTTCTGTCTGCCTCATCAATCCATTTTTTATGGAAATTAAAACGAGACATTGAATTTGTAGGTTCAACATAATAAGCAGTTTTTGACAAGAATTTATAATTGCATCCTTAGACCTCCCCAGCAAAGAAGGAAGCCATACATCCCAAGGTTTTGGATAATGTTGATCCCCAACACTCTGCTCACTGCTTGTCTCCTGGTTTCATCTACATTAGGAGAGGAAAAAAAATTGCCAGGTTTTTGCAAGCTAACCAGCTGCCCTGATGCATGACAATAACCATCTAGGATCTCCTTCAAAGCTCTACAATTTCCTTCATCTGTCTTAAGAAAGAACAGATAATGATCCGCAAATAACAAATGAGTAAGAACAGGACACTCTCTTCAGTTTAAAACCCAGCAATCCCTCTTCCCGTTACTTAGCAAATGAGACAACAACATCAGCAAAATAATTCTGAAAAATGAGGAGATATAGGGTTGTCCCCTTGCTTCTAACCCCAAGGGGGCTCTGCCCAATTATCGGTACTAAAAGGTTTTTCTTTTTTTCGATCAAATTGCAATAGCAATTTCCTACATCTTGTGTCGAATTCGCATCGAATCGGCAACAATGATAATCCCCCAACATCCCAAAACTAGCCATTATCCCACCAGGAGTAGGAGATGTAAGCATGTGGCACTGACTCCACACAAGCCATTATCCGGCCCACCCCACAGTCTATCAAACCCCACGTTTAACTTTACTGGTTCAAGAAATCTCACTCAACATACAATCATATGCATTGTTCATGCCAAGCTTGATACCACAGCATCCTTCCTTTCATTTCTTCCTAAGCTTCACATGACAAAAATTGCCTCATGAGCTGCAATTATATGTCTGACTCTTCCTTCCAAGAATGCACTTTGAAAAGGAGTGACGATGTCGCTCAAGAAACTTTTTAAGTCGATTTACAAGAATCTTATCAGTAATTCTTTTTGGATGAAATTGCAAAGACTAATCGGTCTAAATTGGGAAATTTCCTCAGGAGAAGCAACTTTAGGGATACGGACAACAAGAGTATTGTTAAGGGAATTAGGGACATCACCTCAACAAAAAGTGGTTTTGACTGCTTGAGCGGTAGAAGATCCAATTGCATCCTGACATTTCTGATAAAAGATTCCGCCAAAACCATCCGGACCAGGAACTTTAAGAGGACTCATTTGAAACATTGCAGTCCTCGCCTCTTCCTCAGCAACTTCAGAAATTAGAGAGTGATTAATTTCTTGACTGTACGTAATCAACTAACACTGTCCCATCTCCTTCTGCCTCCTAAGGTAAATGAACTTCCATTGAAACTATGGAAAGCAAGCACGTATCTCTCTCTTCCTCCGTCCATCTAGTTGCATCCCCATATAGTAGCACCATATCTGCTTCCTCCTCCTCAACACTCTCCAGCACTAGATGGTTCTCCACAGACTCAGATGTCAGATCTATGTGAGATGTATCAGAATCTTCCGCAGCCATACCTGAATTCTAGGACAAGTGACTGACAAAGATTAAACCAAAACATGACCTTGACGAGGAATGGGACGGTAACAGAGTTCCCGAAATGAAGTGGAAACAACAGAACGAGCCACCGCGAATCGAACGGGAAGACGAGAAACGAAACGTCCAAAGCAAAGCTTGGGAAGAAGATCAAATCGACGGCGGCCAAGTGTAGAGAAAGAGGAAATGAGGTGTAGAAAAATGGAGGACAGTCCCGGCAATGAAGTAGAGTAATCACATATGATTAAAAGCTGAGTAAGACGTCAGACATGCTCGAGGACACAAAACGAGAATGATGGAACAGCCCAACAAGTCCATGTTGAATCCCCATGTCTCTTGTTCTTTTCCGTGTGACTGATTTTACAACATCAACAAGAGTCAAAACAAATTGTAAAATGAGATTTTTTTTTTTTTTTTGGAGAGCATCCCCTAAAATAAATCATATGTGAAAAGAAAAATTCCATTTTTTCAAGGTTGTTCTTTTATTACTTCCTCTGGAAACCAGAAGAGCGGTTGTCAGTGTCACCCACTCTTCTTAACATTCCTCCATTCCTCTTCTTGCAGTTCCAAATTCCGAGAATTCCCCAAATGCAGTCCCAAATCCTCGCGGCTCAATCTCCAACTTGCTTCACCAATTGCCCTCTGTCCAATTCAGTCGCGAAGCCCCGGTTCCTCTACTCAGCCTCTCGGTTCAAGATCAAACCCTATCTCACCCTCGCTCTCCGCTCTCGGAACCGATTCGGTTCGGCCCAATCAGCCACCGCCAAGACGACCGATTTCGTCTCTGATTCAAGCAAACCCAGTATCGAAGACTCGCGAAGCAATGGAACGTGCAAGTTGGGAGCCCCAAAATCGTTCCTTCGTCGCCCGTTGCCAAGTTGAGCTTGAGTGATCAGGCTTTCTTTCTCTTGGCCTTCATTGCCTGCACTGTAATTGTTCTTTTTCCTTTTCTGGGTCCTTTTATTTTCTGTTTTCTCGGCTGAAAGTTTTGAAATTTACTGCACCACTGTGGTGCTTTTTAGCTGAAGTTTGGATTGGTGAGGGAGTGGGGTTGATTTATGCATGAACTGAGTTTGGGATTTCATTCGTGCAGACTTCTGTTGCGTTCACGAGCCTTGTGGTCGCCGCTGTCCCGACATTATTTGTAAGATACACTGATTGCAATTCATGATTATGTGCTGTCTATATGTGTTTATGTTTGGCTCAGTTTGTGTATGAATTTTTCTGCTTTGTCGTAAATTTGACAACTGAATTCTTGAAGCATGTGTAGATTGGATTCTTGGGAATGTTCTGGATTAGTGGTGTATAATTTTGCATTTCTTTGTTATCATACCTTCATAGGCCATGGGAAGAGCTGCAACATCACTCTCCAAACTGGCAGATACAGCACGGGAGGAGCTACCAAGCACAATGGCTGCTATTAGGCTCTCAGGCATGGAGATCAGTGATCTTACACTGGAGTTGAGCGACTTAAGGTAATTATGTGTTCTTATTTTAGTTGAAGTCATGTCGGTATAAATCGTTAATCCATATACCATGTGGTGCATGCACTTGAATTCCATCAACAAGTAAAGGAATTCCATGCATTTAGCTTCTCATTATCCAGTCACATGCACATATAGCAATGTTGTTGATTTCTCGAATTTTGTCTGGACTTTTGTGGTGAGGTTCATGCCCAGGCATCCTTATACAGACAGAGAGAGAATGACATTTGAAGCGCTTCAAACAGAAGAATGAATACAGAGCCGAACTCGTGCGAGATAAAATGTTCTATAGAGTCAAAGTGTATGTGTATCCTGCATGACGAATTATCAGCGCAAAGTGTTCGTGTAAGGTTGGCATTCTTGAGTATAGGTTCATGTAGACGAACATTTATAACCTATAATTTGTCTTCTCTCATAAGCTGTTTTTTATAATTACATGACATCGATCAATTTAAGGTAATATTTCTTTTTCTCCATCCTCTTTTAGCCAGGAGATAGCTGATGGAGTAAATAAATCAGCTCAAGCTGTGCAGGCTGCAGAAGCTGGAATTAGACAAATCGGTTCTCTCGCTCGAGAGCAGACCATCTGTATGTCTTAACCCTTCTTCTTAGCTTGATCCCCTTCCACGACCTCATGAAATAACTTTGTAATCACTTGTTTTCGCAATGTCTGATTCATGTTCACCAAATGCTCAATGCAGCAATGATTCAAGAGAGAGCTAGCCTGCCAATTATCTCGTTACAACCTGTTGTTGCAGGGGCTGCGAAGAAAACATCTCGTGCTGTTGGTCAGGCAACAAAAACGTTCATCAATATGATTTCTCGAGGTGAGTTCAGCCCAGAGAGTGAGGATGAGACTGGAATTGATAGGGTAGAACTATAAGCTTACTAACAATCCACTAAGTGTATAGAACATCAACATAAGCAAAGATGGACTATTTTGTTGGTTGAAGATGGAGCAGTCTCCATAGAATGTCTTTCCTGTTATGTTCAGTGGGAATAATGCCAAGTACAGATTGTTTTCTTCAAGCTCATTTTGCATCTCCGTTGCCCTAAAGACGAAGGGGATAGCTCCATTCACTACATACATTTTCATGGGACTAGTAGCCGGAGTTATTCCTGCTTTCCGTTCTTTTAATATTCGTGTATGCGAAGATAACTCTCCTTTGGCTTTATGCACACCATTACCTTTGTCTGTCTTAAAAGGTTAGTGTACTCAGTCATCATAGTTTAGATAAGCTGCTCCGGAAGCATAAGAGATCAGTCCAATCTCTCTCTTCAACATTGGTTCTTCGGATCATCCTCAAAGTCAGATGTGTTGAATCTCGTCATCATCGGAGATGAAGTGATATCTTTAAAGTATATCATCTGTCTATGGTCTGTAAAGGCATACTTCTACTTGGAGTATCCGAATGAAGGGATAAGGGAGATCTAAAAAGGAAAATGTGTCGACAGGAAGATTATTTTTGTGAAAACCAATGCTTCAATAATTTGTTGAATATTCGACCTAAAAAACAAAAAATAATTTGTCGAATACTGTAGAAGTGTCGAGTACAAATTATAGATGACACCTTACTCCTACTGTGAAAATATCACCCATATGAATCCCGTCATCCCTTTGCTTCCATTATGCAGCCATCCATCTTGTCTCTCACACAAAGTAAAAGTAACTCCCCTTTATGCAACAAAGAGAAATAAAATGCAAGAGTGTCGCACTCCATAGTTTCTAAGACCGCAACTGCCTGGGTGGTTATTTGATTGCTTATGACTTGTCAGTGAGACATGGATTCATCAAACGTTGTTGTTTGGTTCAACTGGTTTGCCAGTGGGAAAGATATCAATTTCTGTGACTTGTGGTTGGTGCTGTGAAGTTGGGTATAGCTTTGTACAGTGGATGGAAGTCAGCTTCTTCATGTCTAGAGACACTTCTTGTTGATTGTACATCTCATTTGTCTCTGCCATTTTCTTGTTCTCATATTTGTATATCATGTAGAGGATCATTTGAGTGATGCCAAATGAGAGGTGTTGTATTTGTTTAAAGGTAAATGAGAAAGTAAAGGATAGACTCCGGCGACACACGGATAGATAGCGTCAATCATGATATAAATAGACAGATTGGAATCAAGTTTTATCATATTTCCGAGTTTAGGTTTACACTATTTATTGAGTTCTTGTTGCGTCTGTTACTTAAGCTGTTCAAGAATTCAACTTAATATGTTCACGAGAAATCTCAGGAACGATGACTGTAGAAAAGGGTTCACTTTCGGGGTGCAAGGTTTACTGGTGCGTCCATGGGAGTTTGCAAATCTATGTCAGGTCTCTACAGATCGGGCCTTGCACAAGAAATCACTACAAAGTTGCATGTACAATGAAAAGCACTAGGATTAAATAATTGAGAGAGCTAAAACTTGCCGCAATGAACACGTACTCGACGAAGAGTCCATAGAAGTATCAAATGGCTAGGGTGAGCGGTTTTAGGTTCTGTGCAAATTTCAATTTAAACCTGCCTATCGGATTAGATTCCTCATTTTGTGGAACCTGGAACCTACTATGTATATTTTGAAACTTGAAATCCACTCTATCATAGGTTTCAGGACTAGCATTAGGCTTTCAGTATTTTCGGAATGTTGAAGGTCTCATTAATAAAAATGAGTCAGTTACCTATTTTGCATTCAAAACCTTATTGAAATTTTATTTTTACCCCCTTTAAAAGTGAAACCCTAGTTGCTAGTTGCTAGATGCTGTTCATCTTCCTTAAGTGGGGCTGGCAGAGGCTGGTGGAGGGCCGACGGAGGCCACCTGAGTTGCTAGGGACTCATTGATTGTGTTCGATGCATTGAATCACCCATGAAGATCTAATTCCTCACGCTTAGAGCCTAACATGTAAATTAATGTTCATCTAGATCATACAATGTCCAGAATAGCTCGAGGCACATGTGTTTGTTGTTGATTGTGCTGCGAAGAACTTCAGGTTGAAGGATTATTGTTGTCTTCGGGCCGCAAGACACCCCTCATTATATCCCCTAAACAGCCTCATGCAAAAAAATTCTCCTAC
This sequence comes from Rhodamnia rubescens, assembly GCA_021437795.1. Classification (NCBI taxonomy): domain Eukaryota; kingdom Viridiplantae; phylum Streptophyta; class Magnoliopsida; order Myrtales; family Myrtaceae; genus Rhodamnia; species Rhodamnia rubescens. Next base: position 851,982 of record JAILYA010000096.1, on the reverse strand, counting down.
TTGGAAACCCAAATCAAGCTCTCACTGGTGTGGCCAATCCCTTTTGAGCGATCAACATGCTTCCCATTTTGGGCCGTCTTGCTCGGGCTTGCCATTTTTCCTTCAACACTGCGACGCCGGTGAGGGATTACAGGATCTACATTGAATTTGCAAAATTGCAACTTTGACTCGTCTCTTTAGTGGTGGAGCGACGAAGCTGCCTCCATGCTCGTGGGGGTCAAAGTCCATCGACGAAGTGAAGATAGAGAAGACGAAGGGGAAGGAAACCCTAAAATCAGGAAGAAAGGGTTCATCCTCGGGTTGTCCCTTTTTTCTCGAGTAATAGAAAAAATATTTTAAAAAATGAAAATAAACAAATACGAATGAAATAGAAAAAAAAATATATACAGCCAAAAGCCTCTTGTAATTTTTTTTTTTTTTTTGCCAAACACTACTTAGGCCAAAGTTGCATTTCAAAGTATTTTTTACTGAATAATATTTGCATTTCCCTAAAGCCACTTAAATTAAGGACATTTGCATTTGCTCAAAGCTCATTTCCAAAGTTGAACTAGACGCACCCTAAATCTCCCTTTGAGTGCCTGTCATAATTTGCTTAAATAGTCATATGTTGTAACATCCTCTCTTCGAAAATAGGTATAGCAAAGCTGTTGCGTCCCAGGCTTGCTATCGATTTAATTAACGCGCTTGGCTTTAATTTGATATTACATATAGTATACTTGGCGTGTGCGGAAGATTAAAAGGGAAACAGGTTATCATATATTGCATATAAGAAAATGTAGACATGACGCCTAAAAGGTATAGCCTTAATAGGTTCACTAGCCTATTACAACCAATCAATAAGATCACTCAACAAATTGGTTAAATACTTACTTTATATATATAATCGAGTTTCTTACAATTCCCATTTCAAAAGAAAACAATATCAATTGGGAGGATAAAAAGGCATGATAATTGCTCCCAATCTAACGGTACCATCGACGAGCTTTATCTTCAGACCAACATCCATGGGCTACTTCTCGCCGCCATAATCACTAGCTAACTAATCTAGAAAAAGGTTTAATCAATGAGGGTGAGCTAAAAGCTCCGCCAAACAATCAAATATAGCGATCCACGAGGTATATATGCCATATATCACAAGCATTAACCAGAGAAACATAGCACAAAGTGAACTCACGACTCTTGATTAACAAATGCGATGCAATATGTCATGTGCATGAAGTTTCATTGGCCATTGCATTTCAATTTCATCCCCATCTAAGGGCACTACCAATTTGTTGGTCGCCCGTGTGGGTCACTTTCGATTCTGCCGATCGAACTATTGTGGATCACCACGTCTACACGCATCTCACTCCCAGGCATCCCGAATACACACAAGAGGGGCCCACTCCGAATGCACATAGCGGAGGCAACCCGATTTTCAATCCTATCTCCAACGGGGCTTCATCGACATTAATCATTGATGGCATTAAACATCATCGTCGGCATTACTCATTAAGGGCATCAATTAACTCAACTCTCAATGCAGGTGCAATTTCATCATCGGCATCACACATTGATGGCATCAAACGGATTCAACTTACTTTATAGTGCACTTGCCACAATAATCAATACTCGGACCATTCAATCAAGTCCTCAAAACCAGCATATTACGCATAGAATTGTACTATTGTGCACACACAATTCACGGCCAAGGCACTCCGTATACAATAATACCAATCTTTCATATACGGTTAATGAAACAATCAATTAACGTCCACAATTGAGATACTCATAACCACATGACACTAATCACACCAATAGAGCAACAAATACCACACCTTGGTACGTTGCAAAATAGAGCCGAGCCTCACCTTTCTTATCCTAGTTAAAGGTACTAAATAAGGTCGTAAGATTCTAAAAATTCATAGATCAACAGATTAGGGTGTGACGAATAACTTTCCTTAGATACTTGTTCTCATTTGAGCTACCAAAAGGTGAGTTTTTCCCAAAATTCGTGACTCATTAATGAAGGGACAGTTTTGTGCTTTAATCAAAATTACTACCTTAACTTTGAGTAAATTAGCTCCTAAAATTACAAAACTTTAACATAATGTATATAAGACCTTATTCTACAACTTTCATGAGAAGTTTGAAGTCCATATCAATTTGTATAAGTCTCGGTATTCAAGGAAATATTAGGAAAAGTTAGTTTTAGAATCGGAACAGAATTGATTAAGGAAACGATCATCTTGCCAGCTCAAAGGGTTATAACTGCTGCAACTTTTATGAAGATGAATTGACCTATATCCATTCAAGGAAAAGTGTGGAAAATCAAGAATATGCAAAGGTCACGACGAACTATTCCAGGCCTACAAAAATGTGAATCTACTTGACCAATAAACCGACCATTCGAGTTCCAAAATTTCCAAATAAATTTATGTTATAGTTTATCATGTCGGGAGCAACTTTTATGATTTAAGTTTGTTTCAAATACACCCATAAAAGGCTACATGAAAATAGAAAACCTAAAGGGTCGAGGTCAAACTCAAACCTAGAACATCACAAGATCAAATATGCAAACCAATTCCTAGTCTTCCATTGCAAAATCCGAACTCTAATTCATACTATACCCTCAATTTGTGACTCAATCACGATGATCCCTTCATCAATTTCCCAACTCCAACATCTAAGCATGTCGATCCAATTAGAAATCCCAACATGCAAGGTAAATAGGTAACGTACACATTGAAATCCACAATTTATAAGTTTAACGAGTTAGAAGTTTACTTGCCTTGAAATCCTACGCACAAAGACCACGAGACCGTCGTCGTGCCATTGACCGAGCTCCCTTATTCATCCTTCACTTGAAGAGAGAGAGAGAGAGAGACATAGACGAGTGAGAGAGCAAGAGGGAGTAACCGTCGGGTAGAGGAAGGCGGGGAAAGCTCACGACAATTTGAGAGAAAAGAGAGGAGAGAAGAGAGAAAGCCTCTTGTGAAAGGTGGCAAAATGAGAGGAGAGAGAAAAGAAAGAATTTATATAGTGGATGAGAGGTTACTTGTATAAGCGCCACTTATCTATCATGCAAGAAGGAAGCTATCACTTGTCTTTTGTGCTCATCTCCACATGTCTTCGGCCCACTAGGTATAAATGGGCCCTTCACACTCCAATTCGGTCTAACTTTCACCCAAACCTCCTCTATCGAAGAGCAAGCAAACTAACAACAATTTCAATTCGTCAATTTTTAATTTTATCGCACCCATAGCTAAACTATAGCCCACAATTCATCACACCATTAATTCGATTCCACATCTATCTCCGACTATTCCGCTTGACATCACTCTAACGAAACTCGTGTTATTACAAATTTTCCCTCCTTAGGAAATTTCATCCTTGAAATTTCAGTCCTCATTTTTTTCCATTGAACTCAAGTTGATATCTTATCCACTACGGACATCCTCATTACGCTCACATTGCGCTAATCGGACAAATTGTCTCCATCTCGTCTTTCACTAACAATTCAAATCCGTTCTAACAACTTGCCAATCCTCATGACATCACCAAGGACTCATAGTGTCCAATCATTCGGCGTATCTCTCGGATCACGCTAACCACATCCGCCATTCATAATGCCAATTTTATGTGCCATGCTCATGGTCTTGTTGGTTACGCCTTCAAAATTTCACACCCAACTCATGACACTACCCGTTTGCTATTGCCTCCAGCCCGGTGGCTCGAGGAGGAAAAGGGAGAAAAGAAAAAGAAAAATAAAAAAAATAAATGACGAGAATGCATTTCGTCAGGACCTTTTTGAAACAAAATCCAGTTCATACCATTTATTTGGACTTTTCCCTATAAAAAAAAGTAGTGGGCCCACAAGGGATAGAAAGGTCAAAATACGAAAAAAAAAAAAAAGGAGTATCTAAGCCAAAGGAGGAGTGGAAAAAGTATGGCCCCAAATTCTTTTGCAAAAAAGATTATTGCGAATTCATAGAAAAAGTTATCAAATGATAGAAGAGACGGGTATAGAAGTTATGTGCGAGAATAAAGAGTTGGAAGAGGTCTTACAATGTTGCTAGGAACACAAAAAAGGACGGGACATTGCCTACATGTGTTCAAGAGAAAACGAGACAAAAGAGAGATGTTAGAATTATTCATAAAATTCGAATAGAAAAATTAGATGTTAAAAATGATTCCCGTGTTCTTAATACGATCATGTTCGTTGAAAATTGTAGACCCATATGATATGAGATATGCCCACCATTGACCATTTATGCAAAATGTTCCTCTAACTCTTAATTTAACATCATAAAGATTGACAAGAATGCTTGCTCACCCCTAGTTAAATTCTTCTTGAACAAGTATGTGTCTACTTAAGAGACCAAATATGCATGCCAATATTGAAGTAACAAATCAAAAAGAAAAAAAATCAAAATGGTTGGAGTGCGAAATCTTCTACAAATCAGGATGAAGATAATATTTTTGCGAAATCTTCTACAAATTAGCATGAAGATAAAATATCAAAGCGAGCATTTGCGAATTGATTATTTTGAGATTTCTTCGATTTGCTTTTTATTCCCATTTCATATATACCAAAATTATTATCTTTTATCATCATGATAATTGGAAGAAATCTCAAAATAATCGATTCGCGGATGGTGCCCTTGATATTTTATCTTCATGCTTGGTTTGTAGAAGATTACTTAGATATATTATATTCATACTGGTTTGTAGAAGGTTACTGTAGATATATTATATTCATACTAATTTGTAAAAGATTCCGTATTCCAACCATTTATATTTTTTTGCATTTTGATTTGTTACTTCAATTGCATGCTCTTGAGCATTTGAAAACGTCTTATGATCTTAGAGAGAAGTGTTTAGCGAAATGTAAATATACACCAACTAAAGATTTTCTTGCAAAAATTATGGTTCAATTGTTAGGCCGGTGTTGTTTAAGGTTCGTGGTGATTCTAAATTAGTAGTTAATGAGAGACAATAGTTCAAGTGTCCGACATCAAGAAAATCAAGTGCTTCATTTTTTTTTTTTACAATTGCTGTTAGCCTTGCCAAATACAGCCATGTCATGAAAATTACATCATCACACGTTCAATCCCTTCAAGATTCCTAAGTACATGTACGAGAAAGAGATTGACTTTGATGATTGAAATAGATATCGTGAAAGAGAATATCATTGCGAGTTTAGTAGATGTCCAATTGAACCTATACATGAAATCAACTACGAGAAACAAAGTGTGACATCCTTTTTCACTTAAAAATGAGCGAAGGTGTATCGGTTCCTAAGCTTATCCGGGAATTCAATTTCATCGTTACTTAATTGAGGTTGTTGAAATTGATTTTGATGATAAGGTGCGTGCTTTGACTCTATTGTCATCATTGCGAGTTGGATAATTACTATTATTGTTGTTTGTAGGTCTTTTGGATCAAAAAGCTTGGTATTTGATGGGGTTCGAGACTTGATTTCGGGTTCGGGACATCCTAGGGCGTACACATTAATTACGAGATTTGTTTTAATCTTATATTATATATTATATAGGGCGCATGTGGAAGTTAGATAAACTAAAACAATTAGATAGTCGTACGGAACAAACAAGTGCATGCGAAAATAAGCAACGACACGACGCCTAAAGGATATGACCTTATTCATAGGGGTTTCCTAACCTATTGCGATTATACATAACATTCATGCAATAAGATTACTCAAGAAAATATACTTACTTTTGTTCTTTTATCGAGTACATCAACCATTTCCAATAAAAGAATACAAACACCTGGAAACAACATCAAAAGTAATCGCTCCCGTTTAATCGGCATAATCCACTTAGCTACACCACCACTAATGTCCTTATCACCTCACAGCCAACATCCAAAAAGTAACCGTCATGGACCCAAACAACCAAAAACCTATATGTACATCCGAACCTCCACTCTTCCCACTCCACTACTCCTTACTCTCCTTGTCGCTACTACCACCACTATTGCCACCCTCGTCGCTGCGCTCACTGCGAGGGGAGAGGGTCAGGGCCCAATCCACTATCCTAGGCTACTAACGTAAATGGTGATGAAGCAATGCTCTATACCTGGAGGACCTACGTCAACCACCATCGTAATGCGCATCCTCCCATAATGCATATATGGTGGGTAGGGCTTGATGGACCTCGCATGTACGTGTAATGCACACTAGTACACCAAAATAAGAATGAACCTTTGGCGGGAGGAGGGGAAGATAATATGTCTAAACAACTGTAAAGTAGTGTCAACAACAAGGGTGAGTACAAGACTCGGCTAGTAATACGTCTAAGCAAGCGATTAAGCTACCTAAAATCATCAAACAATCAAGCATAACTCATTAAACAATCCCTACGTGCAGTATACGTCCCAAACAACAATGGTCGAACATTTGCGGGTTCGACCCCTCTACCTCCGCATTTAAATAAACAATGAATTACCCGACCGCCTAACGCATATGTATAATACCATAGTCAAACCATGAATTTATAAGGACAATTCAAAATCAGTCCACTAGCGGCGTCTCATTTAATGTAGCCGAACCTCTCTGTAGTTGGTGCAATTCCATTCTTTCTTGCTTCAAGGACAAATAAATCAATTCCCTTACGTATCCATAACACCTAGGGCCTAACCACACCAACTCAAGCAATAGCTCATACCGGTAATTCAATTCCTCCCCCGAACTGTGCTAAGGCCCTCGGTCGTACCTCACTTCTCCCACATTCCCAATTCCATCGAACTAGCCTAAAATTGATACAATCATCCCTAAGACCTCAACAACCCATAACCTTACCAATAGAACCAAAGCATCACGGATAATACATGATCATGCTTTTTAAACCATGCAATCCCGAGACTCTTCCACGGCACACCCACATTCACAACCTCGAGTAACACTAAGTGATTTATATTTGGATAGATTAGCGGCAAGATTAGAAGCATCATTTGCCCGGAAGAGTTGCTCAAACAATCGGAAGCTCGGTTGATGAAGAAATGAGCTCGGGCTTTGATCTCTCCTCCTCGGGCGTCACCGGCGGCGGCGAATAGTGAGCAAGCAACGACGGAGCTGACGGGATCGTGGCAAAGCTAAGGTCCTCCTTGGGCCATCGGCTTCGTGGGGCCGCGGGCGTCGTTCGAGCTCAACCAAGCTTGCGAGTGCCGGGCGAAGATAGCGAGGATGAGAGTGAAAGAGAGAGAGAGTGCATAGGTGGGGTGGTTGTCCATGAGGGGAATGGTGAGGTGAGAGAGTGAGTATAGGGGAGGGGAAGTCTTATATAAATAGTGTAAGTGGGTCGGCTAGTAAACGTCCCTAAAGTAAGTTTCACGCCCAAATTCCTCGGACCGGTTTAACATGACCAAACTAAACACCAATTACCAATGGTCTCCCACTCCAAGTACTATTGCGTTAGAAATTTTCATTCGGTTCTAATAATCATCTCGCCAACTAATCAATCCGCATGGACATAAATTTCATATGCTAATTTATTCTAACAAAAATTCTGGTCACCACACTTGATTTTGAGTGAGGACCTTTGTGAAAGAGAATATGGTAAACTGTGATTCTTGCTTTAGTAGGTGAAAGTAGGGGATAGTATGTGTACACGAACAACAACATTGAGCTCGGTTTAGAGTTTTACAATGAATTTTATTATAAAGAAAGCCATAATAAAGTAGCGCATTAGTAGTCTAGTGCTAGTGAACCACAACAAGTTAAAGATTTGACAAACACAATGTTGCTACGGACGGACCATATAATGCTCAAGTTTTGGTATGGTTGGGACATTCCTAACTCGATATGTTTGATACGGGAGCTACATTGTAAACATGCATCTATTAATTGTGATTGAATGTCATACTCTTGAATAAGAGGAAAAGTACTAAAAAAAGTCTTACATCTATTGCATTGGTACCAATTCAATCATAAACCTTTCAATTGGACCAATTTAGTTTTAAACCTTTTTGCATTGATACCAATTCAATCCTAAACCTTTCAATTGGATCAATTTAGTCTTAAACCTTTTTGCATTGGTACCAATTCAATCCATTCAGCCAATTTAGGCTTGAAATTGTTGACGTGGATATCGTTCGTTCTACGTGACACCATCAGCGTTGACGTGGAATTTTTAAAATATCTTTTAAATAATCATTTCAATTATTATTATTATTTCTTTTTTCTTGCTTTTTCCCCCTGTTTGTGGTGGCCGACCACCAAGCATTGGCCATGGTTGTCGAGGGATGGCAATCACTTAGGCGAGGTCGCCCTGCCGGCCATGGCCATGGCCATGCCCGTGGCCGGCTAACCACAAACAAGGGGAAGAAAAAAAAAGTGAGGAAAAAACAAAAAAGTAAAAATAAACTCAAAAAATTATTTAAAAAATATAATAAAAAATTTTACGTCGGTGCGTGGTCCCATATAGGACCGACGCGTCCACATCAATGGTTTCCTACCTAAATTGGTTGGATGGATGAATTGGCACAAATGTAAAAATGTTTAGGATTAAATTGGTCTAATTGAAATGTTTATGACTTTTTTGATACTTTTTCACTTGAACAAGTGTAGTCGGACAACATTGCTTTACTAATTATTCTATTTTAAGATATTTGATTGCATCTTATTATGTTTGAGTAAGTAATAGTAAGGTCGGTGGGAGGACAAGAATGTGTATATCCGTAGGTTACGTACAAAGTGAGTGGAGCTATCGGTTGTGTTGCCCAAATTTAAATTCACTTGTTATCCATAAAAAAGTTACATCTAACGAGTCTCCCATACTTCTAGAGAGGAGTGATGGTAATAATGATTATATGGATCTAGACAAGTATTTAGTGGAGATGGCATTGAAACCAAAAACTTCTAAGATAGCGGTACTTGTGACGCCCGGAAATTTGGCAATAGTAATAGCGAAATCTAGTCTATGGAACGACTAGAAATTTTAGCTTGATGCTTAAGATTGGATATTAAGGAATTAGAAATCGAAAATTGAAAATTTTCGGGATCGTTGCTCGAATTGGAATAAATTCCGATTAAATGAGTAATCGCGTCCTAAAATTAGAAAATTTCACATTAAGCCTCGTTCGGGCTAAATTGACTAGATTTCAGATTAAATAATCCTTCGTCGGGTTTCGGACACCCGAATTACCCTAGGATGTGAAATGACCAAAATACCCCGGGCAATTTTTGAAATTACCAAAATGCCCCTAGGGTTTATGAACTAGTGGACAAGACTATAAGTTAGTGGGCCCCACCTTATCACTTTAGTTTTTGGTCAAAAATTCCAGAATCCTCTCTCTCTCTCTCTCTCTCTCTCTCTCTCTCTCTCTCTCTCGCGATAGCCCCCAAACCGAGCTCTCCACACCTTTTTCTTCCTCTTCTTTCTTCATTTTCGGGCGACAACTCCCTCTGCGTTAAGCCACCCCGCTATACTACAACAACCATAAAATCCCATTGTCACCACCAAACCATCGCTGCGCTTGGAGCAGACGGAAAGCCTATGGAAAAAAGCCCCGGCTGCTTCTGTTTTCCGTGGAGTTCTTGCTATTGCTATCCTTCCGTCCCTATTTTGTCGACGTCCAGCCACGGCAACCATTGTCGACCATCCTCGGTCATTCTTAGACATCTCCAAGCCTCCACAGCTCGCTCAGCCACTGCCCGACGGTCCGGAAGCCCTCGGGATCGTCGGACTTCTCTCTTGCTCTATTTTGAAACTCCGTGGTGCCGGTTACGTGCTTAGCCTCCATCCGCCACCACAACGCCTTTCTCCGCCCACCTCGGCCACCACACACTCCCCAACACCCGCTCAAACCTTGGCCACCAGCCCCGCGAAGTCCCGACGCCGTTAGCGCTCGGGAACGCCCCGACCGGCTTGCCATGTTCTCGTCCCCCGCTCATTCCGCCCGTTGCAGCTTTCGTTGGCTGCTGTCGGCGTCTGCTCCGGCTACCACAAGCCACTGCCGACCAACTCCATCTACCTCAAGGTCCCCTCAAGCTTCTTGTCACCCGCCCGCCTCAACGCCAGTGGAAAAGCCGCTGCGCCGCGAACAGCCACCCCACCGCTTGCCCCGTTTTTCTCTGTCCCCTATTTGTGGGCCTGGATCGATTCTTGGGTCCAATTCTATGGGCCCACGAGTTGGGCTGAAGCCCAATCTATTTTAGGTTTGAAGCTAGGATTTGTATTAGGTCCGTGAACCTATTGGGCGTGAAGTTTGGGCCCGTAGTCCAAGGTTTTTGGTTCGCGATTCAATCGAGCCCAACGCGAGTGCCAAAGATTTCCAAGGAGCGCCGCCGCATTTGCTTCACCTATTTGACGGTAAGTCGACCCCTAATCCTTGATTAGGTCATTAATTACGTTTGGATTATTTAATTTAGATTATTAGGTGTTTAGATAGCTCGATTAAGGCCTATTTAGGCTAAAAATTTGGTTTAGGTTAAATGGCCATAATTGGTTAAGTTAGTCTAATTAGCTAGGATTCTATGGCTAATTGGATTAGATTGATTGATTGAATGATTGTTATTGCTAAATTGGGAGCGAGCAATAGACTAGAGACGAGCGTACGATCGATTGACTAATCGAATCGGCTAATATTAAATTGTCTCTTGATTTGAGCTTAATTGCACATAATTCGATCAAATATTTATAGTTGAATTGATTGGCTTGCTTGAATTGATTGTCGATTGAACATTTTAATTGGCCATTAGTGGATTGGATGTTTGGTTTGGAGGTAAATGGCCCCATTATTCGTACGAGTTTAGTGAATAATTTTATACATGCCTATGGCTATATTTGGCATCAATTGCATGCATTGGCATGAAAACAGCCTTAGGTCGAGTCTTTGTACACATTTGTGCTAGCATTTGCCTATACGGATAGATGATAAACTGATTGAATTGATGAGCATCAATTGGCATATTTGTATGGTCATGTGATGGTTATCGTCGGCCCGGGGGTACCAGGGGACGATACCCAATACACCTATTATATCCGTCCCGGGGTCCCGGGGGGATTATTATCGTAGGCTCGGGAGTACCAGGGACGATATCAAACATGTCCATCCCGGGGTACCAGGGGGGACTATCGATTGCCATGACCAAAAGAAATGGAACGATGCCTTGTCTTGCTAGAAAGAACACCGGTTGACTAGAACACTGGCACCCGCTAACTAGAGTGCCTAACCTGAATGGCCTTAATCATGTCGATTGAACTGTGTGGGGTGTTACGTGGATTGATATCTGTACAATATTCCGTTAGTGAGTTAAATTGGGGTGGCGTTGACTGTCGTATTAAGTTGTTCTTATATGTTTTGTGTGGCTTCTTGGCGAGTAAGTTGCATGTGATTGAGATATTTGTCTTGTGAGATATGATTGCTTAATAGGACGTTTTGAACGAATCAATGCCTTAGCCAGGCTTAGGCGTCGATTCATTGAGATTTATTTCTCACCACTGTCGTTAAACTATTTCAGGTTCAAGATAAAGGAGCTAGTAATTCTTCGTAATTGATGTTAAAAGGCGAGGGTGACGTAAACTCTTATTTGGAATAGAGACGAGGTTGACCCTACCCCGCTCCAAAGTATGGGGCTGATTAGCCTAGTATCTTTGTTGGGTTAAGTTGTGTCGATAATTGGAACAATGTTTGTGAGTGACGTGTACTATCCCCTTTTACGTTGTTGTGCGGGGAGTAGTATACATTTCCGCATGCTTAATAAAGTATCATGGGTCGATAGCGTATCGCGACGCTATCCTTTATGACCCGAGAAACGAGTAAGCGGGGATGACGCGTGCTCGAGGATCGGGACGTGACATTACTAGAGCAATAATCATCAAGGATTGTGTTTGTAGCGAGATGGAACATGTAGTGCCAATGGTTGTTGTAACTACTAAGTTGACAAGATGCATGTTTGATCCGCTTAAGAGATGGATGCAATAGTGATTTTAGTTTATCGGTGGTAGAGAAGGTTTTGTCCAAATGCTTCTTATAATGTCCATGGTTATGGTGAAGTTTAAGTGCAATTTGGACTTGAAAGATCTTCGTGGCGATCTTGGGCCATGGGCATAGTGATTATGATTCAAAAGTCGAGTCAAAATGGAAATTATTAGAAAATCTCGAGTTTGATCTCATAAGCGAAAATCCAAATTCGCATGTCCGACTTTTGTCCATTGACCATCCGAATTTGACAACTAAAAATTTTCAAGGAAAGTTCAAATTAGACTTAGAAGTCTGCCACGAGGTTTCCCAATTTTGCTGGAATATATAGTTATATGCGATCATGGGTTTTGGGTCTTCATGTCGTTGGTGCAAAGTATTGTGCCTTACGTGTGCAATTGTTAGCGTGATTTTAAAGAATGCCTGCTTTGTTAATTGCATACAAGAGATGAGTGTTTAAGCTAATAAATCTTGTGATAAGATTAGGGAACTCCTTTATAAGAGTGAGACATTGTTTCTCGAGATACTATGAGAGCTAGAAATTACGTAGGTTATCGGGTGTATTATGGGCTATCAAATACTTATATATGAATAACTCGAGTATGGTTTGTAATATTTGTAAATTGTATTAAAGGAACGAGTGTTCAAATCAATAAATATTGCAATCAGATTTGCAAAGGAAACCGCTTGTCGATAAGATTGTCGATTATTTCGACCACACGATCTTCTAATTAATGAAGTATTTTATACAAAACACTCGGTGTTGAGGTGTGGGCCTACGGTTGAGATTATGCGATCACTAATAATACTATTATAGAAACCTTTCCCATTTGTAAATTCTTTTTTGACATGCGGTGATTGTTTCGCAAAAATTGTGAGTGCTAAATATTGTGTGAGTTATTTGTGCACGTTGGAGCTGAAAAATACGCGAGTGTTTGAAACGACTCAAGTGTGTTTATAATTTCCGTTGCATCGTTTGATTAATGCTGGAATTTTGTAGTACTCTTTCCGTGAATTAGGTCACATCGACTGAATCACATAAATTCGACGTCCAACTCACCTTTTCGTGTTTCTTTATTTTCCTAACCTATTTCCAAAACAACGACAATTAAGGAAAGGGTCCACCGCCACAACTAGCCAAAACCTTAGAAAGTACAGCAACTAAGCCAACGCGCCAAATCTGGCAGAGAGTTGCTCTTCTCTATAAGGTTGCAGCTAGCATTAATTAAATGGAAGTTCCAAAGGACCACTTCTTCAAAGTCAGAATTTTTCAGACTAACACATAAAGAGAATGTATGGCCTGCAAAGGCATAGATTTCTACTTGAAGCATCCAATTGAAGGGATAAGGAAGATCTAAAAAGGGAAATGTATCGACTGGAAGATGGCTTTTGTAAAATCCAGTGCTCCAATAATTTGTTCAATACAGTAATTGTTCATTCCCTTTGCTGCCCATCTATCTTCTTTCTCATACAAAAGTAACATTAACACCCTTAATGCAATAAAATTCAAATAAAATGCAAAAGAATGTCACCCCTCCATAGTTTCCAAGACCCCAACTTGCTTGCTGGGGTGATTATTTGGTTTGCTTAGGACTCGTTAGAGAGACAAGGATTCATCAAACTGTGTTGTCTGGTTCGGCTGGTTTGCCAGTGGGAAGGATGTCCACTTCTGTGACTTGTGGTTGGTGCTGCGATGTTGGGTACAGCTTCGCGCTGTGGATGGGCGTCAGCTTCTTCATGTCTAGAGACACCTCTTGTTGATTGCTCCTCTCTTTTGTCTCTGTCATTTTCTTTTTCCCATCTCTGTATATCATGTAGAGGATCATCTGAGTGATGCCAAGCAAGAATCCCAAAGTATTTGGCAGCTGAAATGCCCAATTGGAGCCCCATATTAGTTTCAAAGTCAGCAGAAAGCAAATGAGAGGGAGCGAGGTGTTGTGTGTGTTTAAAGATAGATAGAGAAGTAATGGATAGAGTCCGATGACAGAAGGATACATAGCCTCAGCCATAAAATAAGTAAAACGGGGGTGGATTCGAGTTTTGTCAGTTTTCTGAGTCTAGGTTATGGACTACTCATTGTTTATGCGTCTCTGCTTAAAAGGGCGCGGTCGAAGTTGGAAATTCAAGAATTCGACTTAACATGTTCACTAGGAACGGCGACCGTGCAGAGAAAGGTTTTACATTCGTGGTGCAAGTTTTACTGGTGCGTCCGTGTGAGTTTGTAAATCAGCGTCCGGTCTATGAGAATCAAACCTCGTGCAAGAAATCCCTTTAAAGTTGCATGTACAATGAAAAGAACTTTGAATGATGGAGAGAGCTAAATGGTACTGACAGCAATGAACATGTCCTTGACGAAGAGTCCATAGAAGAACCAGGTGGTGGCACAGAGGGTCAGGAAGAAGGAGAGAGCCAATGGCATGAACTCCACACTTTCGGTCTTTATCACCCTCCTCTGCACGGAACACAAAATTACACACTCAAAAGTTGAAAATCTCTTGTTCTGGACTGGCTTTGTTGTTATAGCGTATGCTCGGTACTGCATCTCCACAATCGTGGAGTAAAATAATGGAATACCATGATGCTCAAAGGCGCGGCGAACACGGCGAGACTGAAGGCAGCGCAGATCCATCCGACGGCGTCGATGCGCTGCCGACCCTTGAGAAGAAAGAAGGTCAGCGCCATCATCACTCCGAAAGCTCCTATGTTGAACAGCAGCAGCAACATCGCCGTGTACATCTGCGGAGATTGGCGGAGATTGGCGATTTACTCGAATTCCCGACAGATTTCATTGTGGATGGGAGAAAAGTTGTGATCCTATAGAAGTTTTTCTCTTTTATTTCCAAAGAACTGTTTCCTTTTTTTTTTGCCCTTTTGCATATCATCGTAAGTAGAAAATTTTTCCTAAATTTTGAGAAGGGCTAGCATGTGTGGTTGTAAGAAAGCTCTAGTTTTTTGGGGAAAAAGTGAAAACATAAACTTCGCGCCAAAAAACATGTGAATAACCATTGAAACAATCTCAATCTTGCATGTAAAAACAAGAGAGATGACAAATTGAGACACTGGTTTTCCCCTCTAATTCCTGCTTTCTGAGCCTGTCATAATTTGCTTAAACACTCATGCGCAAGCTTACGAGCAAGACAATAGTTTACTACAGTTTAAAGCACAAAAGCAGCAAGAGAGAGAATGACCTTCTCTTTGGTGGAGGCATAGATCAAGAAGAGAAGAAGATAGGTGAGTTCAATGACGATGCCGATGGCATTGATGCTGATGATCATAGTGGCGTCGCTCTTGAGGACTCCATAGTACAAGAGCAACGATGCACTCGACAGCGCCACCACATATGGTATTGACTGATACCCGTCCGACGACTTCTTCTTGTAGATCATGTAAAATGTCGGTCTGCCAAAAACAAAACACCAAGAAATATAGGAAAAATTCCCGAATCATACTAATATACTCATAGTGGTCAAATGAAATGATCGAAGGGGACCCAAATGAAGAGTTGGAGGAGGACTTACATTGGTGCCAAGAACACCAAAAAGGACACGATGTTGCCTACATAGACTCCACAGAAAAGGAAAGAAGAGAATTGTTAGAATCATTGATAGAACTAGACATGTTAGAAATGATCCCCGTGTTTTGGATACGATCATATCCGCCGGGTCGGGTTGGGTCGACCCACATGAGACCATACTCACCATACATTCAACTGTATCATTTTTTTACTGTTGACACGACAAAAAGAAAATTACATAGGATTGTACAAGGCAGAACATATAAAATAATATTGATGGAGTGCTGCTCATCCCGAATGAAGCTGTGTACCTAAGAGACCAAAAATGAAGGCCAGCTGCTGAGCATTCGAGAACGCCATATGATCTTCGGACAGAAGTATGAATCTTTCCCTTCTCTCTCTCTTTTTTTTTTTTTTTTTTTTTTGAGGGGTGGCGTTTGACGAAGCTCTTCGAAGCCTTAAAACAAGCTGCGAAGAACTTGAGTTCAAATTGATGATCATGGAGATGCTTATATAGGCTCAGAAGTTAGGGTTTCGAGTGTTAGGCCAGTGTCGTTTAAGGTTCGTGGCGATTCTTGCTTCTTAGCCTAGTACCAAATGAGAAACGGAGTTTGGGTGCCCGACGTCGAGAAAGTTACATGTTCGGCTGCTACTTGCCTATTGTTGGCAGCCTGCCCAATACAGCGTTGTCATGAAAACTACATCTTCGCACAACCCAATCCCTTCAAGACTCCTCTTGAACAAACTACACAGCAAAAACAAGAAAATGATTTTTTTTTTATAACCGAGATTTCCAACGTGCAATAGATTATTTCTCGGGGTGGTAAGAGGTATGCCAATGCCACCCGATAAGTCCCCAAGACGCGAGTCTTGGTGAGTCGAACTTGGGACTTCATCACTGTCTAAGGCCCAAAGAAGCTCAATCAACTTATTGAGCGCCCCATTGGCACAAGAAAATAATGTTGAAACGAGTTGATCTCTACAAAGAGAGGTTGTATTTGTTAGAAGGATTTGAATACCGGAAAAGGATAATATGCTACTAACATTCGGGCAGGAGTTAAAGCGCGAACGTGGAATCTCTTCCCGATACGTTATCATTAACTTATGTAAATGCATTTAATCGATAGCCTGAGATTTGTCGAAACATCAAGGAGAGCGTCGTGTGGGACAAATAATTCCGACCCGGTTAGCACATACATATACTCCAACTTTTTGAACTTTATATACATCTATAGTTTTTTTTTTTTTGGCAAAAGTACAACAGGAGTGCCAATATTTGTATACGGCGCTCACTTTAGTGCCAACATTTATTTTTGGATCACTTAAGTGCCAAATCGGAGAAAAAAGATCACTTAAGTGCCAATTCCGACAAAAAATAATCACTCAAGTGTCAATTCCACAAAACAAGTACATGTGGCATTTTTTTTATTGATTTCTTAATATTATATGGAATTTTTTTAAAAAAGTCTGTCCACATGGCATCCACGTGGCAATTTTTCTTTTAAAATTTAGTCCACGTGGACTTTTAAACTAAAAATTAAGTTAATTTTTAAAAAATTAAAATTAAACAAAAAAATAACTTAATAAAAAAAAATACAAACTTGCGATTCTAAATGCTAGGGCTATGACCCCTTGCCGCCACCCACCATCGCTAGCCGACGATTTGTGGGGAGTTCCTATGGGGGGGTCGTCGAGCCCTCGCCGAGGGTCGGTGAGGCTAGGCCGTGGTTGGCGAGGCCTCACGGACCCATGGCAAGGCTCAGCCTGCTTAGAGTGGTGGCTAGGCGATTCCGGCCTCGCTCAGCCACGTCGATTTTTTATTTTTACTTTTTTTAAATTATGTTGATTTTTTTATTTATTTTTATTATTTATTTTTTTTCGACTAGGATGCTTCCGGAGCCATGTAGATATCACGTCGGATTTTCGGCGAAACTCATAGAGTTGGCATTGAAATAGTCGTTTTTTAAAAAAAATTGACACTAAAGTGAGTTCCGTACACAAATATTGACACTTCTAATATGCTTTTGCCATCTTTTTTTTTGTCATAATATACATGCATTGTTTGACGTTACTAAAGTTTCTTCGGGGGTTAGAATGGCACGACTCAAGTCGAATACGGTGGATCTTGTATTCAAATCACAATATCTCCAGCCTCAGGACAACCTAGGTCACGCTCGTCACCTCATGGCTACTGGCTAGGACCTTGCCAGATGCATGAGGCGACGTATTTGTATCCGTGAGGATTAGTCGAGCAGGAAAGTTCAGGCACCCATAAACCGAAGACGAGGCGAGCTTAGGAGACATTCCCATGTTAAAATTTGCGTGGCCGACGGCTTATTCTAACAGCTCAAAAAGAGAAAAAAAGATCTCATGATTTTCCAAATGGGATCTTATTAGACTTGATGGATAGTCAATGAACACTTTCATTACGGAAAAATGCCCAGCGGTGGAAAAGAGCTGTGATAGGTACCTACGTTAGGCCAAAAGAATGTAGGGAAAAAGTGAAGAAGAGAGAGGAGAAATCTCTAGGATTTGCTCTCCTTATAGCTAACCCTAAATGGGTGCTCGATTTGTAGGACGATGGGAAACTCTCGTACGCGCCATCTCTCCATTACACACATGGGATGTGGGGGTTTCGGACAATTTCTGAGGTCGTCTCGACTTCATGTCCTCGCCAGCCCTCGTTCCTGGGCACATACTAAGATGGCCCTTGGATGGCGCTGTACGCCGCGTCATGTGTTTGCGGGATTCGCCGTCTTACCTTATTTGCCCACGTCACTCTCTCCGCGTAGCGACCGACCGACCGACCCTTTCCTTCTGGTTGAATCGGAATGCCTTTAGGACAATGGGTTGGACGGACCGGATGCATTAACCGTTTTTAATCCCCCTCGGTCGTCGGATGTTAGGTTTCCTCGTTCCCGCGGCACGATCACGAAGCGGACCTTAACGCTGTCGGTGCATGTTGGCGCGCATCGGGGCCGAGGTGGTTCGGCTCCGCGTTGCCCAGCGAGTCACCAACTCGAAGCTTCCAATGGAGCCTTCCCTTTGGTTTGTCAAATCATGCAAGGAATTGAGCCAAGCTGTGAGGACAGCCCTATCCTCAAAGGCCTTCCTGTTCCGGCGCTTGGGCAGCCACACCGACACGCATTGAATGGGCCACCCTTCATTTTTCGGTCGATCTAATAGATTCGGTCAATCACGTGTTCGACAAATATGTTAACGCGGATAAATGCATTTGCTTGTGTCTCATGATTGATTGTTGTTAGGATCACGAGCGTGCTCTCTAAGAAATTATCATGGTTAAGCGCCCGAAATTTTCCTTTTTAATCCTCTTTCGTATTAGACGATCTGTAATAACCATTGCTTGTCCATGTGTGTCAATCCGATACGGTAAGTATTTCATTTCACAAATAATCCAACGAAACCCGAAGGCAAGATTATAAAGGAGAGAATTGTACAAAATGTTCTAAACCTATTGTACAGCTTCCGATTTAGTCCCGAACATTACAATTATTTTAATTTAATTTTGAATGTTTTGACGATTTGTCAATTTAGTCATTCCGGCCACTATTAACCGAAGATAACCGATGTGGAGGTCTAGCAAAGATGGTCATCCTATGTGGCCGGCGAGGAGGCTAGCCAACCCTCGTTGTCTGTAGGCAAGGCCCACGACACCCTCGGCTGGATGGTCGTGTCACGTAAGACAATCGGAGCTAATGTTTGATTAGGTTGCCCTGGCTTGGGTGAGAGCCGACCTCGTCCGATCCGACAAGGCGAGTCCTTGCCCGGTTGGGCCTCGCCTGTGGGGGGCAAGGGTAACCCTCACCTAGGTGAGGCCGGTCCCCACATGGCCATGTGTCGATGGCCGTTAACAAAGTATGAGGAAGAAGAAAGGAAAAGAAAAAATTCATAAAATTGATTAAAAAAATGGAAAAAATATCGAAATATTATTAAAAATTATTCATGCAAGATCGGCCGCGTCTTTATATAAGACAACCGATGTCCTCGTCATCAATTTCCATCCAAAATGAGGCGATAGACCGAATTAACAAAGTATGAAAATATTTAAAATTGAATTGACAAAATTGAATCCCAATGGCCATTTTTCCCACTTGGAAAGGAAGAGATAAGGAGTTCGATTGGGTAGGTTGGGTATAGGGACGCGTGAGTGAATGAGCAAGATTTCGCAACATACACACATTACACACAATATGGCTTGTAAAAGATAATATGATAGGATAGAATCATAAAAGAAAAAAAGTTGGCGAAATTGAAAAACTTAGAATTGAATTGAAAAAGTGTAATAAACTTAGGACTTTTCCGTACAATTTTTTTTTTATCTTTAAGATTTTGTCCAAAATTTATTCTATTATAATGAGGGAAGCAAAACCCACTCACGCAAAAGCAAAATAAAACCCGAAGAAAATGAACAGGATGAAACGTACAGATTTCTCCCCGGGCCCGCTTTCCGTTTCCTCCCAAAAGCGAGCCCTTTCAACTTTACAATGAAAAAGATAGAATGAGACCAAACCTGCTCTTTTATCTTTTAACTTACTTTTCATTGCCCTCCACAGTACATATGACCTCGTGAATTTTCCAGGCACAATGGTCGGACGGAGGGCGCGGGGGCTCAACATTACAGCCTAAAACAACCAGAGTCGACCCAGCCGTCATTAGGGGTGTGGCGTGGGGGAGATAGGGCTGGTCACGCTTTTTAAGCTCCACCGAGAATCAAGGAAGAATTTTAATTAAGGATCGGAAGTGCAATCATTTTTAATTAATAAAAGAATTTATGATGGATCTTATTTTTTATAAAGACTTGAAGAAATAAATCGTTTAAAGAAACCCTCGAAGGATATTTTTTCTATTTACTTTTTTTTATTATTTTTTATTTACCTCTTTTTCTTTTGTTTTTTTTTTCTTTATCTTCTTTGTTTTTCCTCTTCCTTCCCCTCCCCATCTCCCTCGCCACCGCCATCTCTATGCTACCTGCCAATCCCGCATCCTCCTCCCGTCCGGCGCTACCGCCGACCACCATGGTCCCGGGGATGGGCCCACCTCCCCAAGCATGTTGGCCCTAACCGTCCAATCCACTGTGCTGGCCAAGGATGATGCTGTCGACGCTAAGGAGGCAATCTCCATCTCCAAGTCCTGATCGACGAAGGAATCAACGCGTCGCCCTTGTTGCCCGTCAAAACCCCCCACCCCCATTGAGACCACTTCTAGTGCGCTCAGCACCTTCTCCCCCCTAACGCCATCTCACGCACCAGGACGCTCGTCGGCACCGCCCGTTGGAAGTTGAGGCCGAAGTCGGGTCGTTCTGGAACGCAAAGTGGACATGGTCCTGCCGATTACCGAAAAGCGTCCCAACCACGCGCATCCTACGCATGGTTTGGAACTTGGGACGCTTTTTGCTGCAGAGGTGGAGAGCAACACGGAGCTTCGGGAGCTTCTTCGGCGAGGCCTCAAATAGGGCAAAAGAACCGAGGACAGGGCTGTCGAGCTCAACATGGATGGGATCTTCGGTGTCGTCGTCGGAGAAGTGGCCGGAGGATGAACTGAACTTGAAGCTGAGGGTATGGTATCCATCGTCGTTGGTGAGCTTCTTTCTCCAGTTGAAGTAGTGTGAGGAGAAAGAGGAGGAGGACGACTCATGGGGCAAACTGTCTTCATCGTCAGAGAGAAGATAAGAATCTAGAGATAAGCTCTTCCTATAGATAAACTCTTGTTGCAGCAGACTGGACGGTCAGAGCCAACATGCTCAAGGAGATGGAACCATCCTCAGGGCAATGGTGGCCAGCGACAGTGCCGGAGGGGAGGGGAATGCGAGACTGGCAGGTGGTAGTGGAGATGGCAGTCGCCAGGGAGATGGGGAGGGCACGGAAGAGAAAAAGAAAAAAAATTTTAAAAAAGAGAAAATAAAAAAATAAAAAAAATAAAGGATAAAAATACCCTCCGATCAAATTCTCTTTAAAACGATTTAAACACTTAAAACCCTTATTTAAAACAATATCTACTTTCAACCCTTACATGAGAAAATAGATGCAATTTAGACCCTTAATTAGAATTTTCCCCGAGAATCAATTATCAGCTACCAACAAAAGCAATCTTATCCCGAAACTTGCCAACAATTGAATCTTCCTTTGCAGCTAGATGTACGTTATTATCATAATCTGGAAGTGTACAACACCGAAAATCAACTGCATATGCAACCCGACGTCAACGGTCGAGGCAACACATCTATGTGTGACGATCACGGAACTCTACAGTGTCAGCAAAAGTGCATCGTGCTTCAGATCCTACCACTTCCTTTCCCAAACTTACTGACGATCCGCCACTTCACAAGTGACAGTGTCATCTCCCGAACCTTTCGACTCTCCGACGGCGCAACTCGTCCAGGGGAAGATCCTCAGAATACCTGGAAGATGGAGGTGTACGGGACCTGCTAATACTCCGGCTTGTCCCACACATCTCACATTCATTCAACTGCGTGGAATTATCGTAGGTACAAGCATCGCACCTCCAAACTCCAGGCTCAGTCCATCGTCTTTGACTTCTACCCACTGTTCCTCTACCAGAAATCCGACGACGACGGAATCCCAACAACGACCGCATAAAGCTCAATGGCCATCTCAGCACGCTACCAACGCCTCTGATAACCAGAGTAAGTGGATCCGGAGCTGAGTACATACCCTTTAGATGCAGATAAAGAATGCCGGCAAGTATCCCACCAAGGTGTCCAAGAAAGGAAACGCCCGGCACAAACATTTGAATCAGAAACAATTCAGCCCATGCTGCATAGCGTGCAGGAACGACCAGCCCATGCACATACATGTAGTTCTCAGACTGTGAATTCAAGACAACTTTCATGGCAAAGAGGACACCAGAAAATCCAACAGCATATTCTGAGTAATAAGGCTTTGCATAATCGAAGAAAACGAGAAGGGATTTCGCAAGTATTAGAGTTATTCCTTGGGACATTGCTAATAATGCAGCGACCATGGAAGCAAATTCAGCACTTCCCATTGAACTTTCCAGCTGAATTCCCTTCCATAATAATGACAGCATGTTGTATACCAGGTGAGACTCATTCACGTGGTAAAATGCCGATAAAAAGAAGCGCTTCGGGTCCTTGTACTGTGCATAAAAACAAAACCAAAGTCACAATTTCGAAATCAGACACAAACTCCATGCATTCAAGGGAAAGAATATACAAGCAAATGTAGAGATCTCCTGATTTTATTGCAAAACATTACTAACACATCAGGTCATGCACACCATGTCTTCATTAGCTGATACTAAACTTCAGAACAAAAACGAGAAAAAAGACAAGGAGAATGGAGGACTCAATAGCCCTACAGATAAACTTTTTGCATATTTTCTGGCAAAAAGCCAACGCATAAGTACACGAGGCACATACTGAAGGAGACGACATAACCAGTGTGGAGAAGAAATGCAATATGCCATAATCAACAATGGCAGGAGTTTTACCAGTTCCTAAGGTACACCAAGAAAAGAAACTTGTACTATGATAGCACTTGACCAACCAACCTCAAAGCAAGGCTCCGTTTCAACAATGAAGGGCAAATGCAATATACTAACTCATCTTGCAACAGCATTTCCTTGTAAAGACGACACGGTGCCTTTTATGGTCGCTCAATGGACGGATCCCCCTCAATAGTTACTCGAAATTACTCTTTACTATTATTATTTACAAGTAAAAAAACGTCCTATATAAAACGGTTAACGATCAATGCGTGAGATTTAATCCCTCAGTCATCAAGCAAAGAGGATCCATCCCCCCAAGATTCTCAGAAGCTCCCTGAACAGATATTGCACATCCAAAAAGAAAGGATGCTCCAAAGTTTCATGAAATGAAGAAATACCACAGATTGAATTCACAACATTAGAAAAGGAGTTGGACCAAAAAACCTTAAGAAAGGAGAAACTTTGAATACAAGATATCACCTATTAATTTGCAGGCACCACAATAAGAACTGATCAGAAATCACCACGGCAATAGAATCAGCCAAAGCAGAATCCGCTAGCTGACTTGACTATTCACTACCATTTCCCGCATGAAGGAAGCGCAGATTATCCACATCACAAATAGACGACACTTTCCGCCTGAGCTCTGATAAAGTTAAAAAAGTTCACCAAATCGAGTTTTGATTTCGGAGCCTTAAGAGGCGACTCACGCTATGAATTAATTAATTCCGAAACATGAACTAATTAGCATTCATCACGAGAACAAGGGATTGTGACGATACCATGTTAGACAGCATTTCCCACCCAAAGAGAACAAATACTCAATTCTTCGGGAAACAACATCACATTCCACAGAAACCAAACCGCAATCAAGTTCGCAAGATCAAAGTAGAGGAAACGCTATAACACCACGAATTGACGAACGAAAGCGCGACCGCCCGGGGACGCACCTTGAGAATGAGGTGAGGATTGAACCAGACTTGGTCGATGGGAGGGAGAAGCGAATCGAGCGCGCCGGGCCGCAAGTAAGCCAGCGTGTTGGCGGCGAGGAGGCCGGCGGTGACGGGAGGCTTCCTCTCGAGCCTGTAGTACTCGCTCACAGCGTGCAGAG
Organism: Rhodamnia rubescens; assembly: GCA_021437795.1. Classification (NCBI taxonomy): domain Eukaryota; kingdom Viridiplantae; phylum Streptophyta; class Magnoliopsida; order Myrtales; family Myrtaceae; genus Rhodamnia; species Rhodamnia rubescens. The sequence goes on along the minus strand of JAILYA010000096.1, from coordinate 827,944 downwards.
CGAGGAGCGGAATCATCCCTCGCGACCGCCCTCTCCGGTCCATCGTCTCCTCTCCCCGATCGTCGGCGGCGAAGCCTTCCCGGGCTCGCAAGGTGTGTGAGGTTCGGGCGTCGATTCTGAGAGCGTCTGAGGATTAATCGCAAGCGGAAGGGACCAGGGAGCAGTGGGTTCGATTGCTTCGGGAAGAAGAAAGAGGACGGGGAGAGGATTCGAGAAGTGCCTTCGCCCTTCTGCTTCTTGCTTTTCCTCTGCTCGCGTTGCTTCAGAGGATCAAATCACGATACGAAAAGGAAAATTGAGAATTGTTTTTTTTCTTCCACTACTAAATTTTATTAAAATATTTAAATAAAAATCATATTAAAGAAATTTGAATTTGGACCAAAACGAGTCGTTTTAGCCATGCAAGAGAGAAAAATAATCAAGAAAAAAGCTGTGTCCGTAATTTTCTATTAGCTAAATTAAACGAAATTAACGAAAGACCCGAATCCTTCCTTGGAAGAGTACCAAGCTTAAAACCCGCTCGTCGGTTTATCACAAACACCTAAGCCATACTTCTAAGCTTTAGCAGGACTCCTTCTCGCCTCGACATTAAAGGAAAATACTCGAAGGGCTTCCATCTGTCGATAAAGATGGTCGAAACTTCGACTAGTTCCTCGTCTCAAACCTTTTCATACTCGAGAAACAACTCCCCAGCCCACCATTGCTCCATTTTATTTTACCATCGAGGCCGAGCCTAAATCCGAGCTCGAGAGATAGCTGCTTCATACACCGATAATGGATGTATGGATTGTTGAGAAGAGAGAAGACGTGAGGGTCTTCCGAATCTTCCCGATCTCACGAGTAAATAGAAAGTCGAATATATATAGAGATGGAAAACTGGAGCTTCGGGTGATGCAACAGAAGGAGAAGCACACTGATCAGGACTTATAGCCGAGCTTGTTTATCTGCAGGGCTCTCGTATCAGATTATTCTTATGCGTTGATTGAGCTGGAATTTTGGAACCGGAGAGAAGCAAGAAAGAAGCTCAAGTTTTAGATAGGACCGGACCGAACCGGCCCGGCCCGGTTGTCGCGTCTTGGCCGGAGTGGCACCGTAGGTTTAGCAAAACCGAAACAGATAATAATGGGTCGGAAATTACATTTCTCCGTTGTCTGGTTGTCGCTCAGGAGTCAGGATCTCTTGGCCACGACGACGCATCATCCCCACCATCGTCTTCAACCTACCCTTCGTCGTATCGAACGGCGAGGCCTCAGCCGTCGACCCTTCCTTCTCTCGCATGATGCTCTCTCACCGTCGTGAGTTTGCCTCTTCGTCTTCTTCCCCGGTTTCGCTCTTCCATCTCGTCTCTGCATCTCAACGCGTCGGATCGGTCGGCCCGCTTTCTTCTGAGGGTACTTCCGGTTTCGGCTTTGCAGGTGGTCCGCATAGTACGTGCCTGTTGTTCGTAGAATAGTTTTGTTGGGTTTGTGGGGTTCAAGTGAATGATCCTTTGTGAGGTACCGAATCGATGTAAGTGGCTTCGCGAATCTTCAATTCATTTGCTTGTTTAAATGTTGCAGTGCATTCGATTATGGATTATGGTGCTCTGATTCTAAGACTCTGCTTCCTGTATGAGGACTATATGAGCTCAAGGTAGAGGATAGTGCGAAGATACTTGAGCTTGGCTTTGTCTGATTTTGATTGAGCGGGATTGACATTAGGAGAAATTACGGAAGATTCGCTCGATTTAGATGTTCAAAGCTTTTATCTTTTGTAAGATGCTTGCTTCAGGAAGGACGACACCCAGTTTTTAGTCTGGGTCCTTTAGTGGAAAGAAACAACGCTTATTTTTCACTTGGCTATTTTGCTATGACTAGAAATCCCCCTCTCTTTTCTGTCCTGTTGATAGCCTCTCCGAGTGATTGATCGGTCGTTAAATCCTCGCCTTTTATCTGTCTATCCATGCAGTACTTGTTTTCATTCTTCTAGTCTCCCTCTAATTTCCCTTTTTGTGAATGTTGTATCTCAGGGAATCTCCTCATGAACCTATAATTCCAGGATTGCCAGATGATCTGGCCTTGAGATGCTTGGCCAGAGTGTCTCATGGGTTCCAGGGGCTGCTAGAAACAGTCTCGAAGAAGTGGAGAGAAGTTACACGAGGCATGGAATACGCCAACTTCAAGGCTAGGGAAGGCTGGTCCGGGGATTGGTTATTCGTTCTCACTGAGGGCTCCGACAACCAGTGGGTTGCTTATGATCCCGAAGCTGATAGATGGCATCCTATACCGAAGATGCCAAGAATGCATCCTGACTGGAAGCACACTGGCTTTTCATGTGTTTGCGTTGGCAACAGATTCCTTGTCATTGGTGGGGCTTATGCATCAAGTGATCCAGGATACCCTCATCAGAAGCCTACCATAACCAACGATGTCTACCAATTCGACCCTTTCAGAAAAGGATGGACTACGGTGTCAAGTATGCAAACGCCTCGTTCACACTTTGCGTGTTGCGTCATCTCGGGAAAGGTGTATGTGGCTGGGGGTCGCAATCTTTCATGCCCGAGAGGCCTCACTCTTGCTGAATGTTACAATCCATTGTCAAACAAGTATGTTTACTGCCGCAGTATCATGCTACAAGTCTTGCACATTGTACTTTCTTTCTATTGTCTTATGCCCTTGGCACCTAAAGTGGCAAAAGTACATGGTTCTCCATGTCCACTTTGGTTCTGAAATATGCTCACCCACTTGCTTAGCTTTTTCTTTTCCTTCCTTCAACACTGATATCGTAGGTTGGAAGTTGCTTTTAAATTGTTCCACCAAATATCTTGTTTAACTCTTCTTTTTGAGACAACCTAAGTTTTTCAAGCGTGGACATTGCAGATGGGAAGAACTGCCACCAATGCCCAATCCCCAGATGGATTGCATAGGCTTGTCATACAACGGCAAATTTCACGTTCTCAGTGATCAAGTAGGACTGTTGGACGAAAATTCATCTGAAGTTTTCTGTCCATTATCTGGATTGTGGAACACAGTAGAGGATAATTGGCCTTTTTCTAGGGCAATGCAAGTAGCTGTACAGGTCATTGAAAATGATCGTGTATACACTATTGTAGATTGGGGTGAGAGCTTAATTAAGACGAGGGATACTGCCAAAGGAGAATGGTACAATGTGGGGAAAGTTCCTTCTGTTTTCCTTCCTGACCACTCACGACCATTGGAAGTCTTTGACTATGGTTTTGCTGGTCTTGGACATGAACTGTATGTATTGGGTGGGAAGGTTCTCAAGTGGGAAGAATCGGGAGCTGGGAGATTTGATATTGTAAAACTAGGATTGGTGAGAGTCTGCGACCCTTCAAAGTTCCCTTTGAAGTGGCATGAGACAAGACCAATGTGTCTGACTGCATCGGGCTCTATTCTAGGATGTGCTTCCCTTAAAGAAAGCTCTGTTCTTCAGTTAGGATAGTTTGGAGAGCTGTGATCAAGGCCGTGCCAATGCTCTGTTATGTGACTTGATTCTTCTCTGGTGTTTCTGTAGTCTAGGGAAAACAAATTGATATCGTTAGAGGATTCAACATCTTATGTAATGCCAATTGTCTCATTTACTTTCTTGTTTTTCCTTTGATTGAAACTAAAAATGAACTTCAGATTCTTCTATGCGAAAACAAGTTTATTGCATAGAAAACCAAACTTCTGCACCCAATGACTTTGTCAAGCTAAATACACGCACAACCTTGCAAAATAAGTGTGTGACTGACTTTGGAATCATTGAATCCTTATCATAAAATAGTTAAAAAAAAAAAAAAAAACTAACCCTTATCCTACTACAGCCATGCAATCCTTGTCACCAGAAAACACAAAAAGTAGAGAAGATGAATAAAAGGAAAAACGAAAAAGAACCTAGGAAAGGATGTAATCATGTTTCAAAGTCATCAAGCTTGCTCATAGGCGACGGAACATCTTGCTAAGAGAATCCGTAGCTGCTCGCATGGCCTGTATGTTGAAGGATGGAAAATACTTTCCCCTAGAAACTGTAGTGGGGAAGCAGTTTAGCCCTATCAAGTTTGATGGAATGCGAAGAACAAGAATGTTCGTTCCAAGAAGTGCTAAAGTATAAAAGCCTGCATGGGGTCCAGAAATCATATTTTTGGGGAGGGCACCAAAAAATGTGGGTAAGGGTGGGAATCACCGGAAGCATCATTACTGGAAAAAATGAGTGCAGATCATGCGAAGCCATCTCCCTGACTGGATCAACCTGCTCTCCAACTTTCTCTCTGTGTCAAAGGATATGCATATTTAACAGGTCTGTACATTGCATGGTTTGAGGAACTTGTAAAGATTGAGAAGATGCCAATAGAAATTGTGGTACCTTTGGATTTATGGCATCGCCATCTTAATTCTTCAGGACTCTTGTGCTTGTTGTCATGCATAGCAGATTCAGACATGGATTTTGCGTGTGGATATTTTGTAGGAGCTTGTGTCGGGGCATCTGTGGAGGCTTTAATTTGCCAACAGCTGCTGCAAATTGTCCGGTGGATCTCATCTTTCTGCCATCTCCCTCAATTTTGCTTACTAAGGGAAATTTTGACGGTTGAGTATTTTGGGTTGATTGGGTGCTTGGAAAGTCAAAACCAGTGGAATTTGCCCGAGCAGTCACAGTAAGAGGGCCAAAAGGTATGGGAGGTATGAACCCACCACTGGGTCTTTTGGTAGCAGAATATGTAGGGACATTAGTAGACTCACTGCCAGGAGCAGAATTTCTTGGAGGTCCAAAGTGGAGGCATAACGTTGACAGATTAAGCTGCCTCTGACGTCGGGATTGGTGACACTGCATGTGGTGTTGCTTGATGGACCACCAGATGTGACTGTTGGGAGCTGGAAAGCCATCTTCACTGTGCTTGGCGTGAACCATGAAGGTTGGGAAAATGGGGCGATGAAGCTGCTGCTGACGTATGGTTTGGTAGCGGTGTTTGTAGCGGATGGGTTGCTGATAGCAGCAAAGGGAGCAAACCCTTCAGAAGATGACTCCTGCTTTGATTCCGCATGAGAAAGCGGAGAGTATAGTCAGCACTATAAACTGGCAAACTTGGACATGACATTACACCCACAAGGGCCAATTCTTTAGTTCAGCCATTGTTTGATCTTCCTCTTCCTGAAGCAGAGAGTGCAAGAACGAATAGCTTCTCCGTCTCCATTTTGGGTGAAACTGAATTAGGATCACTGATGAGTGAATTGTTTCTTGCTCTGATCTGAGTGTGTTCCATTTTATAGCATCTGAGCTGGCTTCTGGGGCGTGTAGCCTAATATTGACGCAGGAGTGCAACTTCAAATCCTATACTCGTGCAACAGGGCATGAAGTTTTGGGAGACGTGCATGGTTAACAATGCAGTTGAGGTTGATCTTTGTCTTGAGATTTGAGGATGAACGTAGTTTAAACTAACATAATTGGATTTTCTGATTCAACCTGGACTCCAATTATTGCAGGTGATTTGTTGTATGTTTGCACAAAATCTCGGCTCTCTCGGCCCTCGGTCTGCTAGTTAGAAAGATAATGCATAACAAACATGGATGAGTATTCACAAGGTTATTACATGCGTATCTTTTCGCAAGATTTGAATGTTCCGTATTAATACGATGTACATGGTTATTTGCAATGTTTTCTTTGTTGTACCCTAACGTTATGCAGACGTCCTTGCTCGTTTCCCATGGTAAAATCTATATAAACATTTCAATTACCATTTCCTGTTGTTGCACCCACTATGACAACTATCTAGCTCCAGCATTATCGTCAATAAAGGCGAAAACCTTGTCAAAATGAAGTCGTTTTTAAAAAGGGCTTTAACTCAATGTTACCAACAAAAAGCTTCTATCCTTTACAATTCTTATCGAAGAACTTCCCAATAAAATGGTCAAGCAAAGTGTAAGGATAGACAATTTTTTTAGATGTTGTATGCACTTTTCTAATTTCAGCCTCTTGTGCAGGACGTTTGTGGGGTGAGGCTTCTCATATAGTTGTATATACTATCGATCGCACTTTGTCACCTACTATAGATAATATCTCTTCTTATGAGCACTTGTATGGCAGTGTTTCTAACTATAATCTTTTTTGAGTTTTGGCAGTGCTTGTTGGGCCTATCTTCTTACTAATGAATCCATGAAGTTAAAGCCCGTTCTCATCATGTATAAAATCAAAACTAAGCCGTTATATCCTTCGTACTCAATGCATGTATAAGATCAAACAAGCACTGCCAAAAGCTAAGGGTATCGATATTGGGATGGATACCCTTTGTACTCAATGTTTTAACCATTAGAGAAAGGATCCCAACATCGAGCACCGGCTTTAACTTCATGCATTCATACGGAAAAAGATAGACCAAAAAAGCACTACAAAAAACTTGAAGAGTAGCGATGTCGGGATCCTTTCTCTAATCGTATTCGAGTATCTCGTCATTTTACCTTTTGGGAACACATGATGTTCTCATCGCTTTGTCTTTTCGACTCCTTCTCCTACTATTCCCTTCTTTACTAATCCTTGAGTGGGTCTATTTCCTGTAGATGATACAGTTGAATCTTCCTATTTGGAGTTGTCTTCTCCTAATCTTGATGCGGGTACCTCATGTGATCCCACTTTTGGCAGCTTCCGACATGTCTGCACAATCCACAGATTCTCCACCCTTGCTCATTCCCTCTTCTCTTGTTCGTGGTTCCACCCGTGTAAGTCAACCTTCTGTTTGGCTTCTTGATTTGCATTGTTATTATGCTATTGCTTCTTTTCATGAGTCTTGCACATATACAAAAGCTTGTAAAATCCTCTTTAGCAACAAACAATGGCAAATGAGTTGCACGCGTTAGACAAGTCTCATACTTGAGATTCAATTGATTTGCCTCCTGGGAAATCTTCTATAGGTTATAAATGTGTGTATAAGATCAAAACTAAGGCAGACGGTACTATGGAATGCTTCAAAACTCGACTAGTAGCAAAAGGCTTTACTTTGGAGTATGACATTAACTATGACAAGACCTTTGCTCTAGTTGCACGTCTTACTTTTGTGCAATGTCTTCTTGCCACTCTCACTCTATCAAGCTCCCTCACGCTCTCAAGCTTGACAACGTCTCTTCTAGTGTTCAAATTCTTTTACGGGTAGTTTTACATCAAAGGTAGGTGAAATTACTAGGTTTAAACTAGAGATGTTCGTTTGATGATTTGATGATGTGATTGCATGGTTGTTATTGCATATGAAACAAAATGTGTGCCGATGATGGAGTGATTGCGTAATTGTTATTGCATGTGAAATGGAACGTGTGCCAATGATGGAGTGATTGCATGAGTATTATTACATGTAGAATAGAACATGTGCTGAGACATTTACATCACAAAAATATTGTAAGAAAGATTGAAAAATGTATCATTTGCTTGCAAAGGTGTGCTGCTTGCATAAATAAAACGATGACGTGCCATCGTTCGCGAGAAAACCGTCAATGTAGGGGCTTGATGTGACGACTTAAGTTCTTACCGTTGCTTGCGATAACATGACATGTATATGCTGTCATACGCCAAAAAGTGATATAATTGAGGCTATGATGTAGATGTCTTTCACTTCTAAATGACAAGAAATGTATATGCCGTCATCTACATGAAGTAATGACGCTCTATGTACCGGAAGTCCCGATGGGAGGATCGGAAAAGAAAATCCAAAAGTGAAAAGAAAGAATGCTTGTTGTATTTATTGAAGTTTATGCTTGACAATATGGTTGGACCAATCAAGTATCAATAGTTGCCTAGTCTAAAAACCTAAAAAGATAGCCTAAACAAGTGGGCCAATCAAGTATCGATGAGTTCCTAATTTAGAAACCTAAGAGGATAGCCTAAACAAGTTGACTAATCAAGTATCAATTAGTATCTAATCTAGAGACCTAAGATACCTTGAAAATGACATCCATCCTTATCTCTAAGGTTTGCAAATGTCATCTATATTTATCATAAATTTGATAATGACATTTTCTATTTGTCCTCATATAATTGACTTACCATTGACCTCCTTTTTAGTGATATTTGATGACCACGGACATCGGGACGGTGGCAGAGCAATCGTAGCGGCGCAATCGGGCGGTCGGCCATGCATCGCCTAGGTCGGGCGATTCGGCATGGCACTGCTGAGTGCGACCGACCTTGACCTATCCAGCTATATCGGTCGGTAGTCGGGCCTGTTCGGCCTTGGGCGAGCGGTGGCCTCCCCTATCCGGCCTTGGCCTGACGGTGATTGATGGGTCCCGCCTTGTATTGTTTCATTCTCGCTCGTCTTTGCTCATTCTATATTCAATCATGTTATAAGGTTGCAATGGTTATTAGAAAACATGAAAGTCTGTCATCATGGTGGAAAAATCATTTATTGTGCCAACCAGAGGGTTATTCAAATAGCTCATAATGATGTTTTCCATGAGCGCACACGCATATTAAAATTGGCTATCATTTTATAAAATATCATATGCTTCCGACATTGTATGACTAGATATCACATGCTTTTGACATTGTATGACTAGTTTCCACGTCATCTTGTTGAGGGAACTTCCTAATATGTTTTGATGATTGACAAAACCCTATGTAGTTTCTATTAAGTCCGATGAATATTTTCAGGTAGTATTCATGAAGGAATCATATTCATACTCTTATTAATGTCTTCGGATATTGCATCCGATATTGCATATGAAGCTCTAGATAAGAAATTTCGCATATTTTGACTAATTCATGGATATCATATATGAATTGGATATCATTGGAGTAATATGGGAATATCATCATAGCTTTCACGTGTTCGGACTCCATGAGAAGTCACCTCGGACTCGAGAGTATTCGGACTTAGATAGCATCATCTCGATTAATAAGTTTATTCGGACCCAAGATACAACGAATCTAAATATTGAAACAACTAGTGATCCGGCTCGGGTTTCATGTGTACAAAGTATTGATATTCAATCCTAAAGATTTTTTTGAAATACAATTCATCACACAAAACATATTTGATCGATTGACGATAATTTCAAAATGCAAGATATTCTTTCCAAACAAACAACTCTATTTATGAAAAACCAACTTTAGGTTGTATGGACGACTTAATCAAAGGGGATTACGATCTCATTTAGCAACGACTATTTAATATTTTTTAAGCATTTGTGCCCAATGGTTTGATTGGAGAGTGGTCATCTAAAGACTATCTAATGGCCAAATTGGAAGTGGATGAGTATAAAAGGAGATTTTGATTGTGAAGCAAGTACTTGTCATGAATATGAAATTCCAAAGTCCAAGAGAGCATTTACCTTAAACACTAATCTTCATGAACTTCAAAGTTATATTCTTTGAGAGGTTTTGAAAAGAGTGATTGTGTGAGATAATGATCTATTAATTCGAGAAGCATCACTCATTGTAACCTCTCATTGATTCATTAGTGAAATCTAGCCGAAAACCTGTCTATGTAAATAGTGGACATAGGCTTGCAATAAGCCAAATCTTAATAACATCTATGTGTAATTTTCTCTATCCCCGAACTCCGTAATATTATTTTTGTTGGTATATTGACACGAGTGAATCCGATTTTAATATTGTTGTTTATCGAGTTTAACTTGGTGTTACTTTTATCTCCTCTGTTTTAATTCCACTTTAATTTTATCAAGATTGGTCTAAATCACATATTCACCCCCCGTCCGGTGATAGTGCTAGCAACTACACATTTGTTGATCATACTACTAATGTCTTCACAAAGGCACATCCACTCAAACATTTGAAGATCTTTTCTCTAACATCCAGTTGAATTCTGCTACGTCACTTTGAGTTTGAGCACTACAAAAAAACACGCTTTTTGTGAGGAAAATTTGGCCAAAATTTGTCGCTAATGAGTTTTGCGAGGAATTTTGCGACAACAGAAAATTTCGTCGCTAATACGGCGTCGCAAAATTTGCGACGGAAATTTGCATATTCGTTGCAAACTTGCGACGAAGTTTGCGACAAAAATATGATTGTCACAAATTTGCGACAAATGTATGGTTTGTCCCAAATCTGCGACGAATATACTGTTCGTCGCAAATTTGCTACGAAGAGTAATTCGTCGCAAATTTGCGACGAAAATAGGTGGTCGTAAATTTGCGATGAGGACACTGTTCGTCGCAAATTTGCGACGAATCGTAATTGTCTCAAAATTCATCGCACATTTGCGACGAAAATAGGTGGTCGCAAATTTGTGACGAAGACTAATTCGTCGCAAATGTGCACAAATTTTTCTTCCGTCGCAAATTTACGAGGAACGGGGTCTTCGTTGTAAATTTGCGACAAACCCGACGTTTGTAGCAAATTTGCGAGAACTCTATTTTCGTCGCAAAATTAGTCGCAAATTCGCTAGGAATCTGCAAATTTCCGTCGCAAATTTTGCTATGCCGTATTAGCGACGAAATTTTTCTGTCATTGCAAAATTCCTCGCAAAACACATTAGCGACGAATTTTGGCGAAATTTTCATCGCAAAATTCCAGATTTGCCACGGACTCCACTTTCCATCGCTAATTAGTGACCGATATACGAATTTTTATTTATTCTTTATTGATGAATTTAGCGACGAAATTTTTTAATTTTTAATTTTCCGATTTTAAATCTAATTAAAAGCAAAATTAATTCTAAAATTTATAGTTACCATTAATTAAGCAAGTCATAAGATCTAAATATTATAATAATATAATATAAAATACGTTCATCCTGTTTCAATTACAGGAAATTGAGAGATCTCCTAGTGCTCTAACCATGCAAGTGCATTGTGATAACTCAAAAGGAGTCTTGACTAGGCAAAAAGCAAAAGGTAGGGGCATCGGGGTCTTCGATCCCCAAAAAGTCTCCTTCGCTCAACATCCCTCGAATCCTCGATCATAATCGTCAATTTGACCTATAAAGAACCGGAAAATTGCAAAAGTTAAATGATAGAGCTCATACAAGAATGCATATCAATCAGAAAAATGATGATTTGGAAACACAATATAACAAATCAATGATAATTTATTGAAGTCGAAGAGTCGGGAACATCATACCTCTGCTACAATCATGTTAGGAAATGAAGTGCCCAATAGCTTTATGGTGTATTCACGAACAAAGACTGCATTATTTGGATAGGGATAAGGAACTGTTGAGGCATATCATAGAGATTCCATCAATGCACCACTCTCCACCTGTAAAAACTTTTCTCTTAGCCAAGTCATAATGCATTTATCTTTGATTGAGTGAAGGCTATATAGCATCATTTACCGTGACAAAATAGGTGTTGCGGGACTAATACGTGCAACTTGAACCCCGCTTTATGAAAAGTGTCCGTTAAAACAGCAAAAATCTCTTGCTCTATCGTCAAAAAGTACATCCCGTAGAACCGATTACGAGAACTCGAAGCTTGCCACATCGCAAAAAAGCAAAAGAAAGAAAAAAAAAATCAGCAGCTGCATGATGCAAAGACACTGCATAATAAAGGACGTCGCTTCGGATAGACCCAATTGTAACCAAAATCACATCATGTATGCTATTTAGCAAATGGAAGATACAATCTAAACATCAACTCGACTAAAAGTCCAGACATCCCATGACAAAGCATCCAGGCACAAGCATAAGGTCTCAAAATTCAAGAAAAGGACCAAAGAAACTTGAAAGTTCTTCAAAGATCTCCAACAACAAGTTTAGCCCAGCTTTTGAGGTGCGTAGTCAATATACATACATAGCCTCCAACTTGAGAAATCAAGTCATGCAAATGATTATTCAAAACCTGGACTTTCTTTGTTGCTGAACCATTTGTCAAGTGATTCACCACCCAATGCCGACACAACATAAAAAAGCACACTATTTGCTTTTCTCAAGAAAAGGACAAAGCCCAAAACGTGCAATCCCTACACCCCATTTGCTTTTTATTGTACAAGGTGTGAAAAAATATCATTAAAACCTTTGCTTGTTCTCTTTCTTTCTGAAGAATCACAAATAAAAGTACTTGCTTGTGCAATTAACTGTCATGTGATGCGGTTTCAAGCAAGTGAAAAGATTATTTCTTGGATGCTATCAATAACATAAGTGATGAAGAATGAAACCGTACTTATTTATGATAGTTGCAAAAAGTAAAAGACCAAGCCTTAAGATCAAGTAAAAGACCAAACCTTAAAATCAAGTTTTTCATCATCGCTCTTTTCCAAGTAAGTTGATGGTCTAAATCAACAAAGCCTAACTACTAAGTTTTGGTTCAACCATCCTACTCTTTCTAACTCATGACAACAACAATGAAACAACTAGGAAGAGAATCATTTTCAGTCATAGTGCTTGAGACTTCACTAAGTAAAATTTAGGCTTGAAGGACGAGAAAAATTAAAATCCTAACTTAGAAAAAAATAAAATACCTTCTTCAGAAATTTAAACCGATCGTGTACCATGTCTTCATTTCCACCTCCCCGCACCTTCTTGTTTAATCATTGATAAGACTTCTAAGTAATTCATCATCATCGAAATCTCGTCATCATTGTGTCGCCCATCATTTTGCCCATCACCTCTTTCATTAGTGGGAGGTACAGGAGGAACCCGTTCGTCGTTTAGATGGAGGTGTTGCATGACCCTTTGCATCCGAGACCGCATTTGACACTCGAAGGATTTATGTCGCTCATCCATTTGTTTGATTTGCTCATCTTTCGTGCAAGCGGGTCTTTGACCAATTTAATCTCTTCGTCCTTCTCTTCAAGCAAATGTCTCGGTTGGGTCATTTCCTCCTCCATACGTGTCCTCTTTGAAGTAGCCGCCTGGAGGACGAACTTCCACTGCCTTTCCTGTGCACACCCTTGACATAGATCCTAGGCCATATATTTTCCCACTCATTGCTGCCTTCCACAATGCTAGTTCGTCACCTGCTGAAAGTTCATCCGTACTCCCACTTTCACCGCCACTAGCCATACTCATTAACAGCTCATCATATTTTTCCTACATCAACAAAATAGATATGAAAATAAAATAACTTCATATATCTAACTATCATAAACATTGAATGCATTCATGATTTTCAAACTGTGTTTCCATAAAGTTAAAAGTATATAACCTTACATACCTTAATACATTTCGCTCGGTTGCTAGTCCATGTATTATCTTTTTTTTGAAATGTTCGTTCAAATGTAGCGAAATATGTCGGCTCCATCCTCAATTCATGTGCCTACAAAATTGAAACACAAATGAGCAATTAAATTAAATTAACTTACCACATATTTATCGAACTTACCATCCTTTTTCTATGCTCCGCAACGTTGATGGAGCCCCCAACATACGTCGCGGACCCTTCAAAAAACAAGAAGCTCGATTCTTCTTATTTTGTTCACTCCTTCCCTTATTTTTTTCACTTTCCCAACTTGTCTTCATTTCCGCCCAATCGTCACTAGTGATAAAATGTGGCTTGACATTTTGTGTCTTTGCTCTATTCATCACATTGCGAATGTGATCACCAGTTTTTTTCTTAAAAATTCTTTTAATTTCCTCCTCCTCCGATTCCTCCCATCCGAACTTTCGCCGTAATCAATGGAAAAACAAGTGATTTCATTTACACCGAACTTAGTTTGTAAGAAAATAAAAGAACAAAACTTACCTTGAACTCGTTCCACTACAAATCCTTCACTTGTCTTGGAGCGGCACTATAACTAATCCACGACCCCTCCAATAGTTATTCACAATTTTATTAAGTACCCGCACCACCCGCAGAGCGTCGTCAAATCTGCAAACAAAGACAATGCAGTTCACATTCATATCTAAAACCAAACAAAGGGATGAGCGTAAATATTGCATTTACGTTAAAAAAAAAAAAGCACTTACGAATCTCCAAATAGCCTTATCACAGTCCGGCTATCTTCTTCGAGTGTTCTTCCCTCATCATGCGAGTGTTCCACCGAAGAAGGTGGAACAAAGCACGTGGAACCGAAGTACATTCAGGTCGGATGGGTCCTTCGACATGTGGTGGTTGAGAGTGAGAGGAAAGGGCCGGGGACGAGCCGAGGAAAGGGCCGGGGATGAGCTAGGGGAAGGTGAAGGTGAATGGGAAGGGTCTGGTCTTCCTTGTGAAGATGCACCACGGATGTGACCTCCACGCTTATACCGACAATTAAAAAGGTTAGACAAACATAAGAAAAATTAAGAGGACACATAATGACGTACATCATGAAGCTTACCATTTTGTTTCGGACAACAAGTGAGAAGCATAAGGAGCTTGCTATCGCCTCCGATAAATACCAATCTCCGGCATCGAAGGAACCTATTGAAATCTTGTAGTCATCGGATTCCACGAAAAATAAAGAGGAGCATATTACATGACATTATATACTTGCTTATCTTTTGTTGGTTTCAATTTTCGAACCTCTTCAAGAGGTGATTTCCGATCAAATAAACGACAAATCTTAAAAGCTAAAGCAAAATGCATCTTCATGTATGGACAGAGGACGAGGCTAGGTTCTTGGCCGAGGGCCGGGGTCGGAGGCAAATTCCTAGTTGCAAAAATTCCTAGTTACAAGCGATACCGCGAAGTAACAAAAATTATAAGCTTCGATAGTATGTGATCCAATACAATTCTCATAGTCACTCACGCAAAAGATACATATGTATTATTTCATGCATGTCTGCAGGTGCTTTAGGTCCGTCAACCTAAAGCCAAATCTTACTAGTCTTCTCACTAATTCGAAACGAATGACATGCCATGACCATGAACTTCGGTTGGAGGAGTCAACATCGTTCACCATGTCAATAAGCAAAACTCAAAATCTGACCGGGATGAATTCGGTTAGTTTTTATGTGCCCTTCCTCACACTTATAATCATAGTTCGCTTACGCTTAAAGCTGCACGGATGTTACTTTATATGGCTTTTTAATCCTTTCTTTGTTGAGAATATTATTCCCTCGAAGCACATTCCGAATGCTGCTAGAAACTTTCAAGCCGTGTATAGTTTCTACACTAACTGGAAAATTTATATCCGGGACCTTCCCGCATGAAGCTTCCAATCACTACCCAATTCAACATTGATTTGGCACAATTCACATTCACCGCCTGGATGCGCTTGTGGTTTCTAGAAATGGTCATCTTTACATCAACACCAATCATTACATTTGTTATTTCTATTCCTCCTTTTGTAAGGACAGAATGTATCAAAAGCAGCGAGAGGCGTTCAAAACAAGTGTTGCTTGCTGCATTAGACATTCGACCAATAAAACGTAGGAAGCATGTTATGAACTCTCAAAATTTGCATACGTGGCAATTATGTTTTTGAAACATGAGTTCACGTATATCGACAAATTTTTTTTTTTAGTCCAGGGAACACGCACCTTCAAGGGAACTAATTGAAGCAGTTCTATGGTTAATCTAGAATCAAGAAATCATTTCATCTATGAAGAAACGTGACATCGAGAAACGAAAAGTACTGGTTCTCGGCGGCTGGAGTCGGAGGCTAGCGAAGGTACGAGACGGAGCGGCGAGCAAGTGAGGCGACATGTGGTTGAGTGCTCGAGGCCGAGAGGGGGTCCGGATGCTGGTTGGTGAGTGCTCGAGGCCGAGAGGGTCCGGAGGCTGCTTCGGTGGGTCTCGAGGTCCGGCGAGATGGGATCTTCGACTTCGGCCGAGGGGCAGCGAGAGACGCGAGAGAGAGAGAGAAGCCGGGAGGGGAGTCGGACGGGCGCGAGAATGCTTTGCCGGTGGGTCTCGAGGTCCGGCGAGATGGGATCTTCGACGTCGGGTGAGGGGCAGCAAGAGAGGCGAGAGAGAGAGAATCCGGGAGGGACGTGAGAGAGAAAGCGAGTGACCTAATTGGGAATTAAGCCCTCTTTTTTGCGCGACGGAAATAGCCTTTTGTCACAAAAATTTGCGACTAAAAACTATTTTCGTCGGAAAAGAAGAGGTCGCGATGAAATTCACTATCCGTGGGAAATTTTTCGACGACATAGAGTTTTCGTGCGAAATTTTGCAACGAAAACTTTTTTCGTTGGCAATGTTGCGACGACAATGATGTTCGTCGCAATTTTTTTTGTGGCGAACTTTAGTTATCGTCACAAAATTTGTGACAAAGGGAATTTCGTCGCAAAAGTTTTTCCACGAAATTCAGATCTCCTCGCAACATTTGCGACGAATAACATTTCGTCGCAAATTTTTGAGATGAAGTGCGATTCTTGTTGAAAAATTTGCGACAAACGACTTTTCGTCACAATTTTTTCCGACGAAATTCAGTGGTCGTCGCAAATCTTTTTCCACGAAATTCAGATCTCCTCGCCAAATTTGCGACGTAACAAAGATTTCGTCGCAAATTTTTTTCGGCTTTTGCCGCAAAGATAACTTGCTTTTCGTCCATAGGAAACTTACATATATTTTGAACCATGCTGCAAATTGTTTATCGCATAAACGGTCGAACTCATTTGGTGGTAGTCCATACATTGAAGTTCGAAAAATCCTATTAACAAATACCATTTATATATTAGCAAATGTTTGACACACAATAAATATATTTGCAAAAGTACACTTACTCGAAGTATGGCTCCACTTCCGGGACAGTTCAAAGAAAATATATGTATGGGCTACCCGCCATTCTTTGTTTGTTAAGTAACGAGACTTACATGCGCCGCTTGCTCGACCAAGATAATTGAAAATAGAGAATGATTTGCAATTGGGATCAATGGGCCCCTCATCATTTCTTCCTGCTCTCCGTCTCTTGCACTGCACGTGCGGTTCAAAATAATATGATGCAAATGTTGTCACTTCTTCCATAATATATGCATTACAAATTGAAGCTTCAATACATGCCTTGTTCTTCGCTTTTCTCTTCAAATGATATAAAAATCTAGTTGCAATAGGGAAAAGTTCATCATAACATAATAAGTAATAAAGTAATTTCAAATTTATTAAAAAAATATATTTTACCTCTCAAATGGATACATCTAGCGAAATTGGACGGGACTCCGCAACTTTGGCCTCAAAAAGGCAAGTGAACTAAGAGATACTCCATTGAATCAAAGAACGATAGAGGGAATATTGTCGCGACCTAAAAAATAAACAAGTTAAATTCCAGGCTAATGGATTATCGGGTTAATTAATTAACTAACCTAACTTGGACTCTCCCGAATCCATACCAAATCGCCACTTAAGGTTCGAATGATTAACATGCAATGTGATTTGAATTTGGAGTCGCCACTAATCATTTTCGGTAGGTTGACTAGAAACCCAAATAAAATAGCGGGAGAAAACTATCTTATTTCTGCGTACTGTAGATTAAGAGTCCGGGGACTTGATTACGCTAAATTATTCTAACGCCCTTTCGGTACCATTTTCATGAAAAATAATTGATTTGGTAATTTACTCGAATTTCAAAGGTGCAGTTTTTTATTCTTTTTTTTGTTTTTCTTCTTTTTTCTGAAAATGTAAAACATTGAGTTTTATGCGATATACACCATGGACGATTTAGAAAGAAAGAAAACGCGGCCAATCACAAGTATTCACAAAAATAAATTAACATATAATAATACTAAACTTCGAACACGTGGCACGTCTAAAATAAACAATCAAATATTCAAATCAAATGATTACATCTTTGTAGATCAAGATGGAGACGATTACCTTCTATTACACAAAATCTTACTCACGTACACGTTATAGTTTCTTTCAAGATCTCGAAGCTTGAAGAGCGTGGCTGTCGTCGAAAATGGCAAGCGAGAACGTTGTTGGGCCGGCGAGAGCGAAGTATGTAACGGGACTCGTCGAAGATGATGCTCGACCAAAGCTCTTTTTTCTCTCACTCTCCAATTTTCTTTTCTGGTTTCTTCTCAAGGACTATCTCAATTCTTTTCTCCTCAAAAACTCTCTCAATTCTCTCCTACTCCCCCCAAAACAACTCCCTCCATTCTTCAAGAACTCTTCTTCTTTTATAGGCAAAATTCTTCATCTTCATTTCCTCACCTTCCATTTTCATCTTCCTTTCTTCATCTTCATCTTCTTTTCTTCATCTTCATCTTCTCTTCTTTACCTTCATTTCTCCATCTTCCATTTTCATCTTCTCTTCTTCATCTTCATCTTCCTTTCTTCATCTTCATCTTCTTTTCTTCATCTTCATTTCCCCATCTTCCATTTTCATCTTCTCTTCTTCATCTTCATCTTCCTTTCTTCATCTTCCATTTTCATCTTCTCTTCTTCATCTTCCTTTCACCATCTTCCTTTCCCCATCTTCTTTTGGTATTTGCAATGCAGTCCCCGGAGTTTCAAGTATTTGCACATGAGCCCCCGAAGTTCCGAGTATTTGCAATACGATACTCAAGTTCCGAGTATTTGCAATACGCCCCCGAGAAAATATTTCTTTCAAGCCCAAATCTTCTTGGTGCATTTTTCCACCACATGCCTAGTCGAGACCCCTGTTAAATTAAGCTCAAATTGTATGGCAATGCTAAATGAATATGTGAGATGATTTTTGTTTAGAACTAAAATTAGTTCTAATTTTTATGCAAAAAATATATTAGTCAAAATTTAGGCGTCAACAGATGCCCTCTTTGAGAGGAGGCTCGTAGAGGTTCCGCTCAAAGACAAAATTGAACCCTAAATTTTGATAGTGCAAATGATGGATGAACTTTTTGGCGGGAGTTTTAGTCCCATTTTTTATGTAATGAAGTGATGCATGATATGCAAGATCAGTAAATAACATGTGTCATAATTTCTCTTTTCCATGTTAGAGAAACTCCGCATATGGATCGCATACGAGAATACCTGTTTTACCAAATACCTCATAAGCTGGTGATTCCCTTAATTTCCAAGTTTCTTGCAAACACGAGGATCTTAAGGTATTTGGCCTATCCGTTATCGAGACTTTTCCCTAATGCGAGACAAGGCAAGATATGTGTATCCTTCCGCATCACAAGAGCTACGTCATTGTGAGTCGAAAGAAGTAGAATCAAGTTCACAAGAGCTACGTCGTTGTGAGTTGATTAAATGTCGAAATCGCCAGGCATATGTCTTCACGATTCGACAAAGGGGAACCAAAATCTTAAGAGCTACGTCGTTATGATTTAGTTTGGATCAAAATCACGGGTGCTTATGTCTTCATGATTTGATAAAGGAGCCGAGAATCATAAGAGCTATGTCATTATGAGCCGACTAAAGGTCAAGATCACCGGTGCATATGTCTTCGTGATCGACAAAGGGGAACCAAAATCTTAAGAGCTACGTCGTTATGATTTGGTTTGGATCAAAATCACGGGTGCTTATGTCTTCGTGATTTGATAAAGGAGCCGAGAATCATAAGAGCTATGTCATTATGAACCGACTAAAGGTCAAGATCACCAGTGCATATGCCTTCGTGATCCGAGGCCGAAATCATAAGAGCTACGTCGTCATGATAAGATGTCAAGATCGCCGAGTGCATATGTCTACACGACCGACAGGAGAGGCATATTGCCCGAATTGAATCGTAACAACTATCATCGAGGAGTTGTTGATTTGAAAATGGGTTCAGGAAAACTTACGTTCTCCGAACGATTAATCAAAAGAACGAAACAGATCGCTCGTATCGTACATGGCGTGCATTTGCCAGGAGAACTTGCTCATTCAATAATCCTTGGATGAATTTCGAGACCTTGGGGAGGGACATCGAACATCGGGAATGTATTACCCATCATAGAATGTCCGAGGTAACATGCGCAAACATATTCAACAATGAGTTCATGCAAAACTTTCCTACCGAGCTTGCAATGATTAGAAATAACATGTGTATAATGCAATCACTCATACCATGGTTTATGCATAACCATTCTATCAAGTTTCCATTACCAATCCTGTCCAAGGATGTTCTCACATTATGAATACCTCGAATGTGAGCTGAATGGGGGGACTTCAATCCGAAAGGATTTTCTCTCACTCTCAAGAAAAGTTATTTATCCCTGTCTCAGGATTCAAAAGAAATCACTCAATCTTTCCATCATCGCATTCGATAAGGATCCGAGTAATCTCGCAATTGATACGACCGAGCCGATCCGGAGGTCTTGATTAGGACCGTAATGAGGGCTAGGTCAAAGGTTTACAAAGGGGACTCTAGTTGAGTCAAGGCTGCTTGAAATGAATTTCTTCGTCATCTCTCCGGGTTTACAAGTCAAGAACCCCGCAAAAATGAGAGAGAAGTAATCTTGCTCGAACTTCTTCGAAGTGATGCTTAAAATCATTGAACTCCACATTAATTCAAGTGCCCTAGTCGAAAAAGGCTTTTAAAGAGTTGTAATGGAGGTAATGATTTGGGAACCGAGAAACGAAAGGGTTCGTTTTGGCTCGAAAGATATTTGAGAAGGGGCTTGATGTTGGTGATCATTACAATCTTGTCACCGATCGTGGCCTTCTATGATACCATCATTGCTCGAGGATGGTATGAACCGAAGATTGCATTTGCAATTTGACACTTCATGGAGATGTTTCTCTCAACCCTTTTAGGATATACAGGAAAATTGTGCATTCAAGTTCGAAATATTCTACAAATGAACAATGAATTGAAAGGGCATTGGCCTTGCTTTTGGTAGGCACTTTGCTTTTTAAATGCCCGGGAGTTTTTTTTTGTGGAATCAGCCTTTTCCTCTTTCTTCTCCTTTTTTTTTTTTTACTCCCAACTCTCTTTTACGATTGTATCTTGATGAGTTCATTGGGAGATTTTCTATGGATTCAGCTTTTCGTGTCCTTCTACTCAAAGATGGGCCATATTTGTTTTGGGACAACAATGATCACCAATAAGGGCTTTTAGAAACGAATTTGCAGGCTCAAATGGATTGTGCAAATGGATATAGATGTGTAGGATAGAAAAAGAAATGCTCTTCGTCACCCTAAGGCACTTGAATTAAAGCGCAAGTACAATGCAAAGAACCACCCGAAGATTGATGTTAGTCCAAGCAAGAAGATTTCTAACCATTTGTCTCGTGATCCCGATGGAATTACCTCTGTTTTGCCCCAATGTGGGGTGGTTCTTGACAGTGGGTTGTGGAAGTGAAATCTCCGCTCAAATGGGTTGATCAACGGATAACTTGCGGTGTTTAGGGTAGAGAAATGAATGCCTCCATCACTTCGGTTATCGTACCTTTCGCGAGAAAACTTTTTACCTCGGGAATGCGGAATTTGCCACCGTTCATCTCGCCTGAAAAAATTGGACGTGTTTGGGAAAGGATTGCCTTTCATCATCCCGTCATGCCCCCTTCTATACATTCGATGTATCTTATGTAGTTCATGTTCCTTATTCAAAGTTGGTAAATTAAACATGAGGAACAATCATGCACAAACTATGCAAAGCAACTTTTCATTATGGCGGACAAAATTCGCAAGTACATAAAAAATTTCTTAGAGGCGTGGATCGTGAGTTGCCCCTGTTCATGCAAATGCGTTGCAAAACTTCATTGTCTCGCTTCGAGACATGAGATTGTCAAAGGCTCCAAGAATTTCTCATTTCATTAATTTTTCGGGGGAGAAGGGATACTTCTCTGTTTGGATGGTAGTGACCCCGTAAAAATCAAAAGGGAAAGCATCAATGTATGTCCTCATGTTCTAAAAGAGTTGAAACGATACCACTTTACCCATGTACGTATTCCTCGCGAACTTTGAATTGAAAAGATCGATTCATCTTGATCGGATTGTATGTCCAGGATGTTATCTCTCCGGGTTCAGTAACCGTCCTGGGCTGAGTTTCGATCTGCGAAGCAAAAAGTTTTTATTAATCTTTGTACATTGATGCCAAATCCCGGGATCGACCCCCGGGACGCCTCGGACCACCGTCATTCCCCCAACCACTATCTTTGCGGTGTTGTTGGCGTCCACGGGTGGTTCGCTTTTGTTATATTGTTCTCAAAGCGAGTTGGCAATCTCCTGTGGAGAATAAAATAAGCTTAACTTAGAGTTTGAAACGACCGAGAGCCAATTGGGACGATACGGAGTTACCGATCTTTGAGCCCGCTTGGTGTTTTACTTGCATTCTCCCAAGTAAGGCTATTCGGAATCTCTCTTTACGGGCGTTCGGGGCGTCGTCCACAAATTGATTTGCTACAGTGCCTAGCTTAATAAGGAACTTACGCATTTGATAAGAGAGAAGAAAAATTCGCCCTTTAACTCCGGGCAAATTCTAGACAACTAGAAAGTAAAAGTATCTCACGCAGGGGAACTATACATGGAATTAAAGGAGTATTCATGCGAGATTGGTTCCACCTCTTTTGCTGGCTATTCCAATGATTGGCTGATTTTGTCTTGGATCATACACCAACGATCGTTGTTTGAGGATCCATAATCACTTGCTTCGGATCACAACTCTGGAGGTCTTTCAGGCTCCGAACCGGCTGACCAAGGCGGTGAGCTCATCATCAAAGTAACCTTTTGATTTTTCGGGCAATTGATACTCGAATTGGGCATTGTTACTTGCTAACACCGGCGACAGATTTTCCACTTTGTTTTGCCGTGAGCGGTCCGATTCCTTGAGCTTGAGCCTCCACCGTCGCTCGGGAACTCGTAGGGATGATCAACCGGTCCGCTTGTTAGAACCACCAGCGGAAGGTCGGTATGGCCGGTATTCTTGATTGGGAAGTGGTCGGGTACTTTTTGCTCCGTAGGTTTTCCCCGGGGATTAATCTTCCAAATCAACTTTGCTTCGGTCGCCTTGGTTCCAAGCTACATCGTGCTTCTTCACTTATCTCTAAATCTCGTGAAGGTGATTTGTGATACTTCGTAGGGTGAGTCCGTCCATATTCATCATTTTGAGTACAGCCATTGGTCGTGTTGAATTGATTCCTAGCCGTCGAACCGCCTCGATGAATATAGAATGAAGCTCGGCGGACCAAAGGGGCCTTTTCTTTCCGACAAAATCGTCGTAGTAAGTTTGGCCATAGTTCTTTTGTTCGAGTAATTGCTTCCTTACAAGATGTTGCCAAATGTTTTGGAGCACTTGAACGCGTGCACGGGCTTCTTTAGGATGTCACGAGCACCATGCAATATGGCCCTTGTTATGAACTGATGATCATCACTTGCCGATGTGACGATGACCGGTATATTCAACTCGGAATCAATGATCTTTAAGAGACTGAGACCGTCCATATCGATCCCTACCATGGCTGTGACGACGATGTCAAAATCATATTTGTACTGTCTCGGCTCCTCTAAGGCTTCCGTTGCTTTCACATAAGTCGAAATCCTATACATGCACTTTCTCGGCATGGCAACGAGGATCGAGAGGGAAACGGGGTTACCATCAATGGCCATGACTCGCAGATCCTCGGGATATGAAACTTCCCATACTTCCGCCCTGGGAGTGAACGCATACTTATTTTCCTTTCAAAACCTTCCATATGTAGACCGAAAAATGGGTGTTTCGACTAGAGACGAGCTTTAGATGTTCTTTGGACTTGCAAAGACAAAAGCGACTATGGCCTTTCGTGACGAGTTCCGGAGGTGCATGGAGACTTCAAGTTCTTTATAAACTTTTTTCTCGATCCGTTAGTCTCGCAGACATGCCTTTTCTCTCCTTTTCACCCTAGTGCATTGAATCCATTGCGTAATAACTCTTACCTCTCGCTCAATCCGTCGTTCTTTTTTACTTTTCCGACATGGAGGAGCCCTCAAATCTTTTCACTTTCTCTACGAACGAGACAGTTTATTTCCCTCCTCAAATCTTTTCGGTTCCTCCTACGAACGAGGCGATTATTTCCCTCCTCAAATCTTTTCGGTTCCTCATACGAACAAGGCGGTTATTTCCCTCCTCAAATCTTTTCGCATTTACTTACGTGAAGGTTTTCAATGCTTAGTCAAATCGGCGAGGAATTCACGCATTTAAACATGATGATGTTCATGGATAGTACTCGTTCTTTGCCCCCGGATTAAAAGAAGAATGTCTCACATGGGGATCTTGTAAAAAAATAGTACATTCATTCATACATGTCACTACTTCTCTTGAGGATTCGTAAGGGCTGGCTAGTAATGCTCAAAAAAGAGATATTTTGAGAGCCCATAATAAAAAAACTAAAGCTTCATGCAGGCTATACATTCGGAGTTCCAACAGCGTTGAATTGGCTGGCTATGACATCAAGGAAACTCCAATTGTAGTGATGCATGTCTCTTCCTCGAAGGGCATCGGTTCTACCTCTGCAAGACCGACTTTCTCGGGATGTATCTCCAACGAAATCGGATTGTACGAGAACTTGCTCTGGGGGATGAATCGTGAATGAGCATTTTCAATGCTCGAGATGTGGCTCATCGAGGGACATGTCACCAAAGGAGATGGGGCCGCTACGCACATGGCAAACAGCGGTGTTGATAGCATCCCTATACCTCTTGTTCTCTCGTCGAAGCTTTTCACTTTCTTCCCTCGAAACGTAAGTTCATGACTTTCATTTTTAACCTTCAATCGGGTCCGCTTGTTTTGAAACCAAAACTTGACCTTCAAGGGCTCCATTCCTATCATCCGGCTCAATTCATTTTTGCGTCTCCTATTCACGTAAGAGCACTCCTTGAAGCAGCTTGAGCACTTTGATTTGATATTTTCTTTTCTGGGTGATCAAGGCTGCCGCCGCCATTGTTGTTCTTTGTCGAGATCTTGAATTTCACTGCCAAGAGAGTTGGGTTTTACGGCTTCAGCGTTGGATCCGGTCTCGAAATCCAGCAGTTCGCTTTCGGGGATGTCTAGGTTGGTTGCCTCCGGTAAGAGTGCTGATGGCCTCTAAACATGTTGGATTGAAATACCTCTTACCGCATTTTGTTCACTCTATTCTCCAATGTATGCTTACTCTCTCCAAATTCTTTCGAGTAATCGGAAATGTTCCAAAGCCTCCCTTTAAACGCGGATGAAAATCACTAAGCCGACGTTTTTCCCAAGATTTCGTGTTTCCCGTCTTGTCTTATTTTTTCAACGTGATGGGACCCCGAATCCATTCGCACCGATTTTCTTTTCTTGATAACCATGCTTGTCTCCCACTCGAGTTTTCAACATGGTGGGACTCCAACTCCTTTCGTAACTTTTTGAATTTGTGAAGCTCGAGATCACGGATTGACGATAGATCCAGGATCCAACGAACGAAACGCCCGTAGTTTCACCCGAGTAACTAACGTGGCTCTGTAAGAATTGTTGCTTGTCTCCCACTCGCTTTTCAACATGGTGGGGTCCTCAAATCTTTTCGTAACTTTTTCGGATTTATGAGGCTCGAGATGGTAGATCCGTGATTCACGGATGAAACGCCTGTAGTTTTACCCAGATAATTGACTCGGCATCCACAATAATTATTGCTATAACTTTTCTTGCCCTTTAAATTAGGATTTAACGCAGAGACAATTATCGCTTTCATATCTTCATCTCCAACCTTCTAAGCACTCTTTTGCATCCACTCTTTTTAGCCGCTTCAACAACAATGGCTTCCCCTCCCGCACACGCCTTCTCGGCTGAAGTTTTGGCCAAATGGGAGAAACTTTATAATCTCCTAGGCCAGGGCTACTCTTATATAGCCAACCATCCGGGAGGCCGAAACCGAAATTGTCTTATGTTTAGGGATATGGACACCGCTTCTATTGAAGGTACCAAGTTAGAAGAGGAATACAGGATCTTCCCCACCCTCTTCACTAACTTCCCGGAGGCTTACCATGTTGCTCATCAAGATGTTACTTTGGCCCACCTTGTGAAGGCACGCTATCGGGATCGGTCGGACAGCTTGGTGTTGGCGCCTTAGTAGCCGACAATTATAAGAAGGCCTCGACTATGGTAATGAACAAGTCTCTCCGCTGATTCGTGAGAGGAGAAACTTGGTAGAACGTTTGGCCACGTCCCAAATCATCTTCGAGCGCGATCCGCTCAACATTGTTTTAAAGTTCCAATGCACATGGCCGGAGGAAAGGCTGGACGATCCGACCCTGGATATAGCCCGCGGGAGAATGCCGATCCATGACCTGGAATTTGCTTGCCGAAGCATCACGAGGAGAAGGTAGCCAACCTCAAAGAGAAATGTGAGCTCCTCCTCTTTAAGTTGGCGGATCTCGATTCTCGGAGCGATCAGTGTAGGCGGAGCATCAACCGTATGGAGAGTCGCTTAAACTCCTTTGTGATGCTCATTAGGGCTCGGCTTTGGCTTTACGTTCCCACCCCGTTGATCTATTTGTAAAGCTTTCCGATGAATGCAAGTTTTTACTCATTTCATCTTGGTCGTCATATTTTTTCGCAAGATAACCCCTTTTACTCGCGAATAAGTAAATCTCACGCTCCCGATGGTCAATCCAATTGGGCCGGAGAGGCTCCCCCATTCGAAACAATCTCTCAAAGAAAGATTAGTAGCGAGAAAACAAACGAATGCTCAAATGTGAACAACTCGTGAATCAGATTAATATTATAACTCGATTATGAAAAATCGAGTGAATCAAGCATAATATTTCTTTACAAATAGTCGGAATTGACTAGATTGGTAAAGACACGACCATCCATCTCGGCCAGAATCAAAGCACCACCAGGGAGCACCTTCTTTACTATATATGGACCACCATAGTTTGGAGCGAATTTCCTTCTCCGGGAGTGGGACTATTGGCAATAATTTTCTCAAGACCAGGTCATTGATCTGAAAATATCGAGGCCGAACTTTTTTGTTGAATGATTTAGCAACTCTCTGCTGATAACACTCGCCATGACATACAGCCTTAAGTCTTTTTTCGTCGATCGATTCAATTGGCTTGCTCTCTCTTGGATCCATTCAGCCTTCCGTCGCCTTAGCTTGAGACAAGATACGTAAGGAAGGAATTTCCACTTCAACCGGTAGAACAGCCTCCATTCCATATACAAGAGAATACGGGGTTGCCCCAAGTAGATGTCCGATTGAGGTCCGATATGCCATAAGTGCGAATGGCAACCTCTCATGCCAATCGCGATAATTTTCAGCCGTCTTCGCTAAAATTTTCTTAATATTCTTATTGGCGGCTTCTACTCGCTCCATTCATCCGAGGCGATATGGGGAAGAGTTCGGATGCTTGATCTTGAATTCCTTAAACAATTCGCCCATTAGTTTGTTGTTTAAGTTCGAGCCATTGTCGGTGATTATGGCTTCAGTGAACCGTATCGAGCAATGATATCTCGGCGGATAAATTTTGCGATATTTCGTGCCGTAACCGCTAAATAGGATGCGGCCTCGATCCATTTGGAGAAATAGTCAATCGCCACCAAGATGAATCGATGCCCATTAGATGCTTTAGGGTTGATAGGACCGATAACATCAATGCCCCACATAGAAAACGGCCATGGTTCGGATAATCGATGCAACTCATTTGGAGGGACATTAATCTTGTCACCATGAATTTGACATTTGTGACAGCCCGGACATGCCGAATACTATCTCTTTCGAGCGTGAGCCAATAATAACCCAACCTCATAATCTTCTTAGCTAACAAGTGGCCGTTCATGTGTGGACCACGAGATCCCTTCATGTACTTCCATTATTGGGACGAACCGTTTCTTGGCCGAGTCAACGCATCTTAGTAGGACAGAATCGAATGACCGCTTGTACAAATTCTCTCCATTCAAGAAGAACTTCGAGGCCATTTTCCTTATGTACTTTTGGTCGATACGGTACTTTTTCAGGGAACTCCCGCTTCGAATATAAGTCTTGATGTCATGGTACCATGGTTTACCATCGGGTTCATTGATCACGGCCATACAATATGCCGGATTTTTTAATACCTCGATCTTCAGTGGTCAACCTCAAGTCCATTGGCGACTTGTAACATTGAAGACAAGGTAGCCAATGCATCGTCGAATCGATTATGAGTCTTGGGCGGATACTCAAATGAGATATCCTCAAATTCTTCTACCAATTCATCCAGGATACTCATGGTATGGTAGCAATTTGGCATCTCTCGTCTTCCACTTTCCAACGATCTGAAGGATAATCAAAGCGGAATCTCCGAACACCTTGAGTCGGGCTATCCCCATTTCAATTGCAGCTGCGGACCGAGGATGCATGCCTCATATTCTCGCTATGTTATTTGTGCAAGGGAATACCAATTTCGCAGCTACAGGATAATGCCGACCACCTGGAGATATAAGAACCGCGCCGAGGCTCGATCCCGATAAATTGACAGCTCCGTCAAAATACATTGTCCAGATGTAATCCTCCACCGACATGATTCGATCCTCGTAATGATAGGCATCATCATCTTGCCCCGGATTTTCAGCTAGGACATCTCGCTATAGCTCGTCCCTTGATTGACTTTTGGGACATATATTGAACGTCAAACTCGGAGATGAGGATTTGCCATTTAGCAAGTCTACCAATCAAGGCGGGTTGATTAAGCAAATATTTGATGGGATTGCATTCTGTCACCGAAGCACTTGGTAATGCAAGGTATATTGCCGAAGCCCTGCAAGTACCCAAACTAACGCCGCACATGTTTTCTCTACTTCGAGTACCTCATTTCCGGTTGTGAATTTCTTGCTCGGATAATAAATGGCTCGTTCTCTTCTCCGTCCTCCCCTTCTCTTGGGCTAGCATAGCACCCAAGGATTCACTAAGGATTGTGAGGTAGAGGATTAAAGGTTGCTCCGGTGTTGGAGGAACAAGCACGGGTGGATTCATGAGATCGTTGTCGCCTTCCAAAAGCTTCTTCACATTCGCTATCCCATTGGACTAGCGCATTCTTCTTTAATAGCTTGAGGAATGGCTTAGCGGTTTCGATAACCGAGAGATGAATCGAGCAATATAGTTTAGCCTACCCATCAAACTTCGAACTTCTTTAACCGTGTCGTCGGTGGCTTAAGCTCGCGAATAGCCTTAACTTTCGAAGGGTCGACTTCAATGCCCTTACCGCTACCACGAATCCGAGTAGCTTGCCCGAGCTGGTCCCAAAGACACACTTGGCGGGGTTGAGGCGTAACTTATACTTTCGGAGTCCCGTCGAACAATTTTTTCAGCGTTGCGACGTGATCTTCTCCATGCCTTGTTTTTGCTATCATGTCATCGACGTAAACCTCAATCTCATTATGCATCATGTCATGGAAAAGGGCAACCATGGCTCGTTGGTAAGTGGCTCCAGCGTTTTTGAGACCGAACGGCATTACCCGGTAATGGAACATTCCCCATGGTGTGGTGAAAGTGGTTTTCAACTTGTCATTGACATTCATCAAGATCCGATTGTACCCGGAGAAACCATCCATGAATGAAAACAATTCAAACCCCAAAGCATCATCAACAAGTACGTCGATATGCGGGAGGGGGAAATCATCTTTAGGATTGGCCTTGTTCAAGTCTCGATAGTCGACACAAACCCGAATGCGGCCGTCTTTCTTCATGACAGGGGACTATGTTAGCGACCCAATCGGAATATTCTCGTAGTCTCAATGAATCCTACATCGAGAAGCTTTATGACCTCCTCTTTGATCTTCTACACTAATTCTGGTCCGGCCCTCCTTGACTTTTGCACCACCGGCTTAGCCAAAGGATCGATCGGCAAACAATGTTCGACAATGGAACGGTCAAGACCAGGCATATCTCGCATAGGACCAAGCGAAAATGTCCCGGTAATCCTTTAGGAGCTTAATCAAGCGCTCGACATCTCTTTGGAAAGGTTTGCCCCGATCTTAACTTCTTTAGAGTTTTCCGCATCGCCTAGGTTGATCGAGATAGCTTGTTCACCGGTCAAGGGCTTGATCTCCTCATGTCGTTCGAAATCTTGACGAACTTCCTCATAATCTGGACTGAATTCATCTAGGTCGTATACTTCGAATCCACTAGATTTCCCTCCTCATGTGTCCCCCGAAACATAAAGTAACAAAATCAGAAGAACAAACAGGGCTTAATCGCGGTGTGATTTTGAAGAACTTTATTTATTTATATATATTTTTATTTTTCAAAACCGTGGGACATGAATTCTTGAAGAAGCCCAACCCTCGCTTCTTACCATGATGACAAACTTGTTGGTCGTTGGTTATCGTCATCGGGTTGGTTTGGGATACTTCAACAAGATTCGAAAATAGCGTAATTTTATTGATATGAAATTACATCTTCCGGGGAAAGGAAATCCAAGAGTGCAAGACAGAATAGAAATCCAAATGTAATTCAAAATATAAAGGAAACCGAAAATGTCCCACGTAGGGGATTGCATGAACATAAAGATGTTACTCGAATCTAAACCCTCTAGTGGATCATCACATATGGCATTAATGGATGATTTGGAAGGTTTAGGCGTCGGATAAGGCTCCTCATCATGCGCTCCGTCTTCGATAAAGCAAGAATGGTTACATCATCAAAACAACCGGCGATATCGAAGACCCCTTCATCCTCTTCGACCCTATTAGCTCAACTGCAAGTACCTTGATCCTTCGGTATGTCGGGGAACACAATCCCCAAGTCATCTTCAAGTCGGGTCGATTATCGTAGCCTCCGACTACTCCAACTGATCGGAAAGTGATATATAGAGGTGGGGGTAAAGGGATCGCACGCCTGCTATCGCGACCCATTACGCCTCTTTTATGCCCACGCCCTTGACATCCTAGACCGATTGTGTGAGATTGGCCTTTAGGTTCAATTGGGGTGCGAATCCCTTGGCCATGTCGACCTAAACCCATACCGGGCTTAAAGCCATTGCCCACCATTATCTTAGCTACCATAAGAGACGTGGTTGAGATTTCTGGAACAGTCAAATGACTTTCCAAAGGATGCATGGATAGTGTGTACTATCTCAAAAGCGTGGTAGGAGTCTTCTTCATCATGAGTCGGCTCGATGTAAGGGATGGCCGTTTCATGGAAAATCCGGTGATCTTCCTCTCCATGGACAATCACCAACTTCCGTTCGACCACGAATTTAATTTTCCGATGAAGGCTCGATGGGACAGCTCCGGCATTATGAATCCAAGGTCGGCCTAGGAGAAGGTTAAAGGCCGAAGGAATATCCAAGCACTGGAAGAGAATGTCAAACAAAGAAGGCCCGATCTGAATCTCCAAGTTGATCTCGCCCCAAGACATCCTTCTTCACGCCATCGAATGAGCGGACGGAAGTCTTGGCCGTCCGCAACCTGGCCAGTGTCAATTCCCAAACGATTTAATGTGGCTAATGGGCGGATATTTAATGCTGACCCGTTGTCAATAAGTACCCGAGCTACATGAGTTTGCTTGTGTTTGATCGTTATATGCAAAGCTTTGTTATGACCCCGTCCTTCGAGCGGAATTTCATCATCGTCGAATGCGACCTCGATCCTTTAAAAAGGATCGTCCCTACAAAGTTCTCCGGTTTGTCCTGTTCAACATTCTCGGGCACGTGAATTTCACCGAGTATCTTCATTAAGGACTCTCGATGCTTCTCGATGATCGCAGGTTCAAGTAGGGACACTCGAGCCAGGTGACTTCCGCACCGGGTCGACAACGCTATACTCACTCGCCTTGATTACAGCCTAAGAATTCCTTAGCATCTTTCTCAAGACTTGCTTAGTAGGTTGGTCATCGTTATAAGCACGTCCCGATCTTGTTACTAGGGCAAGATCGTAGGACCAAGGAACCGCCTTGTCACCGTCATACGGAAAAGGCCGGGGCGAGGCAATGATGATTCCAAGTTCATCGTCCTTCGCATCTTCCAAGGTGGGCATATCTCGCCACTCCGGGTCATTATTGATCAACTCGGCCACATGAGCATCTTCCGCCCGAGACTCTTGAAAGGTCCCGGGTTGGGTCAATGCCGCAAGCTCTCGATCCCGATCCAATGACAATCCGGGATATAGTGGCCACTGTCCCATTTGACTTGCCCAAACTATGAATCCGTTCTTCATGAGACCGAAAACTTTTTCCTTCAACCGATTGAGTGGTATCAATTCACCAGCCTTATAATATCCCCGCCCCGATCGTAGCGTCGAGGACATCGGCTACTCCAACCTTAACAAAGACCAACATGTTTGATTCCTTGCCCGAATACAAGATTAACTTTACTTGAATGATCCGGCAAAGGATTATTTTGGACATTCGGCTGTTTGTTGCCCCCGGAACGAGAATGCCTTAGAATCGAGTAGATCTTGGATCCGATGCTTCAATACGAAACAACCATCGTGTCATGTCCAAGCTCCCCACAATGGTAATCACATTTCTTCGACGGATCATATCTCGGCGAGCTCGTATTACTAGGTCGCAGAGGCTCGTGAGGTCGAGAAGCCTTCTTTACGAGAACCGTGAGTACTTGTGACGGGGTTCCCGGGTAGAGGGTAAACCGCCGAGGGGACCGTAGATTCCCTCTTTGTCGTTGTGCGCCGAAATTAGCCTTGCCGATTAGAGTCCGTACGACCGGGCGTCCGTGTCATGGATTTTTGGCCGTAGGTCATGTTGACTCGTGGGACCGGTTCTTTGTCTTTCCTTACCGCAAACCTCTTGGTTGTCGTGGCGGCATCACCATACCAACCTTTCTTTATGCCGTTCTCGACTTCTTCACCATTGCGATGAGATGGCTGAATGACGTGGCAAATGGATCCCAAAACTCGAGTTCTCACAACTTGCGGCAGGGTGGAAACGAACAATTTCATGAGCTCCCTTTCGGGTGGGACCGGTTTCGCTTGAGATGCTACGTTCCTCCACCTGGTGGCATACTGCTTGATCGTTTCTCCTTTCTTCATCTCAAGCCGCTCAAGATCCTCTCCGGTCGTGAGCACGTCCAAGTTAAAGCTAAAATGTTTGACGAAAGCATTAGCCGCCTTCTCCCAATCATCCATCCGATAGATCTCGTAGTCCGTATACCATCTCATGGCAGCCTTCCTTTAGACTAGCCTTGGAAAGTTTGAACCATTAGGGGGCCGTTGGTCGCATGCTTGTTCATTCTTGCCCGATACATCCGGACGTGCTGGACCGGGTTGGAAGTCCCATCATACTTCTCGAAATCGGGCATCTTGAACTTCTCTCGGTACCGTGACCTTTGAAAAGACAGCACAGTCAATCGGGGTATGCTGCGTTCCTTCCACCTCACGGATTCGCTGCTCCATTTGGGCCAACAACTTGGCCATTTCATCGGACGGTCCCATAGTCACGCGGCTGGCTTGGGAGATGAGAACCGGTGATGGGGCGCTCGAGCTAGCGCCAGCATGACAACATCCTCTAGCGGCATGGTGTAACCAAGTATATGCTCGGGAGCCTTCTCGGGATTGCTTGCGGGAAGGGTCGGAGAGACGATGTTCCGAGGTGTCGGACCGGTCGGATGCTTAGTAGAAGCACAAAGTAGCAGCCATCATACGTTCCATCATCTCGGCTCATCATACCCTCAAACCTCGGTTCATGGCCTCGAATTGCTCTCGTAGAGCTTCCCGGGACTGCGTTGTTGATTTCAACCTTGTCCGCCATTTTCTTAGCCACCGACCGGGTAATGTGCGGAGGATCCGTGATAAATTACCTTCAAAAGTAACCAGCCAAAATAAGTACAATGAACAAGAATAGCGAGCCGGCCCATGGCATTCCTCTAGACTCAAACGAACAAAGTGATTATGACTAAAGGATTGAAACAGGTAATTTTCGGTTTGTCCGCTTTTATGCAAAAATCCGTATTAATTCGCACGTTGGTCAAAATACGTCCAAATGTTACAAGCTTATAGTTGAGAAGATGATGAACAACTTTTATGTTGGCCAATCGGACTAGAAATGAGCAGATCAAAACAGCTTTAATGTGTCTTTACGAAAACGCGCATTCAGAAAACTGTTATAACCGCAATTAGTTGAGAAAAACGAAAGGCCATCTTAAATCATGAATTTAATTCTGAAATTTTGCAGGATATTAGTTGAAACATAGGTCTACAACTTTCATGTTTGGCACTTACTCAAAAATCGATCGTAGAATTTAGTAAAAATCGTACAACAGGGACAAGCCAGATTAGAATTGAGAACAACCGATGAAATTGTAAAAACTACGTAAGAAAAGTGTGAAACAATACAAAGTGAGATTCCTAAACAATCAACCTATGAAAGTAAATACATGACTCAATTCAAACGGTCTTTCTTTTTTTAGAGGTCACGTGATCTATAGACGAATGGGCCTTCAAGGCACGCCGTAATCGCGCATTCTCCTTCGCCAAAGCATCTCGCTTTTCTTGGGCCTTCATCCCCTTCTCTTCGCGGCTTTGAGTTGGGCTGGGACGGGTATGTTTGTATTGTCATGATCGGAATCTTCGAGAGTATCTCAAAGGGGATGGCATGAGACCGAATATACCGAGTTGTGGCAAAGTGACTCTTCATTTTTCCGAGTGAGTTGCTCTATGGGCCAAATCGGTTTCGATTAGAACACTCCCGCCAAGCTTCGTAATGACGTCTCGGTTTCCGCTCTGTAGTTCTCGTCCTTCTCAAATTGAACTTGAAATTCGTTGGGCCCAAATGATGGCGGGATATCCTGCAAACCCGAAATTGTCGTGTAACTCGAAGAGGTTGATAGCTGGTTGCTCCATAAATGCCCATCAAAGGCACGGGCTTCGATCGCCATGGCATAGTCGAGCCTCCGCCACTCGGAACCATACAACTTGCCAAAGGAAAATCTTAGGATTTGGATTTTCGAATAAATGGACCCACTGCGTGTAGTGCAAGTTTTTAGTTCGATCTTGTATTTGTTTAAATCTTAAAATAGGGTTGTCGGTCATACCCATTTCAAATACAATCATGTTTTCCCCGAATTGAGAAAGATGCGATAAAAACCAGATTTGTAAAAGCTCGATTGGGGCTCGAAAAGTCTTATCTTTTTCTTTCTTGCTTTCTTTTTTGGAATGAGCGAAATGTGTTAATGAAATGACAGTTTCAGCAAGAATGGCATTTACAAAATTGACCCCACCACAAACTTGTTTTACCGTCCATGCTATCACGGGATCTATAGCATTCGACGGAATGGAAAAATGATAAGTCCGAAAAAGGTTAAGATAAAAATCTTAGATTTCATGAGGTCGGAGTTATTTTCAAAACATTCAACGAGGAAAGATAAAGGGCATGCCCTATAGCTTACCCTTCAAGATTTCTTTTTCAATTTCTTTTTTAGTCAAACCCAAAAATTCAGCAAGCACTACTACCGGATCTACTCGAATAGGTGGTTCAACCGTATCCAACTCAATTGATTTTCCGATGGCAATATCAGTATTCTTCCAAGGTGGGTGTAAGCTCAAACTTACCTCCGAACACAAACGTGGTCGTCTCGGGGCACCAAAAATGAGCAAGTGCTTGCATGATCCCGCTTTGAATATCGATCTCAAGAATCGGCAACATGAACCCGATACGCTTGAGCACGTACTCGCTGGCCATCCGGCTTCAACTTACCCCATAGCTTTTTGAGCTCTAGTTTCGGAGTAGGCACGAAACGGATATCATTGCGACCCATTCGTATATAGATCACGTGCCAATTAAATCAACCTAAACCATGGACCAGCCCAAAAAATGAAAATGAGATAATATGGCATAAGAGACAAGAAATTACCGCTCATAGGAAGAAAATGTCAATCACAAAGACATGCGCATGAATCGTGAATTCAGATTTTAGTTCTTTTAGCAAAATGAAATGAAAGACAAAACGACATGTCGCGGCCTCGCGCACGTTCATCGTGACTAGTTGCAACCTCGCATACATAGTCATGACTAGTCGGGTCCTTTCATCTCGGCTTGGTTCGGTCGACAAGGGCAACTCTATGCATCATAGCCTCACGTGCATGAGAACAACCCTTGAGCCATTTTTTTGAAGAACTCGGGATTCAAGTGGGATAACCTTTAGCGAAGCCTTACCGCCAAGGTTAAAGAACCACATAAATACCATCCTGAAACTATCGGGTGACCCGGTTCGGTCACAAGTCAAGGTGGTGTAGTGCAATTATATTAGGGGTA
Organism: Rhodamnia rubescens; assembly: GCA_021437795.1. Classification (NCBI taxonomy): domain Eukaryota; kingdom Viridiplantae; phylum Streptophyta; class Magnoliopsida; order Myrtales; family Myrtaceae; genus Rhodamnia; species Rhodamnia rubescens. The sequence continues at coordinate 792,138 of JAILYA010000096.1, read as the reverse complement.
TGCATGACATTTTAAAGGCAATCAAGCACTCCGATAGTTCAAAATTAAAACTCTCATCACCAAGCCCCGCAAAACAGAGGTTAGCCACGGACTCCTCCCCTTATAACTCCCTTTCCCGCAAAACCATTTAACACCTAGGGATTAAAATTCAACAAAAATTGCCAAACCAAGTGATTTTCTTTTTCATGAAATTATCCGGCCTAAGTCCTCTTTACCGGTCCCCACGGAGTCGCTAAGTTGTCGCGACCTAAAAAATAAACAAGTTAAATTCCAGGCTAATGGATTATCGGGTTAATTAATTAACTAACCTAACTTGGACTCTCCCGAATCCATACCAAATCGCCACTTAAGGTTCGAATGATTAACATGCAATGTGATTTGAATTTGGAGTCGCCACTAATCATTTTCGGTAGGTTGACTAGAAACCCAAATAAAATAGCGGGAGAAAACTATCTTATTTCGCGTACTGCAGATTAAGAGTCCGGGGACTTGATTACACTAAATTATTCTAACGCCCTTTCGGTACCATTTTCATGAAAAATAATTGATTTGGTAATTTACTCGAATTTCAAAGGTGCAGTTTTTTATTCTTTTTTTTTGTTTTCTTCTTTTTTCTGAAAATGTAAAACATTGAGTTTTATGCGATATACACCATGGACGATTTAGAAAGAAAGAAAACGCGCCAATCACAAGTATTCACAAAAATAAATTAACATATAATAATACTAAACTTCGAACACGCGAACGTCTAAAATAAACAATCAAATATTCAAATCAAATGATTACATCTTTGTAGATCAAGATGGAGACGATTACCTTCTATTACACAAAATCTTACTCACGTACACGTTATAGTTTCTTTCAAGATCTCGAAGCTTGAAGAGCGTGGGCTCGTCGAAAATGGCAAGCGATAACGTTGTTGGGCGAGAGGCGAAGTATGTAACGGGACTCGTCGAAGATGATGCTCGACCAAAGCTCTTTTTCTCTCACTCTCCAATTTTCTTTTCTGGTTTCTTCTCAAGGACTATCTCAATTCTTTTCTCCTCAAAAACTCTCTCAATTCTCTCCTACTCCCCCAAAACAACTCCCTCCATTCTTCAAGAACTCTTCTTCTTTTATAGGCAAAATTCTTCATCTTCATTTCCTCACCTTCCATTTTCATCTTCCTTTCTTCATCTTCATCTTCTTTTCTTCATCTTCATCTTCTCTTCTTTACCTTCATTTCTCCATCTTCCATTTTCATCTTCTCTTCTTCATCTTCATCTTCCTTTCTTCATCTTCATCTTCTTTTCTTCATCTTCATTTCCCCATCTTCCATTTTCATCTTCTCTTCTTCATCTTCATCTTCCTTTCTTCATCTTCCATTTTCATCTTCTCTTCTTCATCTTCCTTTCACCATCTTCCTTTCCCCATCTTCTTTTGGTATTTGCAATGCAGTCCCCGAAGTTTCAAGTATTTGCAATACAGGTCCCCGAAGTTCTCGAGTATTTGCAATACGATCCCCGAAGTTCCGAGTATTTGCAATACGCCCCCCGAGAAAATATTTCTTTCAAGCCCAAATCTTCTTGGTGCATTTTTCCACCACATGCCTAATCGAGACCCCTGTTAAATTAAGCTCAAATTGTATGGCAATGCTAAATGAATATGTGAGATGATTTTTGTTTAGAACTAAAATTAGTTCTAATTTTTATGCAAAAAATATATTAGTCAAAATTTAGGCGTCAACAAATATCCTTTCTAAGTTGCAAAGAATGATTGTAATATCTTCCTCCAGCTTCTCCATGTGTGATGCTTCTAACATTGTTGAGCAAATATCATGAAGAAAATTACTTAACTCGTGATAGCGCCCCATACAAAGTTCGGTAGAAGTTCCTTGAAAGCTATTCGAATTAGTCTTTCCAAAATATGTGGCAATCATGGCTCTTCGGACTGTCAACTTGCATTCGTTCAAATCAACACATCTCCCGATGTTCGAAGCGTATCCATCGGGAAATCGTATGCATTTCAACCAATGACAAACAACTCGTCTCGCTCCCCGTCCAATGTGTAAATTGCTTTTGGTTTTGGTCCCCTACTGTTTGCATCCACATCTAGTGCTGGCCGATCACAAATAACTCTCATATCTTTTCTTGCATTCAAGTTGTCTTTCCTTTTTCCAAAGGACGTCCATCGTAGTATTGATAACATTTTTGAAAACATTCTTTTCTATGTGCATGACGTCAAGATTATGACGAATAAGATGGGTCTTCCAATATGGTAAATCCCAAAATATACTACGCTTAGTCCACTTATGTCCGCTTCCGTACGCAATAGTCGTGCCATAGGGGTTTTCAACAACGATCGGAAAGTCATGCACTCGCTCCCAAATTCGATCACCAATCAACCTCAATGGTGGGGATGTTCTTTCAATCCTATTCTTGATGAACTCTTTTTTATTCTTTCGGAATGTATGATTTATCGACAAAAATTGTCTCATGACAATCAAAATAGCTGGCCTTCTTACCGTGTTTTAATCTAAATGACTTTGATCTCTTCATACATATCGAACATCCTAAGATCCCAATTGTACTCCATCCGGATAACATCCCATAAGCTGGAAAGTCATTTATCGTCCAAAGAAGTGCAGCCTTCATTACAAATGTTTGATCAAGTAGAAACATCATATGTAAGAACACATTCATCTCACAACTGTCAGAACTCCGCAATCAATGGTTACATATAAACATCTATCAATTTTTTCGGATTTTGCGGGCCAGGCACGATCAATGTCAAAAACATATAAGGTGTCTTCATGCACATACCATGAGGTAGATTGTACGGAGTTAGGATAACCGGCCAACATGAATAACTTTTTCCCGATTTCTCAAATAGGGTAAATCCATCAGCATAGAGACCTAACCCGATGTTTCGAGGCTCCATCGCAAACTCGGGATATGTTCTATCAAAATGTTTCCATGCCTCTCGCATCCGAAGGATGACACATCCAACCCTCCTCGGTTTCATGATTTGCATGCCAATTCATGTGCTCAACAATGGCTTTAGACGCATAAAGCCTTTGCAATCTGGGGATTAAGGGCGAGATAAAATAATTGTTTACATGGTCTACGCTTCGATAACGACCCCGCCTCCCGCTAATCGTGTACCTCGGTTGGCCCACGTAATTTGCAAGATTCGACATTTTCATCATCCCCCCAATATAACATACAACCCGTACTACATACATCAATCCTTACCACTTTGGAAGACCTAAATCATCCATTAGCTTCTTTATGTCATAAAAATCACCTGGCATGATATTATCGCGAGGCATTGCTTCCCGCATTACGTCAACAAAAGAGTTGAAGCAATTCTCGGACACATTATGCTCTGCCTTGATGTTTAACAGCCTTTGCATCACCGATAACCTAGTGTGGTTATCACAACCTCGCCCATAAAGGTTCATCTCGTCGCTTTCAACACTTCCCAAAACCGATTAGATGTAAAAGTTTCATTGTGCACATTCTCATCAAAACCTGTTACTCCCGCCTCTTCCATTTGTGATGCATAGCTATTACCCACTTGTTCAAATGTAGGAGCAAAACTAGTACTCGCATGGTTCGATTAAGAAACGAAATTCGACCGGCCGCATCAATCACCATCCTCCGATATGGGTTCAATTGATTATAATAGCTGCATTCCTCCCTCACCGAAAATTGGTCACTTCTTCCATGTCCTTCATCGATATAAATTGTTCACCATGGCAAGTCCAATTATAATAGTTCGGAGTGAACCCAAATCTACAAAGATGTTCTCTAACTTTGTCACACGCATGAAATTTATTATTACCGCATCTTTTACACGGACACCTTAACTTATTTCCATCCATCAACTCAAATTTACCACTAGCAAACTCCAAAACTGTTCCAACCCAATACGAAACTCATCGGTCAATCCTCGACGTTCGGGTAAGTTCTTATTATACATCCAAGCCCTCTCTTGCATTGTATCCGTATAAAAATTAAAAAATCTCTTCAAATATTAAAATACCATATCTACTATTTAATATTCTTATTTAAAATCGTCAAATTGTAAAATTAAAATACACTTAGCCACGAAACAATTACTTTCAAATTGAAAAAAATACCATTTCAAGAAGTGACTAAATATTTATAATATAAGCAATCAATTTGATGAGAATTGCAAAAAGATCCACTTAAGATTCATGAAGCTTATGACAATAGATAGAAGAAAATGGCGAAATAAATAATAATTTATTCTATGATTACCATGAGATGCAAATTTAATGACGACACTCTAAAGCCATTGTTAATTTTGTGATGAGGATTATTTGTTGCTAATTAGCGACGAAACAAGCGATTCATAGCCAATTAGCGACGAAAAAATGTGTTCGTCACTATGTTGCGACAACATTCAATTTTCGTCGCAAATTTTGCGACGAAACTCGCTGCGTCGCAACAATTTGTGACGACATACAATTTTCGTCGCAAATTTTGCGACGACATACAAGTTTCGTCGTAAATTTTGCGACGACATACAAGTTCGTCGCAAATTTGCAATGACCACTATTTCGTTGCAAATTTTGCGATGAAAATCTGTTTTCGTCACAAAACAACAAAGCGTAGTTTGTGATGAAATTCAGTTTTCGTAGCAAATTTTGCGACAAACATGCCCTTTTCGTCAGAATTCGCAGACAATTTTTCAGCTAGCACCTACAAAATACGAAATTCAACCCAAGTCCGCAACCCTATACGAACATTTTTTAGAGAAAATGTCACAAATATTATCGCTAATCTTGCATTACTACACAGACACCTTAACTTATGAGCTCAACTTTACTTTGCAATTTAAAAAAAAAAGTTGCAATGTCAACAAGGCATACCCAAGTATCCGATTGAATATTTTGCAAGAGAAAGTGCTCAATTTGATCAAAATCGCAACATTCGCTTGGATTACGAGATCTTCAAATAGACAAGTATCTAAAAAAAGACAAAAAAAAAAATACTTAAGATTCATGAAACTTATAGCATTTGATAGAAGAAATTGATGAAATAAACAATAATTTATTCTATGCTTACCATAAGATACAAATAAAAATGGAGAAGCGAGAAGAGAGAAGGCAAAATGAAGAGAGGAGAGAGTGGTTGAACAACAAGAGTGCGGACTGGAGAGAGAGAGAGAGAGACAAGAGTGCGGCGAGAGAGAAGGTCACGGGATTTTTAAGGGGGAAACTTTAATCAGCCACGAATTTAGCCACGAAATATTCAAATTTGCGACGAAAGAGTGTCGGTGGAGTTTAGAGATGATTTTTAGCCAATTCCGAGAAAATAATATTCGTCGTGCATTTTGCGACGAAATTTAGTTCTCGTCGCTAAATTTGCGACGACTTGAGCTTTCGTGGCTAAAGTTGCGACGAACGGAGCTTTCGTCGCTAAATTTGCGACAAATTTAGTTTTCCCCTCTAAATCCGTGACGAAATTGAGTTTTCGTCGCTAAATTTGTGACAAAAAAAAATTGTCACAAATTAGCAATGAAATATTGTTGTCGCTATTGTCGTCACAAATGTGTGACGAAAACTAAATTCGTCGCAAATTTGCAACAAATTTTTTCCGTCGCTAATTTTCGTGGCTAAATCCGTTTTTTTTTTTTTTTTGTAGTGGAGGGGATATTAGAGATATTTAGGATATTTAGGAAATTCTAGATATCTATCTAATTGATTGTAATTGATATTGGACTATTCTATTGCTTTATATGATCATCCTTTTAAAGCCTATAAATGGGCTTGTGCACTCTTCATTATAGTACTAACGAAACACAAAGAAAAATTCTCCAATTCAATGTTCTGCATTATACTTATCTGTCTAAGAAATATTGTTATATAGACTTGTGATTGGCTTGGTGAATTTTTTGGCTCGTCATGTTGGCAAAGGTAAGGGTTTTGCTCCGGAACCGAGTCGTCCCATGCTCATACATCCTAATGTCTCGATCGCACAACAATTGCCGTCAACCCGACACATTGAGTATTCAAGTGATGGTCATTTCTAGGCACGTTCTTATTTATGAATCGCGCTACAGATTCTCTCCCGTTCAATACAGGTTTCGAAGTGTTATGATCGCAAAGGTAGCATCGGCATCGGTCTATCGAGAATCCAAACACATATGGCTCGATCAAAACACGGCCTAGCATTCTGAATCGATTCCTCAGCTACACAACATAACATCATGTTCTGTGGAAAGGGGAATAACCGGTGAACCATGGGTTGGTAAGCTAATCATGCTCCTCCTCAAACCAATGAGTCTTTGCCAACCGATGCACAAAGCCTCGGAGGAAAAGCTTCGTCGCCCCACGCTGAGAGCAAGCGGCAGGTAGGTTACGTCCCTAGTGGAGTTGAAATGGCCAGCGTTTACTCGTTCCATCGTGGCTTTGAAATGGCACAAATTCAGATTTGCAAGGCATTTTCTGTGCTCTTTCAACCTATTGGCGTTATTGCCGCTATACGGCTATACGTGATCGTGCTGGGGATATGGAACCTAAGTGCGCATTACCTTTTGACAAAGCCGTAGTTATTGGAGATGGAAATCTCGGTATGTACTTGTTACTGATATCGATGCTGATCATAATGCGAGATTTTGTGATCGGCAATCGATCGTGCTTCGATGTTGTGCCAAACCCGTCTTTGTGGCATAAGCGAGTCCGAGCAAGCTGTACCAAGTTGATTTATCTAGCACATTCACTTGCTTCGTTTGATTTGCATATTTGTCTCAAATTTATATACCTCTCTTTCAAGTGAAATGAAAATTTTTCCTCAAAAAAAAAATGGCACAAATTCTGATTGGATTGATTCTCTGCACTTGTGAATACACTATGGGGTTACAGAATTTAGATGCTTTCACGATATAGAACGGAACATCTTCACGCAAAGGTCCCGAGATCTTGAGTTGAAATTTTTTTAACTAGAGAGACGCTATCGGAGCAAACAAAGACGCACTTTGTATCTTTGTCTCCACTCAATTGTGTCCATCGTGTATTGGGGAATCCGCCGCCTTCCGACACGTGGCCTCGTAGCAAGCGTACACAACGACATTGTAGTTAGCATACTACAAGAATTTAACAAATTAGGTACCATGGGATCTTTTTGCTTTGGGCAGCTAATTAGCACCCGAATCTCACACCCCCACAAAAGAGCGAAAATCACTCAATCGGTCACCTTGGAACTATCTTCCTAGTCCTTCGCGTGCAACAACCATGTTCAATCGGTCATGCAACGCCCATTTTTCACTCGTCATTTGAGGTGACTGCCTCATTGTTCCACATCACTATGCAATAAAGAAATCGCTTTGGGTCACTGTGTCACGATTTCGATTCCTCCGAGATGTTGATTGGCGATGGATTTTAGTTTTCCATGTGTTAATTAGGCCGGTTCGATCGGCGGGGATTTGTCCTATCTTTAATCTGTGGCATTACATTTGTTCATTATTATAAACGATTGATGCACACCTCGATCGTTATATACAAGGGGCCCTTCATTAGTTATCTCACTCCTACCCTAATTCTCACCTTGTTAGCAAAGCTCGCTTCAAGTGCACTTGGATCATGGTAATCTACTTTCGCTATACGTAGCAGAGGGATGAGATCAGAGATTTCTGCTTTTCCAATTCAATGACAATGGATTTTTTATCATGTCGAATTGCAAAATCATGTCACGACCGTTGTGTATGCTACCTCGGTGCGCCGTGTTTGGATGATCCGCATGCAAGTGCGTTCAGTTTGCCACGATCGCTGAATCATGTGAATCTCATCACGTGGGGCCCACGAGACTGAACTATTGTGGTGATCCAAACACTCTACCCGATTTAGCGACCAAAATAATTCGTATTGGCAATCGAATTTTATTAGGATAGCAATAAGAATAATTGGGACTCCTGTTGCCATTCCTCAGTTTGGTAATTTTGCAACAATATGTGCAGGGGTTGGATGAAGAAGTGGCTGCGGCCAATGAACTGGCGTACCAACCCATGAAGAACTCAAGACAAGGTGGATTCAAGGCCACCTATTTCATATTTGGTAAGTTAATTTGCGAATTGTGATCGTTGAATGTCCGAGTCTTCAATGCCATCCCAGGTAACAGTAACACAACTCTCAGCCTTTGTTTTGTTTCAGCCATGATGTTCCTGGACAACATAGGATTTGTGGCTAACATGGTAAGCATGGTTTTGTACTTCATGTTTGTCATGAAGTTCGACCTCTCCGGCTCCTCCACTACCACGACCAACTATCTAGGAACTGTGTTCTTGCTGACCCTCGTCGGAGGGTTCGTCTCGGATACCTATGTGACTCGTCTCAACACCGCCTTCCTCTTCGGCGCTATTGAGCTCGCGGTAACTTTTCCACACGTGTGCTTTCTCAACACAATCTCGGCTAACAAGAAGTTAGGCCCTATAACTTAGTCATCTTATTCCAGGGATATCTGTTGGTGATCATCCAATCCCACTACAAGAAACTCCAACCCGCACCATGTGCGGAATCCACGTGCGTTCATGGCTCAAAGGCTCTCTTGTTCTACATATCGATATGCCTTCTAGCCCTTGGAGGAGGAGGCATAAGAGGCTCAATCCCTGCACTTGGGGCTGACCAGTTCAACCACCGCAACCCGAAGGAGAAGAAGGACATTGCCAGTTTCTTCAACTGGTTCTTGCTCAGCATCACCATTGGAGCCACCGTCGGAGTGACCTTTGTGGTCTATTTGAGCACGGAGGTGAGGTGGGATATCGGATTTGCGGTCTCGCTCTGTTGTTCCTTTTTCGGGCTTGTGTTCCTGGCCACGGGGAAGAGGTTTTATAGGGTCCGTGTGCCCGGAGAGAGCCCCCTATTGAGTATCCTTCAGGTAGGCCTCTCGTTCCCTCTCTTATCTCTCTGAGGCGTGTACGCTTGTGTGACTATAAATTCGGTTAACATAGAATAATGTCGTCACTGTACCAGTAGAAGGCAAAGCCGCTGCTCGGTTTCCCTCTTAAAATGGTTTGGATTGTGCTTTACTATATTTATCAGGTCAAACTGGAACTCGTCGATCCCATACGATGAAATTCGTATTTTCCGAGGCCGTGTTTGGCTGGATCTATCTTATAACTTTGGTGTAAAACAGTTGTGTTACGTTGCAACCTGAGGGTACGCCTCACCTTTCCATTTGATTCATGTGGATACGATGGTTCATGTCTCCTAGTGTGTGAAACAAGACAACAGAATTGCGGTGGAGAAGCGATGTGTCATTGGCAATTGTTGAAACTCCTGTGCAGGTTTTGGTGGTGGCAGTGAAGAACTGGAGAAAAGAGGCGCCGAAGGGCGCAGACGAGCTGTACGAGCTGCGAGATCGCAGGTCCATGAGGAGAGGAGAGCTCATCCCCCACACTCCTCAATTCGGGTTGGTCCTTTCTCATGATTGATTCCGAATCGACATGAATGTCGATGCACAGTGACAGAAGTCATGAACACTAACACAGTGACAGGACATGAATTTTGTTCTAATCGCTCTTGCTTACATTATTATGTGTAAAAATTTGTTTGTGACCAGGTTTTTAGACAAAGCAGCAATCCTCTCTAAGGGTGCAGACCCAGCAAAATGGAAGGTGTGCACAGTGACTCAAGTGGAGGAAGTCAAGATCCTGACCAGGATGATGCCAATCTTCCTAAGCACCATTCTCATGAACACATGCTTGGCCCAATTGCAGACCCTCTCGGTCCAACAAGGCACCCTCATGAACACAAAAGTCGGCCACTTCCGAGTCCCTCCGGCCTCCATCCCGGTCATCCCTCTAGTGTTCATGTCCATTCTCATCCCCATCTACGAGTTCGCCTTCGTCCCCGTTATCCGGAGGTTCACGGGCCACCCGGAATGGGATCACTAACCTCCAGAGGATCGGGGTCGGGCTTGTCCTTGCGGCCATCTCCATGGGCATCGCCGGGCTCGTGGAGGTCAAGAGGAAGCACGAGCTCCTCCGACATGACCACAGGATCAGCCTCTTCTGGCTCTCGATCCACTATGCGGTCTTCGGGATCGCCGACATGTTCACGTTCGTGGGCCTGCTGGAGTTCTTCTACAGCGAGGCCCCCCTGGGCATGAGGTCGCTCTTGACCTCCTTCTCGTGGCTCTCTCTGTCGATCGGGTACTACCTGAACTCGGCGTTCCTCGGGCTCATCGAGACGGTGACCAAGAGATTGGGCAAGAGCAACAGAGGGTGGCTACAAGGGAGGGACCTGAATGCGAACCATGCGGAGCGATTCTACTGGTTCCTGGCCATCCTCAGTGTGCTCAACTTTGTAAATTACTTGTTCTGGGCAAATTGGTACAAGTACAAGGACAATGTGCCTGGGGATGAGGAGATGCTTCTCAGAGCTGGGCCTAATAACAACGGTGCCACAAACGATGACTCGTTCTCTACGAGCGTGAGCTTTGTTTCTCGGATTCAAGATTTCTCTGCGACCCGAGAGAAAGAAGCAGAGAGGACATTAAAGTAGAGGGAACTGATGCAATTTTTGGACTGCTCATGATTTCGTGATGAACTAAAGACTGCACTAGGATCTGGTGTTGTATAAGAGTAGTGAATGAAATGTCACGTTAAGAGGGTTTTTAAGAGTACAAGTGAGTGCAAGCTGTCCTACAATCCTACCTGTTATCTGCTCCCCAAATTTGGGATGAAAAGTTGGAGGTCTGCTGGAACTAGAAGGAAATGGAAAATGCCTAATCGAGTATGAGAGAGGTGATACGTACGAATGATATCTTTCGATAAGGCAGTTTACGAATGACTCTACTAATGATGAGATTTCATCTCCATTAGAGCTACCCATTGTAATCAAACAAATGTGCACCAATAAACAACTTTCTATAATTAAGGCTCGACTGGAAAGACTAACCAAGAATCGATCTAGTCTGGAACCTACACATTCACTATTAGACTCACTTTTCCTTGAGTCATATTGCATTTTATTCATATTTTTCTAGATAATTTAGGGGCATTGGTAAGGGGGACCCAGCTACCTGAAAGCCCGTGAATCACCCTACAAGTCCCATCAATCGGTTAAGTTCGAACTTTGGCTTTCTAGGAATCTCACTAAAAACCGCATATCGTATTGCTTGCCTTCGATTTACAGCTAGCCATAGTGCCTGCTCATGTCTACATTTCGGGGACGATGCAAGAGATTTCCAACTTTGCTGGTTTAGGTCAACGGCAATGGTTCCTCATTTGACTCATCGCGCACTTGAATAATTACCAGGTGTAAGAAATATATATGGCACATAACAATAATAACATGTCATGCTTGTTTTCATTTCTACTTTAGTTGTTCAAGGTCATCGTGTTATATAACTTTGTGTAATTGCCGACACAAACATGCATATCATCGTGCTTGTTTCTTGACAAGAAAGCCACATCTTTCGATTCAGCAAAAAAAATTACATAACTATTAGGTACCTTAGAAACCGTCAAATCGACAATTAAGTTCAATGTTTCAAATAGTTTTAAAAGTGTTGAATAGGGAAATTGAAATGCATGTAGATCATACACCATTTGTATTTACTTCGTTTATCTATAGGGAAGTCTGGTACATCTCTACCAGGTCTGCATGAGCTGCTGCATTTAATTTTATCTCGACATAGTTCATTAGGAGCGAAAAAAGGGAAGATTATAGCAAGACGCAACCTGAGGGAACGTTTTAAAATCCATTCTGAGCTACATGCAAACACAGCCGTATAACTCAAAAGACACAATATCGCATCCAACTGTCCCGACTTTCCCTATAGATGGAATTGACACTACACTCTTTTCGAAAACCCTCACCCTCAAATGAAGATATGAAAGAATCTTTGAGATATCTCGACCTTGTGTATGCTAACTCAAACCGACGGATTCTTCCAATTTAATGGATTGAAAGATTTCGGCAAAACATGACCAAAAGATGCTACAACCTCTGGTCGCTGGGGATTATTACTGTGATGACCTGAAAACTCTCTTCTACTTGAGAATGGATTAGCATTTAATGACTTTGGATTATTGGATAAGCTGTAAGAGATTTTTATCCGAATGCAAGGGTATTTTTAGGGAATTGTTATTGGCCCGATACAATTTTTAGGGACACTATGTATTTGATTTAGGTCCCATTGGGGTCAATTATGGGTAAAATTGGGAAAACTCAAGACATGAAAGGACACATGATTTTTTTGTGGTTAAAAGCTTAGTTTGGGGTGGTGAATTTGTTACAAGTGTACTAATTTAAGATTTTTCGTGGTATTAACTTCATGAAAAAGTACATCATCAAATATGAGAGAGATGATATTTGAGAATGATATGTCACTCCATGAGGTAAGTGAAGCATGATTGTTTAGGAGGTTAAGCTCTATAATGCCTCTAGTTATGATATTTCCTCTTCCACGAAGGTACCCGGTGTAATCAAATACACATGCATTAATAAAAACCTTTTTTGTAATCAAGGCTAGACTAGATAGACAACCAAGAATTGATTTAGTTTGCAACCTATATAAGTACCTTTAGACTCAAATTCCTCGAGTCATTAAGCCTTTTTATTCGGATAATTCGAGGCACGGATAGTTTCCGGCCAAAATTTGCTGGAGGAATACATTGGCAAATCGTCCAATTATTTAGGACTAAATTGGCTAAATTAAAATGTTTAGAATTGAATCAATCGTTGTATTATATAGTTAGAATTTTTTAGACATTTATCCTTATGTTTTATCACTTTATGCACACTATCTATTCTTTGCCTTCTTGACTGAACATTAAAAGCTTAGTTCATGAAAGAAAATTGAGATATTTGGGCCTTGGAGGATTTACAGGATGAACTGCTAGTTATCGAATTCGAGACTAAGATGCGCTTCGCAACATGAAGAATTTGAAAAAGGCATGAACTGTTTGGTAAAAGAATTGTCCCTTTTGATCAACGATATGTGACAATAATCAACGAATAAATGTGTAAGGCTATGTTAGACTAAGAAACAATCCATTCAATTTGCAACCATTTCAAGTGGACTGCCAGACTAAAGATGTAGTTTGATGGATAACCCAATTTATTGTCCACGGGATTATGTGCGTGAGATAGACAAACAATTACACCGATTAGAAATTGATGCTGTGCAAAAACTATGATAAAGGGAATCGCAACTCGCCACACAAGTAAATACTCAAACATGCACGAAGCGCAGGGAGATAAGCTTTCAAATTTTGTTTCTTACTTAATGTCCTGAACTATTTACAAATAGTATAGTACCAATATAAATAGCCTAAAGGTTCTACAGATTGCCTAATAGTAGATAATGAGAAAACTTGGCAAAAAATAAAGAAAATCTCCAAGAATGTTATTTAGAACCTAATCAGATAACAAATAAATGGAAATAAAAGTGTTTTCAATCTCAAAGAAAACTACCTAAAATTTTAAAAAATCCTAAAACAAAGAATGACAAACCAAATTGTAATCTTGAAGTTTATCCCGTCCCACGTCAAAAAGTATTAATTGCTACTCAATCACATTAATAATAGATGCAGTTAGAGAAGCTAAATGTTTGAGCTGTATAGTGCTTGAATAATTACTAGGTGTAAGAAATATAGATTGTGCATAACAATAGCAACATGTCGTGCTCGTTTGTACTTTAGTTGTTAAAGGTTGTTGTGTTTGATAACCTTGTATACTTGTAGACACAAACGTGTATGTTATCGCGCTTTTTTCTAGACTAGAATGCCACATCTTTTGATTCAATAGAAATTACGTAAGTTCTATTTATTTCAAAATAGTTTTAAGAACTCACTGGGCATCTAAGCTTTTGGTCAAATTTTGAAAAAGGAAATTTTAAATGCATGTAGATTGGGAACCTTTTGTATTTACTTTTTTTTTCTAGAGCAAAAATACAGCACTATCAGGTATGCATGAGTTGCTGCATTTAATTTTGTCTCGAGATAATTTATTAGAGTCAAAAAGGAAAAATTATAGCAACATGAGGGGACATTATAAAATCCATTCTAAGGTACATGCAAACACAATAGTCAAAAACTCAAAAGACAATGACAATATCACATCTAACGCCTGACTTTCCTCATTTGCTTTTTCATTTCCACCCAATCCTCTGGATCAAGCTCATCCCTATAGACCGGTTCTGTGAGATTGTCCGCTTTGATCCATTACATACCTAGTCTCACGTTTTGTCCTTTGATATATAGGTGAACACATTCCCAAGAGATTACCCATCTTGGTAGTGCTCCCACTTGAGCACTCTTAAATTTGGTTAGGTTCTGCCATTACAACAAAAGACATCTCCATTCCTATTTCATTTTTCATATAGAAGCCTATCGGGAACTAGGGGTAATCAATTCTTGGTCGATCCGATTCCCAACTAGGAACCGAAAACCAAACGAGAGGGATTGGCTCCCAGTTTTTGGAAACAAAAACGAGACCGATCGGTTTGGTCCGATTCCCGAGGCAATAGAACCGATGTTGAGGCCAACAATACAACCTAGAGGAGGTGAATATGTTGAGTGAAAATACAAATAAACTTTCGCGGAATACCAAACCATCATCATACTAGATGGTGTTAGATGCAAGTCAGCGTGTGTGATGCTAGCATGTAAACAGAGAGAGATAGATAGATAGATAAAAACTATAAATAACTTTTGCCGGAATATAACAAGGTAAACTTCAGCAGCATCATAAATAGTTTAACATAACCAAGAGTGGTTCCGATGAAAAAATACGTAATCAAGAGTGGTGCGGATAAACAAATAATGAAATCAAGAGTGTTTATAATAAAAAGATAGAAAATAGCACACTGAAATTTATAGTGGTTTGGCTTTACCCCAATTCTATGTCAACTCTCTATACTAACAGCCACAATGAGGTTGGAATCCACTAATAATCGAATTGCAAGCTACAGCTAGCAAGTGTCATTCCTTTCACATGGTATATCACACTATTAAGATATGAACATTGTTCTTACACTTGTACACTTGACTTTACAATGATTACAACTCAATAGCACCTCACATTTGCATCACAGCTACTAGCAAAGCAAATACAAAATAAAGAAGACAACTAGGGGTGAGCATGGTTCGAGTTGATCTGTTTAATTAGGAAACCCAAGACCGAATCGGTGGTCCCCATTTCTAATTTATGGGATTGAGGACTAGACCAAATGTGCTTGGAACCGGGGACCGGATCATTGGTCCGATCTCGGTCCATCCGGGCAATCCAATGGAACAAGTAAAAATCTAAAATAAGTGAGTTACGCATGCCATCTTCATAGCGAGTCATTCTCTCTCATTGTGTCTCCTAGTTGAGGTGGGACACTAAAGAGAGAATGACTTGCTATAGTAAGTTTAGCAAGTATAGCAAGTCATTCTTTCTCTAGTGTTTAGCAAGTCATTCGCTCTTTATTGTCCCACACTAAAGAGAAAAGGACTTGCTATAAGTACTTAGCCCACCCATCTTTTTGTTAAGTTGAGCCATGGTGGTCCTTTTTGTCATCTACATAGATGTGATGTGTAGAAGGATAAACAAATGAAGCTAAATTAAGTTTACATTTATATTTAAGAAATACAAAAATAAATAAAAGATATTAGTTGGTTCGGACAGTCAATTCCCTCTTGGAATCGGGAATTGAATTGACGGTAATCGGTTCCAATTATATGGAACCGAGAACCGGACCAAAACCTTCAAGAACCCAACTAACCCAATCGATATGGGCAGTTCCCATTTTGGGCAGTCCATTATGCTCACCCTAAGGACAGCTGAAAGCTATAAACTTATTTTGTTTGTTTTCATCCCACCTCACTACTTCTTTGAGATTGAGTATATACTTCTCGTCGCTCCGTCCCCACATGGGTAGAGAACCCATCACCTGTCTCGGCTATGCTACCGGAGGGTTCGGGGCATATAGACATCCAATCCTTAGATGATCGTTCGCAACTCATCTCCATAAAGTAGCCATTGATTTCACTGTTGCTAGCATCGAACGAATTCCTTTGATAGTGGTAGTTTCCCAAACTAGTCGGACTATTGTTGTCAAGATCTGTCTTCTATCAAATTTGCCATAATTGCTTTGATACATCTCCAGTATTGTTGATGTGAACTCCAAGCCTTTGTAATTGCTAGTTTAATCTTGAACCACGTTCCCATTAGATGAGCAGATGACCAGCATCTTCCAAGACTTGACGTATATCCTTTACCTATATAATTAGGAGAACAGATTATCAATAGTCAGCTAATGTTGTCCATCAACAAAACCACGTGGAATGACTTGCGATCAATCATCCAATGATCCTCTTGGCTCCATTAGCTTCTAAATACTTCCAAGAACATCAATATACCCACTGATTCCTCATCTTCACCAAATGGCTGAGTCAGCATCCAAAGACCTTCAAGAACATCAGCATTACTGCTGATTTCTCATCTTCACGTAACTCGGTGGATCATCGGCATTGTCACCTTGTCTTCCACGTCATTTAAAGATAACTGCTTCAGCTAGTAAATCTGTTGTCCCAATACTAATTTGCTGCTCTTCTATCTTCTAGTCCTTCCAAGCATGTTGGCGTTTGTAACTCTAGCAAGCAATGCATCTTCACGAGTGTGGTCCTTCAAAGCTTCAACGAGCATTACCGTTCTAGGCTTGTTCACCATCACCAAGATCAATCCAACTGTTCACCTTATTTTGGCCCTTTCAAGCCATCATAAATATCCTCGTCCTTCTCAAATTGTTCTCTCTCGATCAAGGTTCTTCTAGCTAGTTCACCTATGTAGAGATTCTTTCAGCTTGTAGACATCTCCACGCCAAGTACCATGTTCACCTTAAATAACGGTAGAGCATTCTCAATTATAACAGAGCAATCAGAATTACACCTAGTACCGATCATGACACCATCTGCACCGTCGCTTGTATATATATCACCTAATACAACTTAACCAATACACACGTAGCCTTTGATTGTCTTTATCATCATAAAACAACATAGGGGATTTTCCCAACAATCTCACACTTTTTTATGATGATAAAATAATCTCTGAATATATAGATGTGATAACCAATAATCATGTGATAATTACATTTCTAGGATGGATCACAGTTGGCGAGTCGCTCGGGGTTGGGCTACTTTGGCACATTGCACAACAAACCCTTCTTTTAGAGAATTGTGAAAACTTTGGACAGGGGACCAGGAAGATGAGTCAAATGTCTCCTACTATTCTGTTTTGCAGAGGCTAGATGCCCACCCGTTTGTCATTGACCCCATTAATTTGGATAAGTGGGGTGTAGTCATATTTCTCACAGTTCGATTGGGTGTAAGTCGCGTTGACTTCAACTACAAGCTCTTTCTCTTTCTTAGCCATAAACCCCTTGCTTATGAGGGTCTATTCAATAACCCATCCATCTCTCAATGCTATCTCGATCCGTTCACCTATAAGAATGAGTTGATTAAATGACTCAACAACGGAACCTAGCATTTGGTTTCGATACTTAAGTGGGAGAGTCTTCATGAACAAATTCTTCAACTCCTTGTCGGTTGGTCAATGCTAATTTGAGCGGCCAAGTTCCTCCACCTAGGGGTGTGCATGGTTCGAACCGATCCGATATGGTCCCAGTATGAAACCGGGGACCGGCGGTCCGGTTCGGTTCTAGTGGGACCGCTAACACCAGCTGCTAATAGAAATCTAACCTTTAGATCTAAACTAACAACTTTTAGTCGCACTCATCCAACCTAATAAACACACACTTGACCATCGAATAACTATCGCATGTGCACTTATAATCCTAAAATAATGAGAAAAGACAAAATTAGGAAGAAAAACACTTAAAACATTTGAAATTAGATTATGTTCATGCATCATTCTCCTCGAGTTGGAAAGAATTCAGCTCAAAGTGGAATTGCACTTGTACTTCACTGAATCTAAGTGCGAACAAAACAATAGTGGGTTTAGATAATTTAGTCAAGACAAAACACAGCTTGAGTCAAAACAAAACGCGTAGGGAGACTATATATTAACAAACACGATTGGAGGTTGCTTTGCGAAGGTGAGTTGCGAGCGTCGAGCTAGAAGAGACAAGTGAGTATGGAGCAAAAGATGGGGAAATTAAGTTAACTAGCTCTTCAAAAATTTTATTTTTTTATCTAATTGTGTGTGTATAAGTATATATATTCTAGGCGGGCCGATCTAAGCCCATCCACCATGGAACCGGGGATCGGACCGCCCGGTCACCAATCTCATTTATTAGGACAGGGGACCGGACCGCCCCCTCAAGGATCGGACCAACCCGACTGATCCGATCCGGTCCGACTCGGTCCAAGTTGCTCAGCCCTACCTCCAATCCAGTTTGCTCACCCCTACCTCCACCTCATGAAAAATGCTTTGAATGACTCGTCCTTCTTCTCAGCACGTTCGAGATCCTAACTGGAGGGAGGGATATAAATGTTGAACTTGTACTGCTTGAGGAATGTGTTAGTCACCTCTTCCCAAGTCTCAAGAAGGTTTATCGTTGTCATAATTTACCACTGCGGTGCGGGCCAAGTGAGACTCGCTTGGAGCTATTGGATCGTCAAAGACACATCATCACGATATGGGGTCATCCGGGGCAAGTAGGTTTGGAGATGGATCTTTGGGCAAGATGTACCATTGCATTTCTCTAACTCATGTATCTTGAATTTCTTCAGCACCTTTGACCTTCGCATAAAGGGACAAATCAATCGGACATTGGCCTTGGGACCCTTGCAACTGTCTCGACTTTTCTTCAATCGTGGCGAAGCGCTTGTCTTGTTCGGCTTTCGGCACATAGTCGGACTTGGGAATAACGACTTGAGGAAGGTCCTCGATCAAATCTAGCATGTCGTCGTCATCATCAACGAGCGCATTTTTGCTCTTGTCAGTAGCTTGCCTCGACAACACAGCCTCAGTCTGCGGTTGAGTGGATGCAAAATTGAGATTGGTTTGAAGGGACTCCATCTTCTTCGATAGATGTTGAAGAGAGGCGAGGACTTGCATGATGTCATTTTCCATGTTCACGACACGGTCCTGCACTTACACTTATTCAAACAGTTTTGCCTCAGAACGCCTTCACATGGGCGATCAGCAACGATCCGTAATCACCTATTTTGGAAAATAAGACAACAGTAATACTCCGTTTGTTTCGCGAAAAATATGAATTTTTTGGAAAATATTTTCTGGAAAGTCATTTTCCTGGAAAACGACTTCCTTTTCCGATGTTTGGCAAAAACTTGAAAAAGTTCCGGAAAATATTTCCTCCTTTTGATAAGAAAATTCGTCTTATTTTTTTTTTACAAAAAAAGACTTTGACGTTCACTTTTTTTGAAGTCTCCTTTTTCTCTATCTTTCTCTCTCAACTCGCTTTTTTAGAGATAAAGAGAGAAACTCGAAGGAGAGTGACGTTGCGCATAATATAATTCTCGCACCGAGCGATAGGGATTTTGATTTTGGAGCGCATACGTAACACGCCACCGATGCTGCAAAGGAAGCGTGAGGTGATGGTGCTTGAAGCTCCGGCGCACTGAATTTTCATTTGGCCCCTGAAGACGATGCTCTGTCTTCAACAAACGAAATTATGGAGGATCCACGGAAACGTCCACAAAAATTAGCAGCTCCAATTCCTGGAAAAAAACTGAGAAATTACACGCCGTATACTCGCGTTGGTATAGGTTGATGGACAACGATTGCACTAAGTTGAACTGACAATTCACAAGAACAGAGTCCCTTGTTTTGCTGTTTCATGTAACTGAAGACACAGAGTCCCTAAAAAGGGATTTGACAAGAACTTTTGGCGGTTTTGAATTCTATGCTTGATGAAGGACTGTTTAATCGAATCGATAGATTTAATTAATCTTGACTTCCGTAAGAAATCACGTGGAGCATGATGAGTTCAAGACGGACGTCGCGGCTCTATTTCTCTCTATAGCTTTCCTTGCTCGAGGTCGGAGCCACCGGGCTGCGGCCGTGGCGGCAAGCGACCGAGGGAAAAGAAGGAATACTAAAAAAAAAAAAAAGAATAAAAGACAAAAAAAAAAAAAAAATAAAGAAATTAATTAAAAAAATAAAGTTTATCAGAAAAATAAAAAATAAAATTTTGAATTTGAAAAAAAAAAAAATGAAAAGAAAGAAAAATAATAATTAAAAAGAAAAAATAGTTGAAAGAGAAGATGAATGAAAAGTGTGGAAAACGTTTTCCTCTTCTCAAAATGAGGAAATCATTTTCCTTAGTTTTAGAAGGTTTTTTTTGTTGACCGAAAAATATTTTCTGTTGACCGCTCATTTTCCGCCCCCAAACACCAGAAATTGGGGAAAATGTTTTCCGGAAAAATATTTTCCGCGAAACAAATGGAGCCTAAGTAAAAGATTCCAATGAAAACCAGTCCACGACGAAGGCCTAATCGTTTTATTCATTTAAACTATTCTTGACAAATCAAACCTCCTAAACATGAACAAAAATCAAAAGCGTCAAACTTCCAGACTCATAAAGTAAGAAAATAAAGACATAAACTGAAAACAACGAAATGAAGTATTATCGTTTTCACAGATTAAATGTTCCTCTTGTAGTCCCTCGAGGGATCGTTCGTCCGATTGACGTTCGGGAGAGGGGCAGGAATGTTGTCGTGATTTTCTACGTTCTCTGTTCTATGTTCTTTCATAGAAAGAACGTCTGAAACAACCAACATTTGAAATGCAGTTATCAGAGAGGATAAGTGGCTATGATAGCCTACATAGGCGGACCGGACCACGGTCCTCCCATGTATCCCCGTACATGCCAACAATTTGCACCTACGATCAGAGGTACGTTGGATCTGAATATGGTAGGGAACAAGTATGATTGGACACCTTCAGCTTTAAGGACGGTAGATATGATATATCCCAAAAGATTCTTCAGCACCATGTTTGAGAAAATTATTTTGTAAGTTGGGAAAGGAGAGAGAATAATTCGTTAGCTAGAATATTTGGCTTGCACTTGGGGAAGCTGGCCTTCACTTGACTCTCATGGCTCATGGCACCTACATATTACTCAATTTCGTGGATGATGCAAATAATCCTCAAACAGCCGGGGGTGGTTCTCCATATGATAAGACTGATTCCCAACGTAACCACCCTGTATGCATTTGAGGTCTTGGGTATTAGTCTTGCTGGAAAGCGCCCACAAAGAAGTCTCGCAGTTTATCGAATGAAATCGGACCGCACATGTAGGTTTATATTCGACTTGGGATGGCCTCGGACTACTCCTGTTCACGCTGCTTACAACATTATGAGAAAGGATATAATTTGCTTTGCTTGGCATCTTGCACCTCCTCGATCAAGAACAGTGGACTTGTGCTACGACACTCCTATTGGGAATTTCACATATCTTATTGGAGTGTGATTCATACTTCCCATCGACTGAAAAGATCGGGATCCCGCTCCCCGGTGAGCGGGTGAGGGTTCGGGGAGCCGTCCCGGCAAGGGCGGGGCCGCGCCTCCTGGATACCAAAACGTTTTTATAGTTTGAGACCATATTTTTTTCATTAGTAGTTTGGGTTTGGGTCCATGAATAGTTATTGCGATATATACTCTTTTTCGCTTATGATTGAGTGATGTAACGAGAGTTGCGAGGTGCTAATCATAATTGAATCCTCTCTATTGACTAGCCCTAATTTAAGGGTGAATCACAATAAAATCGTGTGTCTCGATTTCTCTTTCTCACTCTTACGATTCACTTCGCTATGATTGTGCGCCAAAATCCTATCATATCCAACCATGACAATCCACTTTGCACAAGCAGATCTTTTTCTCCCCGAGAGGAATGTTCTCCAATTCTTCAATGGGGGCTTTTGGAGCGTTTCAATTCTTCAATGGGAGCTTCGCCGGTGGGAGAGAGCCAAACAGTTTTCTTTTTCTTTAGGGTATGGGAGTGACCTAACGGCCCGGCCCACTGCAGCCTTCACTAGAGGGCTTGTAGCCCACTTGAATGTCCTGCTGTTGCCATACTTGGATTCACGTGAAGCAGTGTGATGTCAGGCCGAGACGACTTGAGATCAACACATCATGTATTGTTTTCAAACCTATGAACCGGCTTAGCTTTATTGTGAAGAAGTGGGGCAACGTGGTTAGCCTCTTAGCCTTGAGAAAGAACTGAAAAAAGCTTGTGTGTTTGGACCCTCTATGCGACATTGATCCCCAAAGATGTGGCTCCTGCAATGTTGTCGAGTTTTGCACAATTCAGTCTTGGAAACTCAACGAAATGTCTGTGTCATGGCCACCCATGAACTGGCTTGACATGTGACATTTCCCACTTGATCTTTATATGTCATTTTGTCACTGGACCGTAAATCACTTCATGATATTCATCCCTCTTGCTTTGATCTGAACAAGTCCTGCACCATGAATATGACTATTTACCACTAGCCACCTGCCTTTTCAATACCCACTCCCCCAATTTGACGACGAAGTAGACATCGATAGTGAATGTTAGGTACGTGAAGAATCGTCCTAACAAATTAATAAGTCACGGGAGGCTCCATCACTTGTGCTTTTAAGGTAAGTAATCAAGTGGATCGTCACAAGATTGGGGCGATTCTTTTGTCCTAAAGATTTAAATTCGAGAAGTCGCTATAAAGAAGGGTGGAAAAAAACAACTCGATTCTTAAAGTTTATAAATATATATATATATATATATATATATATATATATATATATCAATTAGTTAATGAGATCACTGGATGTGAAATCACCAGAAACCCTAGGAGGGTCGTCCGTTAGTTTTCAGATTAAGCAACAGAGGTCACTTCTAGATGAATACAGGGATGACAGAAAGTGGCTTTCTTCTCCTCCTTTTTCCCTTTTTTGTCCTTCAATTTTTGCAATTTTTTTTTTCCAATTTGAAAGTTTGTCTGAATGTTCTGGATATTCACATGCATCCGGGTCAGGCACAACGTGGGTTCCTTCTCTTTCCCACATATCAGCATCAGCTCCTGTGAACTCCATTGACAAATCCTCTCAGTCCTTGAAGACTTCCCAACGGGGGAGTATACACATTTAATACTATTGTTCTCTAGAACATAAAGGAATTAGTGGAGCAAGAAGCAATAGAAAAATTCCAAATAAGCATATGAAGTGTCCTTGTTTGAGACATGAAGTGAACTTCATTTCACATAAAAACATGAAGAGCCCTTATTGTTCTAAAGAATGATCTCACCAAAGGTATTTTCGTTATTTATATTATTATTTTTTTCCTTTTTTCCCTTCCTTTCGCTGGTGGCCGGTCCGAGACGATGGCCGGCTATCGGGGAGGGCTGGGTGGCCTTGCCGGCCACAAGCGAGGCCGGCGAGTCATTTCCCAATGGGGGAGTATACCCATTTAATACTATTCTTCTTTTCTGGAACATAAATAATTGGTGGGGGCAAATAGCAATAGTCGTTTAGTTAGGATCATGCTAAACAAGTCATTTCTCTAGCATATTGAAAATTCAACCAAGGATAACAGTTCTGAAAGTCCCACCAATCATTTCTTTTGCTGTGCTGTTATTAACATTTTTTTTTTTTTTGTGGTCTCTAGGAACTAGGAGGATGATGTTGAATATATTCCTAATCTTATTTGATGAACATTAGTTAGCAGTTATCATCACAAAGGCAGTCCAAGATGTACCACTGGTCAGATATGAACTGGTTACTTAACTAATTACCCTTTTTCCCCCTCCATCACCCCCTAATTGATGCTCGAGATCTAGTTCTTGAATTTGTGATTTTCAAATTAGATTTCTGTTATCAGCTCTTTTCAAATTTGAATTTAGATCTTAATTCTTTTCATTAACTTGGGTTGTAATTCATGTCACCCCATTTTGTCGGGCAAAGTACCAAAAAAGTCATAAATCTATTGTATTTATACCAATTCAATCCTAAACCAATTTAGTTCGAAACCTTTTTGTATTGATATTAATTTAGTCCAACCTACCAATTTAGGCTTGGAACAATGACATGGATAGCGGTTGTTTCTACACATGGCACAAACGACGCTAATATGAAATTTTTTTTTATTATATAATTTTGATATGCTTTTTAATTTTTTATTATTTTTTTCCTTACCTTTTTTTTCTTTCACCTAGCCGACAAGGGCTAGCTTCACAATGGGCGAGGTCGCCCTCGCTTGCCATAGGCCCAGGTTGCCAAGGGGGAGCGCCGACGAGCTCCCCCCGTGGCCGGATCTAGCGAGGCCGACCCTCACCCAGGCAAGGGCGACCTCACCAGATATGGCTAGGTCCTGTGGCCAACTGGCCACAAAAAAAGAAAAAAATTAAGGGAAAAAAAAAGAAAGAGTAATAATAAAAAAATTATTAAAATTGTAAAAAAAAAAAAATCACGTCAATGTTGGTGGTGTCGCGTCGGACGGACGGCGTCCACGTTAGTGATTTTCGGCCTAAATTGATCGAATGGAACCGAATTGATACCAATACAAAAGGATTTATGATCAAATTGGTCCAATTAAAAAGTTAAGATCGAATTGGTGTCAATGCAATAACTTTAGTACTTTTTTGGTAATTTTCCCTATTTTGTCAATATTGGCCGTCCAATACACAAAGGGAATCTCACCATGAGTGTCCTGAACTTGATGCTTAATGAGCTGGGCAGTTTGCTGTAAAGTCCAAGAACAAGCTCATAATGCCGCTTCCCACATACAATTAATGCTAATCTTCTCAGGTGTGATTTTTCTATGCAGCAGTGGAATCTGCTTTTTCCCATTATTTTCTCTAATTGCTTTTCTTCAATCCCCAGAGGTTTAAAAAGAAAGGAAAAGAGAGAGAGAGAGAAAAGAAGCTTAGCACATTTTCTTGGGTGCTTACGCAGCACACTCTTCTTTTTTTCCTTCTTTTTTAACTAGCGAGAGCAGAGAAGATAAGGCGGTAAGGAAAAGTATCATTCTTTTGCGCCTCGCGGTATCCTAGGAAATTTCGTGGAACCCACCACCCAAATGGCACAACCTCAACCCAAAAATGGACAGGAGAGGAAAGAAACAGAGCAGCCTGTCCCTGCTGGAAATGATGAACTTGAAAGAGCCGCCGTGCAATTCTAGGCACCAAGAATCAAAATTCATGTCCATTCCCCCCCCAGAAGAGGCTAACAAGATATGGGGATTTGGCTTGACAGCTTGATAGTTTAGTTTGACAAATTTGCTCAACATCGTGATAGTTAAAAGATACAGTGAATAAATACGCGAAAAATAGATAATTTGAAATAACTTGGGATTCGTGTTATCTTTTGTACGGCTAAGCTCAAATCCTGCCCGTACGTGATATTTTCGCAAATGATAAGTCAAGATCGGATAAACGTTGCTCGGTTAAATTCACTTCAAAGCGGAACTAGTAAATATACCAGAATCATTTTCATGGTATTCATGGGATTCTGACAAAGGGGTATAAAATCACAAGCACAAATTAGATAGCTACATGCAGTGACAGCATTTTAGGAAGGAAAGGAAGATATTTTTTCTAAATTGGGGTCTAGTGAGGTGTCTTCTTGGAATAGTAATCACAAAATTCATACAGATATGGCCATCCAAACATCTCACCCCCTCCATAATCATCCAGCTCACTGAGACCACCCTGTCTTTTCCTTTTTTTCCGTTTTCCTTTTTTTTTTTTTCTGGAATTGCCAATTCCAAGTTTGAGTGGGAGCTCTCTTGCTTTCCTTCTTTACTTTTCAGCATCAATCATTTCCTTTTGGCACTCTCCAATTCTCTTTTGAATCCAAAAGCCACCCCCTCAGAAGAAGAGAAGAGAGAGAAGCTTCTTTCATTTTCCTGCTTCTTCTTTGAGCGCTCCTTTCAGCCCATCCATGGCTTCTGAGACAGTTGTGCCTGATCATCACACTCCTGGTGAAGTAAGTCTCTACAGAAACCTCTGTTCCTCTGTTTCTTTGCTCTGTTTCTTTTGAAGCTTGGGTTATGCGAACTGCCTTAATCTTTTCTAGTTTTTCCCCCTCATGGTTAAAAGTTAGATTTGATTCATGTCCTTGGAAGCTTCATAAATATAATCAAACACTTAAAAGATCAAATTCTTATGCTTGTTATTCAGAGAAGTAGATGGGTGTTTTGTTTTAGTCCATCTGTTGGATGTTCTGATTGCATGTGCTTTTTTCTTGCTTCAAACTGAGGACTCCTAAGTTTTGAAACATGTTTAGTAGAACAAAGTCCTAGTAAGGATTCCTTTAGACCATAATTTATGTAGAATTCTCTCATCCTGATCTTTTTTCCTCTCACTATCAAGTAATCTTTTATTTCATTTAAAAAACCATTTGGCTGCTTTTTTTTTTCCTCTAGTCTGGAAAATTTGTGTTTTGCAGACTCAGAATGAAAGAGGTTTATTTGTTTCAGTTCTCTTTTTGCAAGTCTCTGGATTTTCTTGTGTATTTAGACCAACTACAACTTGGATTAATTGAATTTCAGAGTTACCAGTGGAAGATATAATCTACCTTTTTCTACCATTTTCTAGCACTAGTAAGCTATATTGAATTTTCTATGTTGTATATAATCCTTGCTTAATTTCATTTTCCCGGAGTAGTAAGCTTATAGAGACTTCATTATCTCTGTTTCAGCTTGCCTAGCTCCTCATTCTAAACTCATAACAACATCTTACAGGGTTCTCCACAATAGTAGTTGAGTAATTGTACTGATGTCAATCCAACATATGATTTTATCTTTATGTCTTTCCTGTTAATGGCTTTGTTGTTGATGAAGTTGATAAATTTCGGGCATCCTGTTATGTTACCTCACTTGATATGGATTGATCAGTTGTCCTTTTTTGGGCCGTAGTTGTTATACATATATCAGTAGCTGAAATCCATCAAATTGCTGCTGATAGGAATTCAGATTATGACGGATTATGTTGCACAGAAACAATAAATCTGTTCCTTACACTGGAATTTCTCACTTTTTCGTTCTCGCTTAAGTTCTTTTCTGATGGATTCTTTTGATCTATATCATATAACGCACTCCCAATATGTTGTTGATTGTTCTAAGATGGTTGAGAAGAAGGAGAAGGAAGAGAACAAGATAATCAACGAGGAGGAAACAAAGGAACAGATCACCAAAGACATTGAATCCGAGAGTCCAGATATCCCGGTCCCTAAAGCAGAAGAACCGATGCCTGAGGGGCAGATAAAACCTGCTGCAGCAGATGAAGGTGGAGCTGTTTCGGAGGCACCTTCTGAAGCTGGCTTGAAGGCGGAAGACATTTCTGTAGTGCCGAACCGTTTAGATTCAGCAACCGAGCCTATTGGTACGCAACCGGAGGATACAACTGTAACCGATGTGCCTCAGGCGGAGACACCAATTGAAGCTGTTGGAGACCAACAAAAGGAGAAAGAAGTCGAGGCGGTTGCAGATGAACCAAAGGATAAAGAAGTTGAGGCAGTTGTTGCAGCTGAACCAAATGAAAAAGAAGTCGAGGCGGTTGTTGCAGCTGAACCAAAGGCGAAAGAAGTCGAGGCGGTTGTTGCAGCTGAACCAAAGGAGAAAGAAGTTGAGGCGGTTGTTGCAGATGAACCAAAGGAAAAAGAAGTCGAGGCGGTTGTTGCAGCTGAACCAAAGGAGAAAGAAGTCAGGGCAATTGTTGCAGCTGAACTAAAGGAGAAAGAAGTCGAGGCGGTTGTTGCAGATGAACCAAAGGAGAAAGAAGTTGAGGCAGTTGTTACAGCTGAACCAAAGGAGAAAGAAGTTGAGCCTCAGGCAGTTAAACCAGAAGAAAAAGAAGCAGTGGTTAAAGAAGTTAAAGTTGAATCGAAGGACGAACCTACGATTGAAGAAATCAAAGATAAGGCAGAGGACAAAGCAGTTGTGGTGGATGCAGTTGAGAGTAAATCCGAGGAAAACCTGGCTGGCGAAGAAGTTGCAAGTAAGGTAGAGGAGAAATCGGCAGCTGAAGTGGTTGAAGACGAAGTAAAGGAGAAGCCTGCAAGTGAAGAAGTCGGAAAAGAACCCGAGGAGAAAGTCGTGGAGGAAGCTGATGCCAAAGAACCGGAAAAAGGAGCAATTGAAGCTGCTGTATGCGAACCAAAAGAAGAATCGGTTGTTGAACCAGTCAAAGAGAAGGTGGCTGATGAGCCCAAAATATCAGCCACTGAAACCAGCGAGCTGACTGAAGCAGCAGCCAGCAGCGTGGCTGAGCCGAGAGTGGTAGCAGAAGAAGAAAACAAGATAGAGGATAAACCAGAGTTGACCAAAGAAGCAGAGGATAAACCGCTGGAAGCCGCCAATGTTGTGGAGAATGTGCTGGAGAGTGTCGAGGAAGTCAAGCCCACAGAGAAGACAGAGGTTAAGGTAGCAAGAGATCTCAGATCAGTGATGGATGAGTTCGATGGCGTCACGTCCTCCAAGGAAGAAAAGATTGATGAGGCGCCTGCTGTTACAGAAACCAATTCCACCATCGCTGAGGAAGCTCAAGCTGTTTTGGAGAAGGAAGTTCCTGTGGATGCGAACGGTCAACAAAGCGGATCTGCAGTGGATGGCATTCCAGAGGAGGAAGCCAAAGTCGAGGCGGAAAAGGAAGAAGAAAATATCGAGAAACTCAAGGAGACAGACGAAGAAACCAGTAAAGATGAGGTGAAAAACGTGGAAAATGTGAGCGCCGTAACTGAGCAAAGTTTGACGGGCGCTGCTGAGTTGGAGAAGGAACAGACATCGGCTCCAGTTGAAGCAGAGGAAGCCAAAGAGGTCAAGGCAGAGGAGGCCGAAAATGGCGTTGCAAAAGGTGACGTTGAAGATGCCAAACCCGCGCCTCCTCCAAGTGACGAGCCTGCAAAGGACAGCCACGACACCAAAGCGTCAAGGGACCTGCCTGCACAAGAGGTCTCAGGGAAAAAGCAGTCGGGTAACATAATGTCGAAGGTGAAGCAATTAGGCGTGAAGGTAAAGAAAGCCATCGTCGGGAAATCCCCAATCTCGAAGACGCCGGCGACAGAGGCCAAGGGCGAAGAGAAAGTCAAGTGAGAGCAATCAAAGGATAAAAGATAAGAAAAACTTGCAACATTGTTTGGTCAGCTTTTCTCGGCTGTTATATTATCTCATAGTTGCATCAAGGTCTTACCCTGCATATTACTAGCAATGTAAATAGAGGGTAATGACCAATTCACATTTGTTGGATGGAAGTGAGAGTCTGTTCTTTTCCCTTCTTTTAGGTTTGTGTCACATAGGTAGTAACTACTGGTTTTGGGTTTTCTCAATTTGAGAGAGAAAGAGAGAGAGATTGTAGACGTTATTACTATTTGTTGGATTGGTTGGTGTTTATTTGTGATGAGTGATTTGTGTGATATGCTTCATTGGATTAGACAATTTGTATGGATTCTTTGTGAGTTGCTTGCAATAAATTATATACACTGTTTATTGTAGCTGAGGGTATGCTTCTGAGATTGTATTCCTTCAGCAAAAAGTCCCCAACATGCTCTGCTCTGTGAATTGGAACACATGAATTCCGTTGTGCAGCTGAGTCATATCTTGAGTTTCTTAGGCAAGCGAAAGGTCTGGTGTTTTTCAATCCTGATTAGGGATGAGGTCTGTTTTCCTATTTATTTACTTTTTTTAGTTTTAATAAACCCGCAACCATAGTTGAGACACAGAATTTGGGCCATTAGCAGTTGGCTCCACAAAGAGGATGTTAAAACATGGGTAACACAGAGGTTGCTAAAAGAGAAGTTGATGGAAGTACCACCGCCACCAATGGTGTCGACAGATTGGTTGCGAAACAGGCGTCGGAATTTGCTTCGGTGATACTTAAACTTAAGGTGGTTCCCGGGATTTGGCTAATTTGCTTCCCGGTGATACTTAAACTTAAGGTGGTTCTCCGGGATTTGGCTCGCCAAATTATTTTCCATGACCCGAACGACCACCATAGCATCCATTTCAATGAAGAGCTTAGAAGGACCATGGCTGGCACAAGGGCTTTGTGTTGCTTGCTAGGCAATGCTACTTTTCCTAAGCAAGGATTCAAAGAGAGAGTGAAAATGCCCATCCAGGTACTACTATTGGGTCATGCCCCTCTCTAGGAACTTGTCACTTGAGACATGCTTCTTTGGGGGTGCTCAAATGTCCCTCCCTCTTCCTCTTATTCCTCCTAAACCTAGAAAAAGAAAGTATTGGAAAGGAGGAACAACAACAAAATCATGAATTAACTAGTTAAACAAGCCAGAGATCCAGATGCAATATGAAAGTGAGAAAGACTGCTTCTTTTTCTCTCTCTCTCTCTCTCCTTTTTGGAAGTCGTGGATTATAGAGATGCAAGAACAGGCATAGACAAACTCAAAGCAGAGAATAAAGCAATGGGAGAAAAGATCAACTCAGTGAGCTTTGTTGGGTTCCCAAAATTCTGTAGGCTTATAGCTAGGGTTCGTTTTAGATATGTTGTTGGCAAAAGTTGGTCACTAATGTGGCTCCTCATGCAAAAGGAGGTCCCTAATGGGGCTCCTCACACAAAGGCCAACCTTTAACTTGACATGCCCACATCAATTGTCCCTTGTTTCAGAGTTGCATGAGAAAGAGAGAGAGAGAGCGCGCTTGGAGGATGCTTGAACTGTACACAAAGTGAGAATTGCCTTGACAAAGACATTGGAGCAAGAGAAAGATGCCCCAATGAAGCAGCATTTGGGGGAACAGCCCCTTTTTCTTTTCCCATTCCCCTTTGCTACAAAATTGATTTTAACCCTAATCTTCTTCTTCTTCTTCTTTCCATTTGTTGTCTCCTTAATCTATTTTCTTGTAAAAACAAGCCTCCCTAGTTTGTCAAGCCAATAAGGGAGATGACCTTACAAAGAAACGACATGATTCACAAGAAGAATCCCATTTGCCTTTTGCTTTTTCTCTTTTCCATCCCTAGACTACACGATGACCTGAAAAAATGGGAAACATTTAGAAAGTGGAATAAATTGGAGCAACATTAGCAAAAGTGTTCTCTTCTTTCTACATCAATTTCTACCCCCCCTTGCACCATTTTCAAACTTTTTTTTTCTTTTTTCTTTGAGGAAGTGCCACTGCTTCATCGTCCATCCTCTGGGGATCACTAGGAAACACAGATATCATATTCTGTATATGAAAACTATCATCACATGACCAAGTGGTCCTTGGCAACAGTTACTTACTTTGGGGTAAAAAAAGTGGTGGTCCTTGGGAAAAAAAAAAAGACAAACAAACAAACAAACAAACAACAACATTGGTTTACAACATTGAGGTCGTAGGTTTTGATTACAAAAAGAGCGAGAAATCACCCAAAAGCCACAAAAATTCAGAAAGAAAAAGTACATATTTATATACATATATAGTTCAGTGTGATCATGAATTTTGGCTATGAAAATTAAGGAGTGGTGGGATTGCACGCATCGGGCTGAGAATTTTGATTGATTGCATGTCTCTTAAAGTTGGCGTCATGTTCTCTCTCTCTCTCTCTCTCTCCGTCTCTCTATCTCAAAAGGGTTCTCAAGGATTGGACCAAAAGCCAAACGGGGGTTTAAAATAATTTATTCATCATACACTCTAAACCTTGTATAGACAACATTACTTGTTTTTCGGCCGTCCAAAGTTTCAATCTTCATGTCCATCTCTTGCCCCTTTTGCTGTCCTAAACAATCAATCCTCCCTTCTCTCTCTCTCTCTCTCCCCCCCCCCCCCCCCAACAAACTCCCAAAAAAAAAAAAAAAAAAAAAAAATACTCTTCCTTTTTTTTTTTTTTTGGCTCACTCTATTTCCACTCTCTTATTGGCTCCTGACACCCCATTTAATGTTTAATAAACTACATTGTCCCTTGTAGTCCCACTCTTGATTTAAGATTATTTCTTACCTTTTCTTCTTCTTCTTCTTCTTTTTTCATTTGTTTCAATTTTATTAGAGACAAAACCACGCTCCTCTCAAATAACGTTTATTAAGGTTAATGTGGGGCGCACTCTTGATATAAGACTAATGATTACCTTTCTTTCTTTTTTTTTTAACTTTTTGCCTTTTCTTTCTCCATTTGGAACAAAATTGGTGCACCTCTTTTCCAAAAAAAAATTTTCTTTTAGGGGTGATCAATTCCAGTGCAATTCGATCTAGTTCCCGGGTGGTCCGCTAGAACCGATCAAGTTCGGAAAGGCAAGACCTTCGTTCAATGCATAAATGACAAGATTAATATAGGGCTAAGATGACTTTTCAACATTACTCTTGGCCCCTACTTCACCCAAGACCAGTGCCATAATGCGTGCACTCACTTATCCATGTCGATCAAAAATAAAATGCTTGGAAACTCCCAGTCGAATTGGAAGTTGAAACCTACACTCCGACCAAATCGTAGAGATAAAACTTACCGATCTTTACAAGTACTCCATGATTTGAAAGAAATGTAGGCAACAACCAAAACATTTTGATTTTCATCAACATGTAGGTGACACTGTTCCTATAACTTTAAACTACTACACTATCCATTGCTAACATGCTACTCCAAAAAGAAATAAAAATTGCACCCAACTTGTACTTCCACAGATATCCCGATCTTTCTTTCTTATGAGTCCATCCTGCATCTAATCATATGAATTTTTTCCAATCAAAAGACTGAAGAAAGAAAATTTTGATGCCGGTCTAGTTCCCCTTGGAATTGAGAATCGGACCAAACCGGCTGGTTTGCTGTCCTCTTTGCTCACCCCTAATTTATTTGGTAGATAGCTAACTACTTATTGTGTTTCTGACAAATAAAGCTAGTTATTCCATTAATGAGTTGTATATTTCTTTATTTTTGTAGTAGGAAACTATTGTTGAAAAAAATAACTTAAGCAAAAATAAGAGTATAATCCATGAGTACATTGTGTATAATGCATACATCAACTATTATAGTTCTTCTTAGAATAAATTCTAGTAAATTTGATCCATAAATCAAAGTTAAAAAATTCACGATCATGAAAATAATTTAAAGAAATAGAGTTAATGATTGACAAATGAATCTAAAATTTTTTTACACTAGTATACGATTAGTGTTTGCTTAGATTATAATATTGGAGAATAAGTTCAAAAAAAGACCAATACGAAGGGAACGTTGAAATGTAATGTATGTGGAAAAAGTGGCTTGAGTGAAAAAAAAAAATTGTTTTGAAGGGACGTGGGCAGGTGTTTCTTTTAGTTAAAATTGACAAAAGAAAGAAGAAAAAAAGGTAAGAAATAATCTTGTATCAGAAGTGGGACCCACAAGGGATAATTTGGCCAATCTAATGTAATAGGGGATGTGAGGAGCCAATAAGGGGGTGGAAATAGCACGGACCTTTTTTTTTTTTTCCAAAAAAATGAATTACTTCAATGTCCCCGTTGTTTTTACAAAACTTCGGGGAGCAATTTCTGTATTTCATATTAGCGTAACACCCAATTTTCAGGATAATTTTCAAAAAAAGTTCTATATTTATTGTACGGATGTCATTCAATCCTAAACCTTTTAATTTGATCAATTATGAGCTTAAAATCGTTGACATGAACACCGACTATCTTATGTGGCATGGCTAATGCTAGCATGAACAATTTTTATAACTTCTACAAAAAATTTGAATGTTTTAATAGGTTTTTTTTCTTTTTTTTTTCAATTATGGCCACCGAGAGTTGAGGCCCTTGCCGGATCTCGAGCAGGCTCTACCCTCGCCCGCGGTTAGCGTGGCCCTTGCCTAGTTCCGGGTGAGGCCTTCAAGGCCTTATTTATCATAGGTGAGGTGGCTAGTTGCCAGTGAAAAAGAAAAGAAAAAAAAATATGAAAAGCTCATTAAAAAAATTAAGAATTACAATATTTGTCCACGTCAAGTCGAATATACATCATAGGACGGTTGGTGTCCAAGTTAGTGATTTATGGCCAAAATTGGCTAGAAGTCTACATTTACAAATTGTCAAAAATTTATGACTAAATTAATCAAATGAAAAGGTTTATGAATAAATTGACATACGTACAATAAGTTTATGATTATTTTAGTAATTTTCCTCCTTTTCAAGGCAACGTTTTGCGATCAATAAAATTATGTAAAAATGATCTATTGATTAATTAGGTGGCTTTACAAGGTACACTTTTGTAAATTGTTTAAACATGATTCGTTGTACATAGGTGTGTACAAAAGTTAACTTAGAAGACATGAATCTACATAATTTGGTTGGTTCCGCAATAGGATTCTCCTTGCAATTTTTTTTTTTTCAGAGTTGTCATCAAGCTTTCCTGTACCATATTAAATTTACATTTCTAGTCCCGTTAAGTTCAAGGGGATTCACATAATATTTTGTTTCTAACTTGGTAAACTCGCGCCAAGTGAAGACGGCCCTAATATGTTACCGATTTATTAAGAAAATTACATACTCTGCACAATTTAACTCGAAACAGACACAAATGCATATGTTTTGACTCAATTTTAATTAAAAGGGACATGTTCACTAAGGGAATATAATCATATGTTTGAAATATTTTTTCTATTTCTATTTCGGATGAGTTTCGAGCAAAAAACGTTTGATAACACCAAAATTTCTACAAGGATAGAAATTTATTTGACAAGGCGACCAAAAAACTCGGCGGAAAAATGGCGCAAAGAGTAGTGGTTGACAAGCGGGTAATTTAAAAAAATGAGATTTTCATTTCTATTTCTAGAAGTGGAAAATTATTGTTTCTCTTTTTTCTTCAAATCTATTTCGAACAACTTTTTGTTTCATAAATAGAAAAATAGAATACGTTACAAATAAGTTTGGAAAAAATTTTGTTTCAAGTGTTTTCAGCACCCCTAAAAGTCCTAAAACTTATTATCAAAGTGCAATTGAATCCTAAAATTTTCAGAAAATGCAATCAAGGTCATAAAACTTATCAAATTGGCGTAATCGAGTTATTCCATTTAACTCCGTCCAATTCGATAACGAAAATTGCCGACATGGCATTTTTTTTTATTATTCTTTATTTCTTAGTTGGCGCCGACATGGATGAAACAAAAAAAAAAGTCCAAAACAACGTCGTTTTGATAAAAAAATTTAATTTTTTAAATTTAAATTAAAAAATAAACTAAATATATATAAAAAAAGGGCAAAAGCAAGTGAGTGCCTCGCCCCCCCCACCATCACTAAAAGGGCCGACGATGGTGGGGCGAGGGTTGCAACCCTCATCCGCGACTAGGCCAAGGGTCGACGCTAGCTAGGGTGGGGCTGGTTTGCAACAAAAACGATGTCGCTTTGGACTTATCATTCTTATTTCAGCCACGACAACGCTAAGTAGGGGAGAGAAAGTAATAAAAAAATGCAACATCATCATTTTCCGTCACTCGAGTTGGACGGAGTTACGGAAGTAATCGATTGCATCAATTTGACAAAATTTAAGACTTGATTGTACTGTCTAAAAAATTTTAGACTCAATTGCATGTAGATGACAAATTTTGAGACTTCTAATGAACGTATCCCTAATTAAAAAAAAAAAAAGGCTCAGCCCATATTTTCAACCAATTATATAGTTTTTGCGTGGTTGGAGCCGAAAAGAAAAATGGGCTGATTGAAAAAGAATCCTTAATTTATGCTCGATCGAAGCTGCCACCGCAAGC
The DNA here is from genome assembly GCA_021437795.1 of Rhodamnia rubescens. NCBI lineage: Eukaryota > Viridiplantae > Streptophyta > Magnoliopsida > Myrtales > Myrtaceae > Rhodamnia > Rhodamnia rubescens. The sequence goes on along the minus strand of JAILYA010000096.1, from coordinate 756,581 downwards.
TTGTTCATACTTATCCGATTAATAATAATAATAATAATAATAATAATAATAATAATAATAATAATAATAATACAAGAAAAGTGAAAGAGCGTGTGATAGAAAGAACTAGATTCGACGGTCCATCGGTTATTCAACAATCCATAGATTTACAATTTTCTTGAGATATGATGAGTAATGATTGTGTAGTGACATGACAATTGGATTTACGTCTCACGCGATTTCAAAAAATATAAAAGGAGCCGAGTTCAAAAGACAAGCATATTCGACCAAAAAAAAAAGACAAGCATATGCCTGTCCAATCATTTCTTTTGAGGATTATATATATATATATATATATATATATATATATATATATATGAGTACGTAAATAGTTGTAGAAAAGGTGATCAAATAAAAAGCACAATAATTCCTCATCACACTTCATTGCAACCGTGCATGGACGCCAAACAATTTACTCTTGTGGTGATAAATCACCATCATCATTAATACACAATCTGCGGAAAAAAAACCCGATTATCCGGTGAAAGAATTCATTCTTGCATTAGGCATAAATCAAACACTTCGTGGAACATTAGTAGACCACGACCGCCACCTTAATTCAAGTAGACGCCTGCATATCGCTCGGTTATAATTCAATGAAGAAAAGAAGGGAAATTATTCTTGTGATTGACCTCATTAATCGATTCGTGCTCTCGTAAGCAAGAGGAGTTTGAACTAAGAAAGCGTGGGACAAAGAGAGAAGGCAAGAGGGGAACTGCCTGGCCTTCCTCGGCATGGATGACTCCTTTATGCTTCTCTTTGTCCCCACCCACTTTTGGCATGGTTTTTAGGCCATTTAATGACTTGGATTTTTCGAAGTTTGTGTCCGAAATGAAAGTGTCGTCTTAATTTACGGGGCATTAGAAAAGAAGTCAAGAGTGGTTTCGAATGTTAATCTTGACCGTTCTTGAAGGTTCCCAGTGTTAATCAAACTTTTAAGACAAATGGTTACATAGTCAGTTTCAAGACGATGACCTCACATAATTTTACTAGAAAGCGATTATGAGGTAACATGAGCTCCTCTAATACCATGTTAAAAAAGCTTAAACCGATAGATGAAGGGAGATGACATGAATATCAAGAGCATATAAGACCCGTTGTGCAAAAGGGATAACACTGGCTCTAATACCATATTAGAAAATTCAACCCAAAAGTTTAAGATGATAGGTGAAAGGACACCATATGAATATAAAGAAGCATATATGATCCGCTGTCAAATGATGTCGGACAGTAATTTTGACATTTACTTTGATAATTGTTAGGGTATGATTCATACTCCCCATCGACAGAAAAGAACGTAATGTAATGAGAGGTGCGAGGCACTAATTATAGTAGCATCCTTTGCTAGACTTAACCCTATTTTAAGAGTGAATCAGTATAAAACCTCGTGTCTCGATTTTTTTTTTTCGTTCTTTTAGACTTTACTTCATTATGATTATGTACTGAATTCTAACAATAATAATGTTTCCCAATCATATAATTTTATTATAAATAAATGTGATTTCTTCTTCTGGGTCAGACCAACCAATATTCTAAAGAAATTCGGCTGGTAGGTTGTCCCTAGATTTTTCAATAGTGTGTTTGACAATTTTAAGCCATGTAATTATTACAACCACGAGAGAGCAATCGATGTGCACTGTCGCGGATTATATATTATATATAGCCCATGATATTATGTATATAGAGAGAGAATACAAGAAAGAACGTAAGCCTCCCCAGACCATATATGAGAGGGGACTACTAACACTCTGATTGTGTACATGTTGAAGAATGAGCTAGCGACTCATAGGTAGTCCTTAGTTAGGCGAACTCACCGGAGCCGTAACGAATGCGAGTCTTTGATAATTGTCATTTCTTATGGACCCAAACTTGGGTGATCTATCCATGACCAAGAAGATTCATTTCGTCTTGATTCTTATAGAGTGAAAGGGACATAAAAAAATCCAAATTTAGAAAGTACAAAAATAAATTAATTATAATTAATAGAGTAGCTTAGTTGACTAGTATATCGAAATTAAAATAAAATAATTTATTTAGTATAATAAAATCTATTTCCATTTCGGATAATCGATTTCCATTGCGAATATTTTTTGAATATTCAATTTTTTAATCAGAACAAATAAAAAAATTTACAAATTTTATTTTGTTTGAATTCCTTTTCTATTTTATTTTTTTTTTTTTTGATACAAGATGTAAATATCAACTTTTGCTCATAGCTTTTTTTTTTTTTTTATAGTGGGAATTCTCTTCTTGACATACAAAGGGACATTGATTACTTTGCATGTAGTTTTATCATGTTCTTCACGCTATAAAATTCATAGTTTTATCATATAAAAAGAGAAGAGAGAGAGAGAGTAGCTAAGAGTTGAAGCTAAACTGAAAACAGGGCAAAGTTGTTTCCCCATAAAAAGAGCGAGAGGGGTCATCGACAATGACATTACCACTTTCATTAGAGGAAAATAACATAAATGGTCCATGAACTTTGGTTGAATGTGTAATGTGGTCTACTGAACTTTTAATTTGATCAATACAGATTCCTAAACTTTAGTCCAATGTGCAATATTGTTCCCGAACTTTCAATTTGTTTAATGTGATCTCTAAACTTTCGGAATATATTCAACTTAGTTCCTAAACTATAAGAAAATATTCAAAGCGGTCCCTAAAATTGAATTAATGGAAGGACTACATTGAACATTTTCATATAATTTAGGGACTAAATTGAACATGTTCCAAAAGTTCATGGACCATATTGGTCAAATAAAAAGTTCATGGATCACATTGCATATTGGGCTAAAATTCAAGGACCATATTGGTCAAATTAAAAGTTCAAGGACTACATTATACATTTGATCAACGTTCGGTGATCATTTGTATTATTGTTCCTTCACTGTGTGACCTTGTGCCTCACTCAGTTTCTCCAACTTCCGCACTAAATCAAGTAAAACCAATGTACAATAATGTTGTCAGATACAAAATGAAAGAATCGTCTTCTCTTTGAGAGCTGCACCGATGCTAATTCGCAATCCGTGCGTTCGGGTCACCACCGGTTGAGAGCTATCGTAACGGGAAAACTCCATCCGTGACGACGACCCTCTTTTTTTCTTTTTTTGTCACCTGTGTGATGTTGAAGTCTCGTAGAGACCCGTCTCAGGACGAATCGTATACTTAATGATGAAACGAGAATTCATGAAACAGCATAGGCCCGTTTACGTTTTCCTTTTTCACGAAAGAAAGTGATACTTTTCTTGACGACAATGCCTAAATTAATTACATAGAGCCGTCCTTCTAAATTATTCCCTCATTAACACATCTTTCACTAAAATGAAATGATTTCTAAACGGGACTCACTCTTGCGACCATGCAACAAAATTTGTCATTAATGCAAATTTTACCTAACTATTCATCCTCCTAATTTAATTACTAATAAGGCTAGACAGAGAATATCAATAAGATCTTGCAACATTGAGAGAGATGGGGTCATTTTTACTAAAATTAACCGATTTCTCAATGGAACTCGCTATTGCGATGAGGCAATCGAATTTGTCACTAAGGCAAATTTTACCTGACCATTCATCCTCCTAATTTAGTTACCTTGTAAGACTAGACAGAGAATATCAATAAGATTTTGCAACATTCAGAGCGATGGGGTCAGTTATTGGCAGGGACAAAAGTTGATTTGCATCAATTGTGCTAAAGTTAGCTTCTTGGGGTCAAGCACTGTATTAATTCCCTGGGCTTTAACCGAAGCCCGGGGAAGACACAAGCTTTATCTCATCTTTCGCTTTTGATCCGTTTTAGTAGTCCTCACGCATAGGGACAAGTAAATTAGGTTTGGTACAACGTTTTGGAACAAAATTGTCAAATTAGCAAATAAGTCCTTTCAATTCGTGCAATTAGGTATCGCTAATTGCGGACCAGAGCTCGGCTAGATTCAATTATAGTTATATAAGTTTGTGAGTGACATTTCATGATGTTCATGTGAATTTAGAAAGATTGTTAAATGTGAATCAGCATTTTCTATTGGAGGCAATAAGTTCATGGTGTACGTGCACCTTTTGATCCGTATAAGCCCGTTATCTTGCCTCACAATACCTCAAATTTCACGTTGTGGACCAGACCTCGGCTAGATTCGAATTATAGTACTCCAAAGAGATGTGCCACAATCCTCGCGGTAGCCTCATCATGTAGATGTTGTTCAAGCGTAGAGCATATGGACCGGCGTGCGCAGTACGTGTGACGGGTTTCGACTGTAGGTGCGTCAAAACCCTCTTTCTCGCCTCGATCCAGATGTTTCATGTCGACTCATTACGTAGGTCAGCATGAAGTGTTTTGAGTACAAGGAATTTCTCACAAGGAGAAAAGAGTTGGTGGAAACATTCATGCAGGTGGTGCTGACCAAATCTGGCACCAGATTCCTGCAAAACAATTTGCTCTTAAGAAGAGGACCACATCAGCATTAGAGAGCTAAGGCGTTAGGGTTGGCTGGGCACTCTGAATTGAGCCCTAACATAGCAATGCACTCCCCATACTTTGCTAGCCTTAACAGTCTTAATCATAGTCTAAAACCAAGAGGCCAAACTCAGACACACGTATTAACAATTAATGTCCCAGCATCAAACCTAATAAAGAAAAGCCACCTACATGTCCCCATGGACATGTCTGCCACCATCACTACACCCAACCAAACGTCTCTCTCTCTCTCTCTCTCTCTCTCTCTGTGACATACGTGCCCCACACATACACATCTATAGAGGCCCATATTGGTGACTGTCAGTGCATGGTTTATAAATAGGCCGAAGGTGGCGGCTTTCTCACATTTGGTTTCCTGTTGCTTCAAGCTTTCTTTGTTCATTCCTCAACAAGAACTTCCCACCAAAAAAAAGGAGAAAAGAAAAGAAAGAAAGAAAGAATGGGAAGAGGTTCAGCTAAAGATTACTCACCTTCTTCGTCTTCGTCGTCATCTTCACCATCTTCAGTTGATAGCAGAAAGCACAAGAACCGTCCGGGAGCCTCCCTCTCTTTTGCTTCTTCAATGTGCCAGTTTTCCGGCTGCAACAGCGGGTGCTCATCATCAACGAGAGGAGGAAGGACAAGAAGAGGAGATCTCAACATTGATCTGAGGCTTGGACTCAGTATATTCTCCCCTGATGCCCAAAGAGATAATTGGATTGACCCTTCGGCTTCGAAGCAGAGGTATGATTTGGTTTGTTCGTTGAATTGATCGCCATCGCCTTCCAAACTGTTGCCTCCCGTCATCCCCATTACGGATTCCAGATTTGTTTCCTTTTTTTTTTTTTTTCGGGGGAGAAATTTCCTGGTTTTCTTTTATTGCAAGTTATTAGCAGATGAGAAGAGAGAGAATCAGTTGCCAAAGGTGTAGTTGGAAATGTATATAAAGATGCCTTCTTTTTTCGGTTTCTGGAAATTAGCAGACAATGAAAGTCATAGTTCACCAAACATTTTCAGCTTATATTTGGAAGTGCATTATCGGAAAATCAACAGTAGGATCTTTTTGAAATTGAATTCGATATCATTTTCCGACATAATTTTGATTTCAGGGAACAAAGACAAGACTGGCCACCCATCAAGTCCCTCCTGAGAACCACACTTGCTGTTGCAGGCAAAGCTGATACCAGCGTTAGCAATGCACATAACAACAATGGCGATAGGAATGCTTCTTTGTTTGTCAAGGTGTACATGGACGGGGTCCCAATTGGAAGAAAGCTCGACCTGCTAGCTCTTCACGATTATGATGATCTCATATCAACTCTTGCTCACATGTTCACAACCCCAATTGCTTGTAAGTACACACATTTTCAGGGAGAAACAAGAAACGGGTTCTTCTCTTTTGGGAGCATTTTCATCAATCTGTGAATCTGGAAATGAGTTCCTTCCCTTTAATTCTTGAAAGATGCCACTTAATCTCAAAAATTCAAAATGTGCAGGTCCTAATGGAGATAGAGCTGATCATGCCGAAAGCCTGCATGTTTTGACCTATGAAGACAGAGAAGGAGATTGGATGATGGCTGGAGATGTTCCATGGGAGTGAGTTCAATCGTCCCATACGAGTTCTGATGACTTTTTCCAATTTAACCACCCTTTTCTGCACTTTGCAACCAGAACTCCTCACAGTTTGTGCATTTATGATTTCCATAGGATGTTCATGACCACCGTCAAGAGACTGAAGATCACGAGATCCGACAGATGTTAGCATTCAGGACAATTACTCCATTTTTCATATTGTCTTCTGGTTGAAGTGGGAAGACTAATCATACAGAGATGTACAGTCTCATGTCAAATTGATGATGACGACGACGACAACGACGACATGGGTTATTAATTATTATACACAGTGCTAAAACTGCTGAATCGTTTTTCAGTTATTGCAACTTGGAGAATATCATTACACAACACATTGATAAGGCAATAGTAAAACTTGTGGAGAGAAGTTGAAGAACATCTGGAGATTTTTGAGTGCTTCTGATTGCTGGGTACTTTTTGTTCTTGAACTTTCATTCTTTTCTTCTTTTCCACTTATCCCCCTTTCATCATGCTTTTACTTTTGTTCCTTCTCTTTAATTCACGTGGTCCGTCCTCTAGCACCTCGTGTTCCCAACAGTATTTACTTTCGCTCTGGTATTATTACCATTGGAAGTAACTTTTTGAATTGGAGGTCCTAACAAAACTTCATCTGCTTCTTCACTACACATGAGGATCATTGGATGGATAGATTCTTTTCTATTAATTAAGCAAAACCTCGAGATCGTACCGTTTGTAGACGGGCGAAATCGCAGTTTACGATAGTTAAGATGAAAGATAAGGAATTAACTAAAGCATACTTTGTTAAGTTCCCCTGATCTGATACTATGAAAAGTTTTGTGGGCGGTGAGCAATTGTTTTAAAAAAGTCTTTAGAGGAAGGCATAATTTAACATTTAAATACACTAACACTCCTGCTCACACTTAGGCCAGACTTTAGCTTTTGCTATGATACCATAAAAAATTTTGCAGGGTTATAATCAATTGCTCTAAAAGTTTTAAGCTTTCAAACAACAGAGATGATTTAATAGTTCCATATTATATCAACAATTTACCCTTTGGAATACGCTTTCTTACTGTAAATAGACTAAGGAGAATGTACATCTTTTTTTTTTTTCTAATGGCTGATTGAATGTTCTTTTTCTACATTGACACGCTCAGAAACAATATTGGTAACATTATCTCATTCCTATTCTATATTTTAGGTTTTTGATATGGTGAGCAAGGTTCAATTAAATTTGTAAGAGAAATGAGATATTTAGGTGTTAATATTCCAAGATCTTCAATAGAGAATTAGCATTTCTAAGAGAGAGAGAGAGAGAATATTCGTGAAAGCTACGTTTCATTCAACATATTTGGTAAAGAGTACACGAGATGACTTTGTTTATATAGAATGAGAGACACTTAAAGCTCTAATTACCTTAATTAAGACTCACCTACTAAGGACTAACTAATTAACACCACTAAATATACTTCAACACTGCATAAGCAAAGAAAAAATCTTTTTCTAACCGCCTCTATCTGTGTATGTGTGTGTATATATATATGTAGGGGATAATTGCGACTCAAATTCAAATCTACGCGGCCCGACTAATGGCCTAATCCAATAAATTTTGCAGCGACCTAACTAAGAAATTTCCATAAGATCTCTGATGCTAGGATTTTGTTTGCGTTTACTCTTCCGTTGTACTAGAATTCTGACTGGCGACTTCCTGCTCCTCCTTTGCCCGTGGACATTGGTCGCATCAAGCGAACCGGCCATGTGAAAACTCAATATCCTCATTATTCGACTCCCATTACATGATCTCCGTTCCTACAGCTCGATGACAACCATCCTCTCTTGCACTGTTAAACAAAGTAGAACTTTTGGTTCTTCCATGGTCATGGAAATCGAATTTCTGATGATCAAGATCAAGAGGCTTGTCCGAAGATACTTTCAGTCCCATTTCTGGGAAGGAGGAAGAGCGAGTCACGGACAGGAAGAAAGCTGGGCCTAGTCGCCTCCTTTACTCGAAGATGTTTCATTTGGGCTTTGGTTTTGAAAGCACAGCAACTTCCATAATCCATTCATTGAAACTAGGTTTTGGGATGATAGAAAGCCACAAGATCCCAAACCAATGATATAATAGTGCAAAGAGAAATAAAACCCATGAAAATGCATTGAAGCTGGAGCACACGGTGGAAATCGCTCCTCTTAGAAAATTATCTTTCTTAACACTATTCGGCCGGCGTGCATCATATGTGCAATCGCGAATTCAGGAATAACCACACGAAAAGAACGTGGCGCGCCCGAAGAGAGAATGTGCTGCACGTATCACCGTCGACAGCTAAGAAGAGCGAGTAGTAAGATTTGGAGCTACCGCGATTGGAGCTCCGATGAATATTGACGAGTCTATCTTAGAGCACGATTTAGCTCAAGACCTTACTATACCCAAATAATAGGTCGAATGTAATCTTTCGTCATAATTTCGTTTCTTTATTAACCCTTGAGATATGGAAGGGACAACGTACGGTGGAGGAATCTTTCTCTCACTTTCGGGAAAGTATGGAAAGTAGAAATCTCCCAAACCTAGACAAAATGAAAGGCAGTCATAAACAAACAAATATTTTTATCTATAAAGAGAGATCTTATCCAACGAGAAGGAAGTGATAAGATCAAAGTGGATACAGAAGCAACGACAAAATTTTGAGGAATCCGATTGATTATGAACCACTTTTCCCTTCCCAAGTTCTTGATGGGGACACCTAGTGGTCCTCTCATAATGATCTCCTCCTCTTCCAATTAACTCTTGGCCATACAGTGCACGTACGGATTGTGTGGGGTCTTGGGAAATATAAATCGCTCCTCAATTAAAAGTGTGTGACAGTACTTGAAACTCAAAAGCTTACGTCATCGCGATTACCGTGTGATCACATAAACTCTATTCATTGGTCGTCATCGAATTCCGAGTGAGGCATACGAGGTGCATACACACGATCCAACCGAACGAAACTCAAGCATATGTTGTTCATGAGATGTCCGGTTACCTCTAATCTTGAGTACGTTAAATAATCTCATGCCGGAAGAGGGCCTTTGTCGGAAGAATTACATTCTGCCCTCTTGACTTCTTTTTGGATTGTGACAAATTATGTTCTGACATTTCAATTTCTGCAATTTGCCCTCTGACTTTTGAAATTGGTGACCATATGTTCCTTGATGTTGAATCCAATCAAATTCTTGTCGCAATATTCGAACATGTACTACACGTGATTAGTTATAGAAGGCAACTCGGTTATACATCATCTATATATGTGACAGAACTTCTACGGACTACACAAAAAGTATATTTGAGAACCATATACCGATGGGCATGTAGTGTTACCTTCGCTCAAATTCCTGCGGATACTTCAGTCACTGCTCTCACATGCAACACGTTTATGAATTGTCCTACTTTTATTCGCATGTACTTATATGACCAATTTGCTCTCAGTTATTAGTCACATTATCGAAACTCCAAGCAAAACTTGATCGGAACCCACACAGGGGGGATATGGTGCGATCGATTCCCAAAATTCAGTGGGCCAAAATGCAGATATTGTAGCGTCACGAGGCAATTTAGAGCAATCCTAAAATTTTGGGGGCAATATGTAATTTGCCCTTCTTTTTATTGGAGGGACAAGTTTCAAAGAAAGTTCCTATGTGCATAAATCTTGAGCGAGGTGGGTTAATAGCCACAGAATTTAGGTGATGTCTATCTGGGACCAAACACATCCCGCTTCAAATGAATGTTGTCCACAAAAGTCGGTGTTATTCATAAAAATCCCATGACTCTTCTTCTTCCACTTCCAAGACAAGAGACGTGGTGCGGAATTTTCACTTCCATTGGAACAATTATGGGTACGATTGGTCGGTACGAGGTGGTGGATAAGCATAAAAGGCAGAGGGTGAAAACGTGGTCGTGCAATTAAAATAGATGGGGAAAAAAAAAGAAGCGTTCATATCTAAAAACAAATTTAAAAAATAGAGGGAAATAAAGGAAGAAGGAAGGAGTTCGTTACAATGCAACATAGAAAGGAATTTAAGAAGCCGACAATAAAACGACATAAGTGTAACAGTGTAATCTCAACCACAAGTATTATGAATGTACAAAAAAATATATCGTAATTATAGTGGGGCCCACCTCTCGATCTTATGAATTTAACGTATTTAACGTCATAGTAAAATCTTATAAAAAAGAACATTTATTAAATCTCCCATACATTACCATTAATCATGGAATTCAAATGAGACATTTCATTAAATCTCGCCATGACATTACCATTAATCATGGGGATTCCCTATAGAGATGGGACAACCTAACTCAATAGGAAAAAAAAAACATAAAGATAAAAACAAAATTACCAACTTAATCAAACTCCAAACTCTCCTAAACTTCTTCATGCGAAACACCACATCATCAAAGATTCATAATTACAGAGGAGGGGGTCTCTCAAAACCTAACCTTGTAATAATAAACACTTTCTCTTTCTTGTTTTTCTCACTCTTTTTGCCTCTTGTTTTTTTATTTATTTTTGGGGTTTCATCTCCTCCTGTTCTTGGGCACCATCCCAATACAAACTTCCACCAACCCATCATCATATCTACAACAGAAATTGGCAGCTCAAGGTGGTGCAATTGGAGCTTTTCCTTGGAAATCTTTTCTGTTCAGTCGCATGGGATGGCCTTGGACTTGTCGAGGATCGACCACATCACTTGGACATCCTCGTAAGCGCAGGCCATCACTTCCCCCTGCAAGTTGGTCATGTTCGCTCGCTTCTCATGCTCTGCAAATACGAACAAAAAAACGCCACAAGAAACGCATCAGTATACACAGTTCATATGGATGTAGATGAGATGGGGACTGAAATGGTGTGAAAATACGCAGACCTTGGTGGGACTTCTTGTCTCGGGAGGGGCTCTGGCTGAAGAAGGTGCAGGCTTTCCGAAATGGGGAGGTGATGGTTTTCTTCCAAGAAGCCATTTTTGGTGTCTCTGAGGTTGTCGTTGTTGCTGCTGCTGCCGAGCTGTGATCTTTTGGGTTCTCTGTCTGGTAATTTTTGTGGGAAGTCATGAAGACTGAAGTCTTAAGGCTTGATCTTAGAGTCAATTTATATAAAGAACACGGCACAAATGAAAGAGGAGAGAGAGAGAGAGAGAGAGAGAGACAAGATCCGTGAGACGAGCTAATCAATGATCACTTGCTTTTCCAAAAAAAAAAAAAATTCCCTTTATTATGTGAGAAAAGTTGGGTCAACCGAAGATGGCACATGGGGCACGCTCCCACACAGAGCCCTACACGTGAATACCTTCCATCTTCGTCTTCAATGTGAAATTCTTTTCTGATAAATTAAAGAAGAAGAAGAAGAAGAAAAAAAAGAAGAAAGAAAGACATATGAAGTATGATACTCTATGTCATGAAAGATGCCTATAGAAGTGAAATGGAGGTTGTTTCTAGTTTCTAGCATTTAAAATGGCGATTGCGTTTCTTTACAATAAAGTCGTGGAGTGACTCATTCGCTTGTGATTTTCCGATCGCCGCCTCATCTCGACTAGAGTTATCTCTGTTGCTTAAAAAAAAAAATTGGCAAGCCATCTGAATCAGGACAATTGGAAAGCAACTTTTTCCTTGTATTTCAATACGCTTGAAAACCATATTATTTGATAGAAAAGTAGGCTCTCTTTTATTGTAACAGAAAACTATAAACATGTTTGAAACCAAACAAATCGTATATTGTGCTAGATAAATGCAATTGATCGCCTGAAAAATCGTAAGTACTTACTAATACGACATCCCAGCCAATGCCAAGTCCTGAAAGTTATATGTGAAAACTAAAATGCAAGATGTCTCTAGTTTTAAGCATTTAAAATGGCAATTGCGTTTTTGGGGGTAAAGTCGTGGAGTGAATCCTTCACTTGTGATTTCTTCATTTGCGCCTCGTCTGAATTAAAATTATCTCAATTGCTATTTTTATTAAAAAAAAAATAATTCATAGTGAGCCGCTTGAATCAGAATAATTGGAAAGTAACTATATTCTTGTATTGAAGTGCGCTTGAAGATCATATTGTTTCTCAGAATAATAAATATTTTTTAAGGTAAACGAAGACTAGAAGTATATTTGAAACCGAAGAAATCATATATTGTGCCAAATAAATGCAATCGATCGGTTGAATTGCGATACGTTCTTACGAGCACGACATCTCAGTAAATGATAAGCCAATCACTATGTGGTAAGCGTACATACTCATGTGAATTACATTGTCTCTAATCCAAAAGATGAAACTGCACACAGAAATGAAGTTTTGCAGATAAATGAATTTAAGAAAAAAAAATCTTCACGACCTAACTTTTGTCCTTGGCAAGCCTCTCCCTTTCAAGCGTCACGTGCTCCGTGATGAAATTGCCTTTTCAACCAATAATTTGTCTCATGCGTGAAAGTTAAATTGTACTTCTTACCCCAAAGTGTGATGAGATGAACAATTTCTTGACTATTATAGTCGAGATATGTTAGCTGAAGTTGACCATTTCTAGCTTGTAATTATTCTAACACCCAGGACATGAAAAGTCGTATGCTGGACCGAAAGTACACTTGGAAGTTTAGTAGCCTTATCACTTGCTATTAATTTAGTCTCCATTAGCCGAGCGGAAAATGGGTGGGTTTGGGTGGGTTCTGGGTGTGGTTTTGTGTGTTGCACCTTATCACTTAGCTCGATCGAGTCCATTTTGAAAAACTCGCGCAGCTAGATGTGCAGTGATCTAATTTAGAATAAGATTTGACTTTGGAAAATCTATCAAGTCCTGACAATTACAATTGCGCCAATTCGATTCTAAATCTTTTGAATTTGGACAAATTCGGTCTATTGGCCAACCTAAGCGTTAGCGTGGACAATTCTTCATAATATTTAATGATTTTTATTGAATTTTTGTATTTGTTTGTTTATTTTTCCTTTTCCTTTTGTCTTCATTCTTCCTCTAGCCCGTGCCAAGCGGTGGCCGACCGAGGCGGAGGCCGGTGAGGCTTGACCTTGCCCTCGCCTCACCGGCTTCCACCTCTAGTCCGTTGTTGGGCTTGGCAGCCCCGCTAGAGGAAGAAGGAAGAAAACAAAAAGAAAGGAAAAATAAAATAAAAATAAAATAAGGGCGGCACTATTTTCACTATAATTTTGGCTAAGATGCTCCTTTTTTCCAGGTTAACTTACTAAAATACCCTCCTCTTTTTTTAATTAAATATTTCTTCTTTTATCGAGACTAATCCACAAATCTACTTTTATTTTTAGTCGATCTTGATAAAAACGGAAAAGGAAAATTGATCACAAAATGGAAAAGATTAATTTTTTAAAAGTATAATAAAATGTCGAACATATTTGTATTTAGATATGTATTGACAAAGGATAAACACATAAAAGAAAAAAACATGAAATTTCGTGCTTTTTCAACTCTTTATATAAAGAAAGGAATTAATATCGATTGTAAATTCAATCTTATACAAGTGGATAAATAATTTAAAATATGCTTAAATTTTTTCCCTAAAATTTTTTTATGCGAGTTTGAAAGTACGGGATGTGTAAATAAATTTTCAACCCCATCTTGCAATTTGTAACTTTAGAAACTTGCAAGTCTACTTGAAAATCACCCACAAGATCAAAATCTACTTGATAATTATATAGATTTTAAATTTCAACTTTGAAAAAAATTTTTCCTCAAACTATTTCATAAAAAATAGACAGTTAATTATGTGTTCATAAGTCGTTATAATTAAAATTTTCTAATATTTTATATAGCTTTTTCCAATTAAAAGCATGAGATCATATTAAGAATAACAAACTTATATAGAAAAAGTGATAGCATGATGCATTATAGAATGATATTTTATTGGGTGTAATTTGACATTTATATTGTGAATTTGATATTTAAAAGGAAAAATAGAAATAAAGATAGATATGTTGGTTAGGTTGATAAAAAAAAAAAATAATAACTTGAAGAGAGAAAGGGTATTTCGATTTATTGATTGAAAAAAGGAGTGTCTTAATCAAAATTAGAGTGCGTGCAGCACATGACTTGACTGAGAGAACGAAGACTCCCTCAAACGGCCATTTCAGTAAGGGCGGCGATTATACGATGGTCCCCGGGAGAAGGGTGGGGGACCCAATATTCCGTTTAAGGAACATAACTCAATCACGAAAAATAAAATAAAATAATAACCAAGTGAACGTAGTGCTTTCTAGTATAATATAATACATTAGCACTAAGATCGAGAAGAAATACTTAATGGTGCCACGGAGTTTAATCTTGACGTTGACAAGTAACTGATCGGCTTGCTTCATAAAGCCACCCAAAAAATAATTTAAATAATTTGATTTAGGGCCTATTTAGTAACGCTTATATTTCTCTAACTCCTCTTCTTTTGTTTAGGAGAATAGAAAAAAATAGAAATCTGTTTAATAACGTCAATTAATTTTTCTGTTCCCAAAAACATATCAGTGGCCAGGAAATATATTCGGAACATAAACAACAATAAAAAAAAAAAAAACTTCTTTGTTCTTGGAAAAAAGAATTAAAAAAATTATTACTGCTCAGAAATTATTTTCGAAAACAGAATTGTTATCGGACAGACCACGTCATAATTTGGCATTGGCAAGTTCTTTTCTCAAATAATAAATAGTAAAATAACGAACCAAAAATGAAGTCCAAGCCAGTGTCTTGCTTTCGGAGTTTTTTTTTTTCCTTTTTCTTAAAGATTTAATTTTTTTTCCTTGGGACTTCCTCAAAATTCGAAATTGTCTAGGTTTGAACACATCGAAAGAAGTGAACCTCAATCAAGATCGAAAAAAAAAAAAAACAGTGCATCCCCCCTTATCCGATTTTTCGTAATTTCATTATTTTATCCAAAAAATTCATAATGGGATTTCTGGTTCAGAGGTAAGCAAAAAAAATGAAATTGTGTCAGTGATAAATGATTATGGTTCACGTTTTCTAGAGAATAATTAGAATATTCAAATGACCATAGCAGTATGAACACGATAATGATAACAACTAGGGTTTCACATGTAGTCAAATTTGAATCGATTGGACGGTTTGATTTGTTAGTTTGTGTGGATGTTCATCCTTTCCATTTTTTTATTTAATTTTTTCACATGCGATGACTTCGAACAAATAAATAGAAATTTTTTATTTGTTTAAATAAAGAACCCACTTGCTTTTTTAAAAAAAATTAGGGTTTGTATTTGGATTATTCTCTGGGAGACCCTCTTTTTTAATCTCGTTTCGATTCGTAATGTTCATCGTCCACTTCAGTTTGACCGAGTGGAGACCACTAGAGATTCCTATTCAAGGGAGACTGACCCAAATGACCAGTAAAATATAAAAAAGTGAAGACATATCCGCAGTTGTAACAAAGTTACCAATACGAGGACTAAATCGGAGTTATCCAACATCTTTTTCCTTATTTTGATAATTGTTTTCTCATCAGCTCTATTGCTAATGTTGTTCTTATGGTGAGATAATCCAAAAAGTAATTCGAGTGTGTTTATAAAGACTCGTGATGAAAGGACTCATTGCAATAACCAACAGAATCGGAGGAATTCCTTGCTGATCAAAAGTTAGACGACGAAATCGTAACGAAGATACCATTTCGAGGACTAAGTCGGAGTTGAATATTGTTTTTTTTCCATCAACTCCATTGGTAATGTTGTTCTTATGGTGAGATAATTCGACCATCCAATAAATAATTCGAGTGTGTTTCTAAAGACTCGTAATAAAAGGACTGCAATAATCGAAAATATAGGAGGAATTCCTTGCTGAACAAAAGTTAGACCATGAAATCGTAACAAAGTCACATTTCAATGACTAAAACATAGTTATCCATCATCTTTGGCTTATTTTTATTATTGTCTTTTTCAATGTTGTTCTTATGGTGAGTTAGTTCGCCATCCAATAAGTAATGCCAGTGTGTTTATAAAGACTCGTAATGGAAGGACTCGACTGCAATAACCAATGAAATCGAAGGAATTCTTTGTTGAACAAATGTTAGACGAGGACTAAATCGGAATTATCCAACACTTCCTATTTGGAATATTATTTTTCCATCAACGCCATTACTAATTTTGTTCTTATGTTTCACTTATGCACATGGAGTGCTCTTGCAAGTGCAAAAAGGAGATACGGATGATGATGATGGGGAAGGGGCCACAAAACTAATCCCTACCCTTGAATTGATTTCTGCTTACTATTTCCAAAAACGAAAAAAAAATAAGTTCCTCTCATTCCTAAAATTATAATTATCGGATGCTTCGATTCGACATTTTGTTTGCAAAATATGTGATTCTTGTCTCCTAAAGCAAGGGGAGTGGCCCCTCCTTATGTTCCTTCTGTTTGGCATCCCAATATGTTGACGTTGCCTCCAATTTGATTATTCGTTACTTAGGGTTTAAACCGAAGTTAATCAAAACGAGGAGTACCTAGGGCGATGCTAATTGAGTGATATAAACATCTACCTTAATTTAGATCACAAGGGAAATTAGAATACGTAGAAACGACGTTTCTTGCACTAGAATATGCAAAGCCGCTCGTGCAATGTTGTGGTTGTTCGTTTGAAGCAAACAGAACATGTTATTGTGTAGAGATACTGCACCTTAAGTTGGGAAGATACGGATGAAATACTATACATGTCGGCATTATTCATGATATTTGTAACTATATTGATTAAGAAAAGACGTAACATAGAATTAAAACATTGTCAAGATGAATGCATGTGGGCACAGAAAAATATTTCATGTGATCGTTTTAACATGTTGGCATCGATCATTGCCAGACGCTGACTAATTATTCGCTAATCGCCAGCACCCCATCTTTTACTACGCAAATAATCAATCACAACATAAGTCTACATGTTTCTGTTGCCATAGTTTAAGGGAAAAGTCCCCAAAAAGTCCTAAAAATTCAATTTGCACTAATTCAATCCTAAACATTTCAATTAGACCAATTCAATCCTCAACCTTTTCAAAATTGGCATCAATTGAGTCTATCCGTTCAATTTTGGGTAGGAATTACTGCCATGGATGTCAGCTATCCTAGTGCCACGATTAGCGCTAATGTGGACATTTTACAATTTTTTTGAAATTTTTTATTTCTTTTTGTCCTTGTCTTGTCCTAGCACAGCTCCATGCTCTACAAGGGTTAGCCTTGCCAACGCTAGCTCTCGCCCAGCCGAGGCCGACCCTCTCGCCCATAGCTTATGCATGAAAGAAAAAGAAAAAAAAAAACAAACAAATTGTAAAGGAAAATGTTCACGTCAACATCGATCGTACCATATAGAAATGCCAAGCGTCTACAACAGCAATTTCTAGCATAAATTGGCCGTATAGAATCTATTGGTACCAATGTAAAAAGGTTTAGAACTATATTGATCCAATTGTGTGGTTTGAGATTGAATTGGTCCAGTTTATGATTTTTTTTTTTTTGGGTACTTTTCCCATGGTTTAACGTGGTGTAAATTTTACTTTGGAATGTTTCTAGAATAATTTTTACTCAATAAGGGTCCGGTTATTTCATTTCCTAAAAATGATCACTCGTATCGCTTGAAATAATTAATCAATAAAAAAATATTTTCATTATCAACAACAATTTACATCTAAAAATTTTAGTGTACGATAAAATTATTTTTCATTCATTCATTTTTGTAAGTGATAAGAGATCATTTTGTGAATATATATTTTCAAATTATTTATTTTTCGCAAAATACACGGAGCGTAAGAGAAAGAACCTTGTGATGTCATAAAAAAATCAAGCTTATGAAATCCTATATCGAAATAATTTTGTTCTTAGAAACAAAATTTGGAACATTTTTTAGAAACAGTTGGAAATAATTTTGTTTTTAAACACATTCTCTTCTCTTTTCTTTTGTGACGAGGTTGACACTTGATTTTTTTATCATTTTATTTTAGTAAATTAATTAAAAATACCAAAACAATTCATGAATTTACAAAATCAACTTTGGAAGCTTTGGCCTAGCCTTAGGAACCAATTTCGAACAAAAAATTATTTTTCATAATTTTTGACATTTTTTGGATTTATTTTAATTATAAAAATATCAAAAAAAAGGAAAACAAAATAGTATTCGTGGTCAAAAAAATGCACAAAAATAGTCCATATTTTTATTTTAATTCCTTTTTCATTTTGGCCTCTTAAAGTTTAAAAAATTCAGTTTGGGACCACATAACTCTTCATTGAACATAATTCTAAATTGACAAAAAAAATCATTTTAAATCATTTTAGCCAAAATTTTTACTTTTAGAGTAATAACATGAAATTTTGATACCATGTATCTCATTTTAGTCCTCATGTTTGGAAAAATTGCACAATTGGACTAAAAGGACGTAAATGCACAAATATTTTTCATTTTAGTCCTCGGTTTCACTCAAAGTGTAATTAATATTTTTCTAGGGGTCCCCATTTAAAGGTAATCATATTTTTAACTACTTGGGAACATTTACATATGACTCATAATTGTAATTTTTCCTATCTATAGAAAATATATTTGATGTTCTCGTTGCCCAATTCCAATTCGTTTCTCTTTTAGTTTTTTTTTTTTATAGTTAATCTTGTCCATATAATAATTTGATAAATTGTGCATAAATTACTTATACATAACTTGGTACAATTTGATTTAGTAAATTGAACAAATGAGATTTGATTTGATTTAGTAAGTTAAAAAGATAATGACATCTTAATTTTAAAATATATAGTCCCCTTAATTAAATGAAAAAATTAGGAATAATTTTTTTGCGAGATACCAATTGTGTTTCTTTTTCTATTTTTTTTTTTTCGAGAATAGAAACTTTATGCAGCTTACCAAACGCATTTCTATTCTTTTTTTTTGTTCCGGGAAAATAATTTTTTTACAATTACCAAAAACGTTTACGTTCTAAAAAATCGTTCTTTGGGAACAATAACGAAAAATGGTGTTTGTTCCAAAAGTTGTTCCGAGAACATAAATGTTACCATATGCGGCCTTACTTTCTGTATGGTGAATCGTTGAGAGCTCAAAATATGATGAAGGTCAAGAGCAATAAATTGGGTTGAGTGAGAAGAAAGCACAGGGTTGAGGCCCTAAGCTCCCCCATTTTCCTCCTTCGAGTCGTACAACCTCAGCTTCCTACGATCTGACTGTTCACTATTCATGACATTTTTGAGCGAATTTAGTCGGTCGCATATTCGAGTTCGAGCTCGAACACATCACCGATTAAAATCATATGTTACCGATGCGATTTGGCTGCTTAAATGTATGATTCTTCCAGCCGGCCGATCGAGTTTTCCATCCAGTTGAGCCAGGCAAGTACAATGAAGCTCGAATAATAATGCCAAGCTATCTCTGATCGACTCGAGTTCCACTCGACCTGTTTCCTAATCGTGGGGAAATGCCAGGCGGACGGGCTCAGCCTATGTACGTATGGCGTGCACGTCCCCCTCCCGTGAGATCCGCCGATCGAGCAAGCTTTCAACACCGGGCCCCGAGCATGGGCTACCATCATCATACAGTCGAAACTAGAGATTGGAGTTGAGGGGGGCCAAAATGAGCCAAAATGCCCAGTCAACAAGGGCAAGGCAAGAACGCCCATGTCATCTGGATCATACTCTCTTTATGAGTTGATGGTCCTCTCTGGGCTTGCTGGGTCTCACCCATCATTCATGACTCCATTCTTGCCATTATTCCTGGCCTATCATTCTATCCGGATGATAGCAACTTCCTCTCTGCCACAAGGGCTTCAACAGTCACAGTGCAAATCCTGAGTAACCTCTTAAGAGATCATTCAAAGTCAAATATGATATCTGGAGGCATGAATTTGTGTAGTTTTTCCATTTTTCTTCCTTAATATTTGTCTTTCAATATTGGGAGGCCCGCACAACGGGCTATTAGCTCTATGGTGAATGCACCCCTAATAATTGTGTAATTATATCCGGGCTATAAGGGCTCTCAGCCATATGGATAGTTCAATATGCTCATCGAGTGCCTGATCCCGAGATGTGAATCATCCAAGGCGAATTAGCATGGCGCGCTCCTCCTGTTCGAATTTGGGTTTGAAACCAAACCTCTCCTTTGGAGGATAGATGGAGCGATTCAGGTGAGATCCAATGTAGATCCAACTTTCTGTTCACTCGTGGGATGTCCAGGGGACTACAATGATTTTCAGTCCCACTTCTTTAGGACTGATCCTGCATTCATAAAATCTGCTTGCTCTTTGAGGGCTGAAATAGAAACTGCATCTTCAGTCACAGAACTTCAGTGAAAATTGAGAACGTAAAAGAACAAATTAGTCATGAAGCACATCTGCAACTCCTATGAATCCCACCCACAAGCCCTTTTGTTACTTGACAAGAACTTTCAGCTTATATAGTGCGGGTTAAGTGTTGGATGGTCGCCGAACCACCTATTGTAGATTCACCTTGTCCCGTCAGAACTTCCGATTGTTACGAACAGCACATGGTCCGGACTCGAATGCGCGCCCCTAGTCCTTTCTAGCTACTGAAGAAGTTAACAAAACACTCTGTTCATATTAAGCATCTCACCCACAAAAGTCTCAGTTGCTTTTGCCACTGTGGACCCCTGTTACCAATCGACAAGCATTGCCTGCTTAGTTTATCACAATAGACTCAATGGTTAAGTAATATACCTTTCAAATTAGCCGCACAATACAAGTTCGATATCACGCATCATCAAGTGCAAATATTTTATGTCTCGACAACTCACCGGGACCATGACTTCCGTCTTATCAGTTCATGAACTAAATGGAATGTTTATCGAGAAGTTTATAAAAAGAAAGTGAGGTTTTTTAAGAGGCCTGTAATTCTTAAACCTTGTGAATGAGAAAGAACCCTATGTTAGTGTGAGACAACTAATGGTATCTTTCCTAGTCCCTACTTCATAAAGCTCATATACACTGTACTAGCTGTTCTTGATCATATTATTGGTGGCTCAATTCAATACTCTTCAAAAACAATTCAGGGCCCCAACAAAAAGCTCCATGATCTTTCACAATCTCTGTCGTAGCTTCACCCACCCTCTAGAGGGACTCCTAATCATCAAAAGTGAAGAGTTTTAATGCGGTGGGCGCGGATTGTTTTGTGCTAAAGCATGACAAGATCTTCAAAGAAGTAGTGAAAGGAAGGATCGGATTGATAGAAAACTACACAAGTATAATGAATCAAAGACATGGAAGGCGACATAAAGGCGAGAACTTGACCGGAATCTTTTGAATGCAGAAAGTTTTGAAGGCCCTCCCTTCTGTGTTTCTCTTGATCAAGTGTGAGAATCTTGTGAGAAATGGTCTTAAGCGCATCCAACCATGATGCTGATCTTACATGGAAAATATCATGAATGAAATGAATGGCTGCTGTTTTTGTCTTATGGACCCAAAGGGAAAGTTTTGATGCTGTAATTTGCCAAAGAAGTTCATCCATGAATTGAATTCAGATGTCAGATGAACAATCTTGAACTTGGCAAAACATTTGAAACTGAATTATATGAACAAATAAAGGAAGGACATTGCAGTTATTCACTGGATTGCAATATTGTCTAGTTCATCACTCCCAAACTAGCTGACTAGTCAGGCCTCGGTTCAACATAGAGGCTCGCAATTGGTGCCCTTTGTCGGGGAAAACAGTAGCGCAGATGCCTAACATTCTGGTCATTCACGGTCAGGGGACACAAATAAACCATGCTGTAAAATTTGAAAATATCATATTCTAGATTTCTTTTTTTATTAATTACGAGGGCTATCCGGGCTTCGCCCGGGGTCCATGAGCACCCTGCAAGCCCATTCGGGTGGCCGACTGGGAATCGGTAGCACCCACCGGACAGAGATGATCAAACTCATGACGCGACAAAACACACCCGAGCCTGTTGCTTACGTAGCTGGGTCAACCCCTTGGGCTTCAAATTCTAGCTTTTCAATCAGTAACAGTTGGTAATTCAGACAATCAAATGGTAAAGCAAATATGGTGGGTTGAAATGGTTGGCCTCAAGGTAACCAACTGTTCTAAGGAAGCACCTTGGAAGAAAGAACCTAACACAGAGGAATCTCACAAAAAGCAACAGGTCCACAATACATTTTCTGCTTCTTCAGGGGAAAAAAAGAAAAGCATTAAGAAACAGAACCCTGAGAAAAGTTTCGATTTTTAGTTTACTTAACATCAAATCCAGAAGACAACCTGGACTGGAAGAGTAAAGAATTGATGAATTAGCATGTGGGGTGTCTACTTAATTCTTAAGCAGTCACTATCACTCCTTCACCAACACCAATCCTTTTTCATTCTCATAGGGGTCATCTTGAACCACTTTGAGGGCGTGCTCTTTGCTTTGCTTTGCTTTGGCCTGGGCTTGTAGGCCTTTGAGCTGGACCCCAATGAGCATTAGGTTCCCTTCCCATTCACAAGCCAAGCCAAACATTTCTTCTTTCACTTGACAACTCACTTTCCAGTATCATCATACAACAACGTCCATATTTCGCCTTGAACCTTTTAAATCGCAAAGACAGTGCAAGGACTAGCACGCTTTTTCGTTCTCTCGCTGTAATTGACATTGTGGGTAGAATATGTCATGTGTGTAGGGATGATTCAGTGAATTATAAGCAGTGAAATGGACTAGACTGTTTATTCCCCGCCGAAAACGGGTATCTCGCCATTACTAATCCGTGACCTCCTATTAAACAATTACATCTAGCTCAATGTGACTTCTGGTTAGGCCGAACTCCGTAGATTTGGCGGCGGGGCATCCATTTTTCCTTCAGGTAGCTTCCTGTGCTAGTGCCAATTGATTAGGAAAACGTAACACATTATTTGCTTTCTATGAAAATTTGAGAAGCTCCCAAGCCTCCGAGGCTGGATTAGTTTTTCTTCTTATGCTCATCAGTGCTGTTGCCTGCTGCATAATTTGTGCTAAAAATCTAGCTCTGGAGTTAAAAATGTCCTTCAGTGATCAAACTCTAGATATTGAAATTATAAGCCTATCTGGCACCTCAAAAAGCTGTCGATATCTAAAACCTAACGGTCTTTTCAGGAAAAAGATTGAAAAGTCCTGCATCGTGCTAACTTTGGTTATATATTCGTGCTTATCATTCAGCTAATAGGTTCGAATTCATCAGCAGAGATGTAGAACTATGCATGCATCCTATCATTTCTCGATGGAGTTAATTTTAGAAGCATCAAATAAAGGGTCTTCGAGCATCTCATCCTGAATGCTGATCAAGTACAAGGCAAGAAGTGATTGACTCAAATCTTTCTGTCTTTTATCGATTTCGGACACAAACAAGTTTGCTTCAGAAGTTTGACTAATCCTGAAGCTCTCCAGCTTGTAACAATTTTGAGCCTGAGTCATTTAGGCTTTTGCAATTCATTTCAAACAGTCAGTATCATGAAACTGAGTGAGACTCACATGCACATGTACTCGCAGAGAAAATTCTCTTTTTCCATGTTATGGAGAACATTGAGATGGAATATAATGCCAAAAAGGAGTCCAGAGAAAAGAGGGAACCTAGACATGACTCCAAGTCTTAAGAGGAAAGATGAAAACAACTGATCAGTGTGTACGATGTACAATTACATGTACTGCAAGTCATGCAGTGTCGTTTTTAAAGGGAAACTCCAGGCTGATTCGTTGGAGGAACAAACCATATTGCAAAGAACACTGAATCTTTCACAATAGCACATTGATCTTTTTCTGTTTAGGTTTTATAAAAAAAAATCGATACAACCATGCCATCTTCTTCTTCAAACCCGAAATTCACAAACCTTTACATATCAATGTGGCAAACTTTATTACCTGGAAACTAATGAAAATGACTTTTTTACTTGGAGGACACAAGTATTGTCTCTGATTGAAAGGTAGGCTTTACTTGGTTGCCTTACAGAGGAGATGGTGCATACAGATGGCCTAAAAGTTTATTGGATCCCGGGACCATTCTCAGGAGAGGTTCTTGGACATGTTGTTAGCCTTCGAACTATATCAGAAATATGGAAAGCTCTCACCGATCATTTCAAGCAAAGCTCGGTAACTCGTGAACTTGACTTTCTTGCAAAACTTCAACATGCCGGGAAAGGAAAGTAAATCTTTTACTTGTTTGTCATCGCCTCGCGACTTTAAATCTATTTGTGATCAATTGCATTCCATTGATAAACCTGTATTAGATGCAAATAAAGTCTTTAGATTACTAGAAGGACTTGATGATAGCTACGAGCCCTTGAGATTGACACTCGAACGTGACTGCAAGAATCACCTTTCATATTTCAAGTACATTTGCTACTGCTGTGAAAGATTTTAGCAATATATGAGGACTCTGAACGCTGGTTGTAAACTAAAAAACGAAACACTGCACGGTTATAGATTTCCCATTTCTGGAATTGCATTTCTAGATGCAAAGCTCTTGGGTCGAGATTCTTAACTAAAATTCACTGAGTTCTTGATTCGGGCCGGACGAAATATAGCTCAAAGTCTATCATTTTTTCGTCATTTAGATTCAAACCATCTATCGATCACTTAAGATGGTCACGAGATTATGCAACGAGCGTCAAGGTGTTAGAGACCGAGGAGGCATGTTAACTTGCAAATGCCACAAACTGTAGAGGATGAAGATTTTTCACTGTTACGTTTGTTCTTGTCACTCATGGGTGAATTACAGGACATCAGAGAGGAGCTTTACTATCAAGAGAAGTACCAAAAAATAGAGGAAAGGATTGCTGAGCTATTTCTACAAGAGAAGACGCATGGAATGGATAGAGATGCTGCGAGAGAGAGAGAGAGAGGGCAATAGTCATCAAACTGCAACAGTCTGCCTCTCGACGTCCTAGACACGGGTCGCGTGGAACCGGCCGATGAAGTCCGTCGCTCGGCGGTCGATCCCAGGCTCGGCGACCCAGTTCCCTCGGTCCTCGTCGCTCGGGCATATCCTCCTCCCATAGCCGCCGCCGCCGCCGTCGGACATGTAGTCACTACCGTCGGAGCAACACGACTTGAAGATGTTGAACATGGAGAAGAACGACGACTTCCGATGACCCATTTCTGTGTATCAGCCCCCTCTCACCTCTTCAAACAATGTCAAAACTCTCGAACCCCGAGTGACTTCTTGATCTATGATCAGACACAAGCTGGTGTTGAAGTTCAAGTTCTGGGGGGTCACATGAAGTGGGGGTCGTCCAATTTATAGATGTGAGTTCAGGAAAGGGTTGCTTGTGACGGTTGTTGGGTGGAATGGACGGCCAAGATTGATTGAAACGGCATTGGTAAGAAAGTTGGGAGATTTTTTCTTTTTATCTTTATCTCTCATATGATATAATGGTTGTGAAACTGAGCTGAAGCATAAGTTCTATTGTCCTCTGCTTTGAATTTGACCGTGAACAGTTTGGTCCCAAGGTGCTGCAGTGCCGACCCTTCGCTTTATCTTTTTGTTTGATTAATATCAATAGCTGCTCCAAAAGGAATCTCCCTGAAACAGCTCCTGAAAAAAAGCAATGCCCTACGGAACTAAAGCTTCATTGTACTCCTTGGTCCTTCACTTTCATGAGACACACACACACTCTCTCATGTGAAAGCTTCAAGAAAAGGTCACGTTGAACAGCTGTGAAAGGAGATATTTAGTTATGTTAACAGCGTTGGGGGTGTGGTTTATGCTGGTCGTCAATAAGAAAACACAGTGTCCCGCTTTTCAGAGAACGGGGGGTCCAGGGAAGCCGCCTCGACGGAGCCTCAAAGAGGCAGAACTCCCTGGATACAAGAAGGTTTTTTATAATTTAAGTTTCGTATATTTTATTAATATTTTGGATTTTGGCCTATGAATATCTATTGCTATTGGATGTAATATAAAGGTGTGATATGTTAATTACGGTGGAATCTCCTTACCGGATGCAGCTCTAGTTTTGAGGATGAACTACAACAAATCTCGTGTCTCGATTTCTCTTTCTCGCTTTTGCGCTCTGTTTCGTTGTGGTTTTTACGCTGAATCCTAACGAATAGCTCACTCAAAGATAACTAAAGGAAGAACAGCTAGGATTAGAGAGAAGGGTAACGTAACAAATACAATGCAACTGTTATGAAATTTTGAACGATTCGATCAATTTTCGACGACCGTCCGTGAATGCTAAGGTCGAGAGTTCAGATTTGTGCGCCTCTGGGTTTGTGGGAATCCAGGGGTTTGACACATCAGAAGTTCGATTTCTGGAAGTTGGTCAATGGATGCTGAGTATCTTTCTTAGTATAATAACAATGAGCTAAACAAGTGATTGTCCGTTCTTGTATTCGACGATCTTTTTTACCTCTCCTGCGTTTCCACCAAGTAATGGTTAGCTTGTACATGTGGGACTTTGACTTGTTTCGATCCGTAGGCCAAGATAAATCTAGTCATTTGACCATGGAGTTAAGCTCCCTTTCATTTAGTCCCATTTTAATCTTGTCGGACGTGCAATTCGGCGCTCCGATTTTTGATGTAATCAAATTATGTAACTCTATTGGATTTTTCTAGTCGAATTGAACTAGCCGGCACAAAATTTGAACTTTCACCGCTTAAAATAAGAACAGGTTAATGCTTGACAATTTAGAATCATTTGGCACGAAATTTGGAATTCGGCCAATGTAAGCATGACAAAGCAAAAGCACGACAAATCGTCAAGCATGACGCGTTACAAGCCGCTTGACACATATCATGTTACGTGCGCAATTGCAAGTAGCACGAACGCTGACTCGTCATAAGGCGACTCCACCGCAAGTAGGGGTGATCGTTCCCGATCCGGTCCGATTCCTCTCAAGAACCAAACCGGTGGTCTCGGTTCTCAATTTTTCGAACAGAGAACCGACCACCGGTTCCCGGGCTGTTCCATTGGACCGGATACATGCCAAAAAAAATATGCACCATTCCTCACATGGAGCACATGCGCTTAGTTACTTTCAAAAAATAAAATGAGTGTAACTAAAAAGAGTTCTACATAGAGAATAAAAAATAGGAGTATCAATAGCTTTTTAATTTGATAAAATTTCTTGAACACCCTTAACAAGTAAAGAGAGGGTTTTTTTTTTAAAATTTCGAGCGGTTCGGTCAACACAATCCTAGGACCTTAGAACCAGAACCGGACCGCTTCCTCTAGAATCGGGAACCGACCACCGGTCCCGGCCCCGGTCGTGGTCCGATTTGCTCACCGCTAACCGCAAGCCGCGACAAGCCGACTAGTCTTCAAGTGCTTCCCCTGTAAATACCTTGACAGTCAATTTATTTGTCAACGATCATTAAAACGTCATCACTCGATTGTCTTAACCGCTAACCGCCGACCGCCTAGCCATTTGTACGCCATCACCGTCGCCGCCGCTCGCCGTCATCTCCGTTCACCGCCCATGACCCGCGCCGTCCGCAACAGACGCCATAGTCCACCACAACCGCCTTCGGCCGTTGGTGCCCTAGCTTGGCCATTCGTCGTCCATTCGTCTAATCGTTGTTCGTTTGGTCGTTCGTTATCCTTCTTGATTTATCGAGGCAAGTAGATTTCTGGTCCTTATTGTTATATCGTCTATGATTTTGCTTTTGTGGGCATTGGTTGCCGATCTATTTTGGTTGTGATAGCTTCCATTTAGATATCCTAAGATTCCCAAATCCTATCCTTGAGTATCTTGGATTACGGTTTGATAGATCTTGAATTGTGGTATTTTTGACTATGATTTAGTTTATCCTTGAATTTTGATTGATTCTATCATTGGATTCTGGTTTGATTTGGAGATTCTATCCTTTGATTACCTTGGATTCTATCGTTGTGACTTTGATTAAAATTCTGCAATTCTATAGCTAGTTCAATCGTTTGGCCTAAGAATCGTATTAGCGGAGGAGCTTCGGCCTACTCCCGTTGATTAACCATTTTTCAAATGAGCAAAAATAGCTGGAGGTCGTGAATGATGATGTTGGAAATCTAGAATAGATTACCCCTCTGTTGTATTCGTCCCATATAAATAATGTATTTGAATGAAGTGGCTGTAGATGAATATGTAAAGAAAGAATAGTGGATGTAGTTGAATAAACGAGATATGGATAAAAGGTTGTTGTTTGGCATGTGTGTTATCTAGTTAATGAAATCATAAAATGCCATACCCTTTAATTAGGCGTGGCTGCCATTGGATGTTGATGCTTTTGACATGCACTTATGCCCGTATGACCGCCCTCTCGATTTTTTATTGTTTGAGCCGATTATTCTACGATTAAGTAAAGAAGAATGAGAGGATTTGGAAAACCATATCTTCGTGTGTGGCGGTATGGGACATCACACTCTATCGTTTTTGTTTTTGCTATTTTTGTTTTGGACGTTATTGGCATAATAGTCTTTAGGTAACTGTGAGAGTAATAACATGGTGTAGGCCACAAATTCTTAAAGAAATGGACATCACAACAATTTCTTTTTTTTTTTTTTGGAAGCCGGTTGAAAAACGGATGCGCTACTAATGCGGCTCATAATATGTTGTTAATCTCACAATGAATTAAAGACAGTCACGTAATCATTTATCTTTTGTTTTGTTGATATGGTGCTACATTGATAGTACATATTCACAAAATGTATTGTAATTAGTCTAATTTTGTTTGCCGTCATTCATCAATAGTAGAAAACTTTCGATCAATGGTATTTAGAATAAAAGTTGCAACTATTTTGTTTATGGCCAATTCATGTTGGAAACGTTACATATGCTACACTTTCGGCATTAAGGAAGAATACGTTTCTAGAAAAACAAATGCTACATAGACATGATAAAGTTGAATTAAATAGGGGCGATTGGTTCTCGATTCGGTCCAATCCCACTCAGGAACCAAGAAATGGATTGGAAAGATCGACTCCAAATTTCTAGGATTGGGAACAGAACCGAACCGACTGGTTCCGTCCTCCGTTCCGAGCAATCTAATGAAACCGGTGAATTATTAGCGGGGATGAGCAACACTAATGTTATTTTTAATATGTTAATTGGAATTGGGTTTGTATTTAAACTAAAATAACCGATGAATTATTATGTTCACATCTAGGATATAAAATAACATATAATCGTTCCGATCAATTGGGAATCGGACTGCAAATTACCTATTCTAATTTGATGGAACTAGAAACCGCACCGGCGCTTCCGAGAACCAAATCGAATTGGTAGGTTCGGCTCGGTCGGGGTGATTCCCGATTCGATCGTCGTTTTCTTCTCTCTCTTTTTTGGGTCAAAGATTGGTCTGTCTCACTCATCCCTAAAATCAAGTCGACCCGGGGAGTTCCTTCGAAAAGGAAAGCCAGTGCTTAAGAAGCTGAAAGAAGGAAAACCAAACTACATAATAATAGAAGGCTTTTAGGATATTTTCCTTCCTTTTCCTTTCTTTCGCTTTCTTTTCTTTTCTTTCTCTTCCCCTTTAAACTTTTTAGGGCCAGAAAATTGGCTGGTAGAGGACCGGGATTTTCCGGGAAAGTCCCCACGTCCCTCCAACCCCAGCAGTGCCTTCAAGCTGTCTAACTTTTAGGTATCTCTAAGAAATTAATTTTTAATTAGTAATTATTAGTATTTGCGTCGAGATTTCCTCCAATTAATACTTTTCTACATGCATGCAGCTGCATGATATCTCCCCCACTCTTTTGCCTTTAGCTTGTCCCACATGACATTCTTATTTGATCAAATGTTGTAACGTTGGGTTCACATATCTTTCTGGTATAGATTCATATACATTGCTCCACTTTTGAGTATACTATAGTATAAAGACCTCTCTTAGGAGAATAATTATACGGCGCTTTGTTAGGTCGGTCGTCCATTTACAGTCGTATGCCGATGATTAGGCAGAGAAAGCGAGGAAGTAGTGTTGTTTTTCAACACAGATTAGGCTGGCGCTTTATGTTTTGTTTCCTTGACGGTTCCTAATTCAAGAAGAGGGTTTCGTGCACATTTGATCTGACCGAACCAGATCATGTTATTACCTTGTTTTTATCTGGATTACATGTAATTGTCCTAGCGAGCGCAACCTCACAACATTGTTTAATCATAGTACACATATGGGGGCATATTCTTTATACAAAACAGGAATCCCCGTCAAATATTAAGGGTTAATATTACAAAAAAAAATCCAAACTATATATATGTGATAAATTTACCCCAAACTAATGTTTTAAAAATCAAAAATCTCAAACTGGTACGCTTATGATAAATTTACCCCAAACTAATATTTTGACCACTAAAAATCTCATACTTGGTACATCTCGTGATAAATTTACCACAAACTAATATTTTGACTATAAAAAACCCCAAAATGGTACACATTGACAAATTTATCCCAAATCGATTTTTCGTTCCAAATTGATACGCGTGCGACCAATTTTACCCTCCGTTCGTTTCCGTCAAATTGGGTAAATACCACGAAAACATCCAATCTAGTACATCTCGTGACAAATGGAGTGTAAAAGCTCCAAACTAGTACGTCCGTCACTTGTTTTCCAACTCAACAATTTGGCAATAAATTTAATAAAAATTAGCATAGGGTAAATTTGTTATAGGTTTTGGACCACAAGAAAAATTATCACAAAGCACGAGATGTACTTGGTTTGGGAATTTTTGTGGTAAAAGAATTAATTTTGAATAAATTCGTCACATACGTATCGGTTTGGAGTTTTTTATGGTATTGTTTCAAATATTAATCATGGTTTGACTCCATATCTTGCAAGAGCTCAGTTCAACACGAAGGGGAAAAAAAAAGATGAAAGAAAAAGAAAACTTGGAAGAATGATCCTCAAGTTCACGACCTCGCGCATATACATTTAACACCTCATCGAAACGAAGGCCATCTTTTTGCCAGGGAAATAGTGATTTGGTGGTATCCTAAGCTGACTGTAGCGTATCGGGTTAAAGTCTAATCCCCGGTCCAAGCGAAGGCAAACCATTTACGTTGAGGCTAGGGAATTTGCCAAAGGTTCCCCTAGAGGACTAACTTGAGTATGGGGCTCCTTCCTACCTTCCTCTTTCCTAGAACTGTCAAAATGAGTCATGAACCTGTTTCTAATACTTATATGATAGGCTGACTTGTAATACGGATTAGCTATATTTAGTAGATGGGTCATAAATGAGTTTAAACATAATACAAATGGTTAATGATCGAAATGGATTTACAACTTACGTAAACCGAGCCCATCTCTATAGCTCTCTCTCATTCTCTCTCGCACTCACTCGATCTCGTACTCACTCACTTCGCACTCTCGCCTCGGTTTGAGTATGATTTTTCATAAATCGGATTCAACATGGAAGTGTTTTAGGAATACGATTCGGATCGGGTATGCGTCACTAGATTTGTATTGCAATAAAAGGATAATAAATGGATTAAACGAGCCTATTTGGGTTGAACCATTTATGATCGGCCTACCTGTTTGACCGGTCTACGCGTTTCCATCTCCTAAAGCACTTTTAGATGTGTGGTGTACACTTACATACCCATCACACTAAGCTCTAAACCTTCCAATCTCCTACTTGTGCTGATGTCCACCACCATTACCAGCGTCCACCTTCCGTCGCCACGCGATGCCTATCACCCCACTAGTCCTCTCTCTATTGGAGGTCGAGGGGCTCAAAGAAATTCGTCAAGTTGCAAGAGCTGTTGTTTGGGGGTTGATAGTAACTAAATGCAGTATATGTTGTGAACTCTTCCACTGCTATAGGACTTGGGTCTGTCATGTCACTGCTGTCAAAATTCACATCCTTATAAAGAAAGAAGACATACAGAGAAAGCGCAACATAAGATAATACAACAACATGAAAGACACAGCCAGACAAAGAGAGGCCTAGACACACAGACTTGCGGGGTTTCCGGAGCAGTAGAGCGCGGTTGCTTCAGGTTAGGTGGGTCTCATGAAACTTCGTGATGAACTCGGAAGCTTTCCTATCAATGCCAGGCTCTACGACGCCCAGCCACCCGAAACCATCGTCCACGACCAGGCGCACGGGCTCAGCGCTCCTCACCACTCTGTCCTCGACCCCGCTATCGCTCTCCTCTCCAGCGCCACAGGGACCTCCAGGTCCTGAAAATCTTCAGGAAAAAGAAGCATGAACACTTGCTGCCGCTGCTGCTGCTAGTCCCTTTCCCATGCTTCTGGCCTCCTCTCGGAACCAATCCCATATCAAATCGTACTCTTGCAACTAAAAACCTGAGATGCAGAGGTTGTCATGGCTTGAGCTATATAGAGTGAGCATCAAATCGTCGCATGACAAATCATGAGAGGAAGAAGAAAAACATAAAGGACTCTAGGAAGTTTCGTCTACTATATTTAAGCTTGCAAACGACGGTCCAGTAGATGATGGATCATCGTATTGCCAGCGGGGACCGCCAAGAAATTTAATTTCATGGGCCTAACTTTTGGACAGCCCAAGCCCAATAGTCTTTCCCCCGTTCTTCAATTCCAATAAGTTACAACGCCTTCCATAATTTCTTGTACAAAACGATTTTTGGCAAAAATATCATCCAATTCTAAATTGCTGAGAACTTTATTGCTTGGGGTCAAATATACCGAACTCAGTTTTAGTAAGTGATACTGAGAATGAGAAATTTCGCCTTGCTGAGCTCGACTTGATCGTTAATGAAATTAGTTTGTATCCGGCGGTCGTAATAACTACCTAAAAAAGGATTTTTCCTTATCATATGCAATGTGACGAGATATTCTCACAAGTAATTTAATTGAGGCATCGGTAAGTGTGGAATTTTTTTAATCTATATCGGATGATCTTAATTTGTTAGCGTAGATCGCTATTTCTATTCAAATGCTATTCGTGAAAAGGTTTATTTTGGCCATAGATATGGAAGTCGTGGCAATTTTCGCATTTGGCTTGTATCTATTACATCGATTGGGTTTACAATAATTAAGGAACATCCAAGCTTCTGTCGTTTGAGGAACTCTTGGAGACGCGAAAACAGGAAAGTAGAAACAGTTGGTTTCTAGGAAGAGTGCGGTTGGCAACATGATGTATAGATTTAAGGTAACATAATGAGAATCATTTCCATTGTTTCTTCACTAGCGTGAGGACAGGGGGTGTGGTGTGGTGTACCGAGGGAGTAATGGAGTGTTTTTGGGGAAATTTTTTTGGACCCATTTGACGAAATGCTAGCCTTGGCAAAGCTGACAACTAAAGGCGGTGTGTTCTCGATATTTGCGGAAGGCTATTCCTAGGATCGGATAATAAATTTTCTTTCAAAACCGCCCTCACAAATTTTGTCCTTTTTTTCAAATTTTCCCTCGTTGTTACTTGCTTCATCTTCTCTGCGCAAGAGCAGCCGACGAGAGGCTTATAGGTCGTGCAACCCGGGTGGCGGTGACCCTTGGCAAACCACGCCGGGGTTGTGCCTCCTTCGCAAGGGGTCACCTGGGGTCGCACGAACCTCACCGGTGGTCGTCAAGGGCCGCTTGCGGTCATGCGATCTCGGACGACGGTCACCGACATTAGAGCTGGCGAAGGGTTTCAGTTTTTTTTAATGAAAAATAGAAGAGAAAAAAAAAACACAAAGAAAGTCCTTTGCAAGAAAAATTTTGCCAAACACTATTTAATTCAAAGTTAAAAGTTGGGGCTTTTGCCAAAGATGAACTCTGCAAATGTCGAAAGCCCCGTGCAACTTGGGATCGATTTTGTTTTTCGGCGTTCCGAAAATGCTGTTTTAGGTATCTTAATGGGATTTTTCTCTTCTAATGCTGCCCTCATTTCTATTTTCATATTCGTGTTCTTACCCTCGCTTCAAATATTACTCGTGGTCTCTCTCGATCACTCCAGGTCTAGCTTGCCGGCCTTTAGTTGTCGTTCGGCGGGAGTCTCCAACATCGAGGGTCTTGCGAGCTTCCGATCTCCAAATCTATCCCGCTGGGACCGGGTGACCTCGACGACCAGCCATCGCCTGAGCTGCCTTCGTCTCCAGTGCTCATCCATCCTCAAACAAGAATTGCTTTACAATATTCTTTTCCACAATTGTTGACCATATACTATTCACATTTCATGAAAAACGCTCTGCTCTAAAGTCCTATGCAAAAATGTTTGGTCATTGATCAAAAGCTAAATCAAACGTGGTCTAATAAGAGATGTTTGAGTAGACAGTACATGTGATAGATAGGTGGAGATCTTTGGGGTGCTATTTGTGCTAACACTGACATAACGAGGGTCATCAATTTTCAATCTTCATGTCAATCACGTATTTGGGTGACTATCACTCACACATTTTGTACTATCACATAATGCAAGCAACTATCACGTATGTACCAGGCCCATGGGCTCAGCGCTCGCCGTTCCACCGGCGAGGGATAGGTGACCCCTAGAGGCCCCTCGCAGAGGTTGCACAACCCCAACACGGGCCACCCGAGGTGATGCAACCTCAGACGACAATGGCCAGCACTAGAGCGGGCGAAGGGTTTGAATTTTCTTTTTCTTGTTTTTTGAAAAATAGAAAGAAAAAAGAAAACGCAGCGAAATCGTGAAGATAAGGGTTGAAGAGAACCCACACAGATTGAAAACCGTTGGTCCCCAACTCAACATTACCTCTAAACCCGTCATTCTCTAGACACCTGCTTGAGAGGGTTGCGACACAAGTAGCTTGGGTAAATTTCATTCTGCCAATAGATATTAAATTCGTCATATTTTCGCATTTAACTGTTATTTGTTATTGAATTGCGGTTCCAATGACTAAATAAAAGAAAAACCAAGTTTCTGTCTTTTGAGGAACTCTTGCAAACGCAATAAGCAATTGGTGAAGTGGAAATGAAAACAGGTGATTCCTAAGGAGGTGTATTTAAAGTAAATATAATGAGAACCAATCGGAGTTTCAATTACTTTCCCAATGGCATGAAGACACGCATGAAGACACACGTGTGAGGATACTTACCAAATCCCTCATAAAAATATTATACATACGACAATTTAGCTCTAAATTTTTCAATTTTATCGATACGGTCTCAAACCCTAAGCGAAATTTTTAATATAGTATTTTCAGCCAAGTACAAACCGGAAATCCCCGAGGTAGCGTTCGATCATCGCCAACCATCTTAGGTAGTATGCCAACATGGATGGCTTTATGCGAAAAAGATGTCTCACATGAACCGCCACGTCGCCGATTCCGGTGACTATATTGAGCGCAAATGTTTAGGACTTTATTGGTAAAATCGAAAAGTTTAAGGCATGAATTAGCAGGATTGTTTTTCAATTTAATTTTTAAAAAAATATTTACAAAATTATTTATTTAAAAAATTACATTTAGGCCTCGCCTTGGGCCGCGAGCGAGGCCCAGCCCGCCGAGCCGAGCGCTCGGGTTGGGCCGAGCGGGTGCAATTCTTTTTTTTCTAATTTCGTTTTTTAAGTGTTTTAATTATTTATACTTATAATATTTGATTTATTTCATAAATTTTTAATATTTTAATATTTATTTTATTTATATTTTTTTCTTGTGAAGTTTATCTTTATAACATAATTAGTAATAATTAATATAAAAAATTATTAAGATCTATAATTAATAAATAATGTTGTAATTATGTAATTAATTAAAAATATTCATAAAATAAAATTGGTAAGATATATGAAATTAAGGAGGATGAGGATCCGGATGTCATTTCGAAACATTTTTTAAAATTAAACTGAAAAATAATAATTAATATAAAAAATTATTAAGATCTATAATTAATAAATAATATTATAATTATGTAATTAATTAAAAATATTCATAAAATAAAATTGGTAAGATATATGAAATTAAGGAGGACGAGGATTCGGATGTCATTTCGTATTTTGTTTTTGGAAAATTAAATTGGAAAAGAATAATTAATATAAAAAATTATTAAGATATATAATTAATAAATAATATTGTGATTATGTAATTAATTAAAAATATTCATAAAATAAAATTGGTAAGATATAAGAAATTAAGGAGGACGAGGATCGGGATTTCATTTGGTAATTTTTTAAAATTAAATTGAAAAATAATAATTAATATAAAAAATATTAAGATCTATAATTAATAAATAATGTTTCCAATTTAATTTTTAAAAAAATACAAAATGACATCCGGATCCTCGTCACCTTAATTTCATATATCTTATCAATTTTATTTTATGAATATTTTTAATTAATTACATAATTACAACATTATTTATTAATTATAGATCTTAATAATTTTTATATTAATTATTCTCTTCCAATTTAATTTTCCAAAAAGATTACAAATGACATTCGATTCTCGTCCTCCTTAATTTCTTATATCTTACCAATTTTATTTTATGAACATTTTTAATTAATTACATAATCACAACATTATTTATTAATTATATATCTTAATAATTTTTATATTAATTATTCTTTTCTAATTTAATTTTTAAAAAAAGTACGAAATGACATCCGGATCCTCGCCCTCCTTAATTTCATATATCTTACCAATTTTATTTTATGAATATTTTTAATTAATTACATAATGACAATATTATTTATTAATTATATATCTTAATAATTTTTATATTAATTATTCTTTTCTAATTTAATTTTCAAAAAAATTACGAAATGACATCCGGATCCTCGCCCTCCTTAATTTCATATATCTTACCAATTTTATTTTATGAATATTTTTAATTAATTAAATAATTACAACATTATTTATTAATTATAGATCTTAATAATTTTTATATTAATTATTACTAATTATGTTATAAAGATAAGCTTCACAAGAAAAAAATTATAAATAAAAATAAATATAAACATGTTAAAAATTTATGAAATAAATCAAATATTATAAGTATAAATATTTAAAACACTTAAAAAAACGAAATTTAAAAAAAAAAAAAAAGGGCCAACCCGCCGGCAGCCCAACCGCCGAGCAAGCCTAAATCGGAAATATTTTTTAAAATAATTTTGTAAATATTTTTTAAAAAAATAAAATTTAAAAAACCCGAAT
Organism: Rhodamnia rubescens; assembly: GCA_021437795.1. Taxonomy (NCBI): domain Eukaryota; kingdom Viridiplantae; phylum Streptophyta; class Magnoliopsida; order Myrtales; family Myrtaceae; genus Rhodamnia; species Rhodamnia rubescens. Next base: position 719,558 of record JAILYA010000096.1, on the reverse strand, counting down.
TAGCATCCGTACACGAAATCTAAGACCGAATTGGCAAGAGAGGTCTCAGTAGGTTGTACATGGTGCAGATAAGTAGACACTTTGAGGGTGCTGTAGATGCTGATACAATGTATGAGCTGATAAATGTTAACTAAAGGTCATCTATTGATTTAAGTGCTCAACAACCCGAGCACGTGGATTGGGATCGTGCGGTAGGTGAGTGGCTGTCTTCTGCCAATGTCAATCACGTATTTAGGTGGACTGTCGCTCTCACTCGACACACGCACATAAATGGACTTTATTTTAATGCACGAAACATTACATGCCTCAATTATAAGAAAAGACCAACTTAGGGGGGCTAATTGTAAATAGACCTCCAAAAATAATTCGAACAGCGCGGTTAGACCTGTCAAACGGGTGATCGAATCGGTTTGGGTCGGATCATAAATAAGCCAAACTCAAATCGACCCATTTAACCAGTTTTATGATCATTTTATTGCATTGCAAATCTAGTGATCCACACCCGACCCGACCCGTATTCATCAAATTGATTTCAAAATCTAGTGATCCACATCCGACCCGACCCCTATTCATCAAATAACTTTATATTTAATCAAATCTAGAAAAATTCATATCTAAACAGGAGGGAGAGTGCGCAATAAGTGAATGCAAGATCGGGTGAAGAGAGAATCTTCGATGATGGTTAGTTCTAAGTAAGTTACAAACCCATATACAACCCATTTATGACTCATTTAACACTCATATTATGTTTAAATTCGTTTTTAACTCGTTTATTTAATATAACCAACCATATAAACAACTCAGCCCATCTAACATAAGTTAAGAAATGGATTTATAACTCATTTTAACAGGTCTAAACACTTTCTAGGTTGTAGAGTACCCGCAACGAGTGGAGCTTTGTTGCAAATTGTTGGCTTAGCCTTTTTAAAAATTGTTGATGGGGGCAGTGCCAAACTAAGACCTTTTTATTCTTTTCAACGTCCAATTCTAGCGCTTGTGCTCTTGTAATCGGGCATAGACACCTTAGTCCTCCAGGGTGTTGAAAGTACGGCATGTAAATCATGGCTATCCAAACACATAAGGATAACACGACTATCATGTGATGCGTTTGGAGTGATATCATCGATGCATACAAATATTCTCATCGAGTGTATATTATGAGATAGACTATCTATTCGTAAAGACATAAAGAAATGGAAAGAAGGAAATTACGAATCGACTATATCACACCGATGCAAATAAGTATAACGGAGACAAGCAAGTACCCCATAAATCCTTAAGCAGGCGATTCTGTGGTCCACAGGAAGTACCGTGCCTCCCCGACTTCTCACCGTCGTATCGGAAAAGCAACAAGACAGAATTGTCCGTTTAGGTCGAGATCCATTAGTTCGCAAGATTTATACTCTCGGGCTATCTCCTCCTTCTCCTGTCCGGGCAGATGGGAGAGAGAATCTTATGTGGCAAAAGCGAAGGTCGTGAAAATTTATGGACTTTGGTGGCATAACAGTAAGTTTTTCTTTTGTCGTAATGGACAGAGAGGAGTCTTCTTGTCTTGTTGATTGGTCGAAGGTGGGTGGGGGGGGCTCCAGGAGACAAGGATGATTGGTGAGAAGCCTTTCTTGATCCCCTCGCCCTCTCACCTAACCAAACCAGACCAGAACCACCCCATCTCTCTGGCTGTCTACTCTCTCCTCTCTGGACAGAACTCGAATCATCCGGCACGATCCCCATGGATAACCCCCCTTCTTCTTCTTCTCCTCCTCCTCCGTCCAAGACGGCGGAGCTAGACGCGCCCCTCCACGCGGTCGGGTTCGAGCTCGAAGACATATCCGCCGCCAGGGTCACTGGCAAAATCCTCGTCTCCCACAAGTGCTGTCAGGTACAGTCTCTTCCTCGTTTGGGATGGTCTTTGGACGATCGAATTTGTTGACGGACTGCGTGTCAAATGAAAGAATCTGACATTTTTCGATCGATTTGTCCTGCGACGTTGGTGGTCCGGTGGGGGGTTGGAAGAGCAGCCGTTCCAGGTGCTGCATGGAGGGGTGTCGGCGATGATAGCGGAGGGGATGGCGAGCATGGGGGCCCACCTCGCCTCCGGCTTCAAGAGGGTTGCCGGAATCCACCTGAGCATCAACCACGTGAAGAGCGCGGTGGTCGGCGACCTCGTCCGGGCCGAGGCCGCCCCCCTCAGCATCGGCAAGACCATTCAGGTCAGCCCCCCCCCTCCTCTCTCGCGCCTCTCGCTAATTCACCGCTAAACCCGTAAATCTTTGATAGGATGTGGGTGTTTAGTAAGCAATTCATGTTTGACCATATATGCCATGTGCCATCCATGGCAAGTTATTACCGACAGTGCATCTGGAATTGAACGGCCTGCAAGTTAAATAGCTTTAAGACTGATTTTTCTTGGAACATGGAAGTTGGTGTGTCTCGTTGACTATGTGTGAGCTCAATCAATCTCAACCATTACAACCGCTAGATGAAGTGAAGCCCGCAGGAGCTTTAAGGTCCGAGAACGAGTGGGGCTGACACAAAAAGAAAAATAATGCATGTGAAAAGTTTTCCTTTGAGATAGTCCGGTTTCGCCTGATTCGTATCATGAATCCGGGCACTGATGAACGTTTTGGAGCAGGTATGGGAGGTGCGACTATGGAAGGTTGACCCGCAAGACTCCGAGAGCAAAACCTTGGTGTCGTCTTCTAGAGTTACTCTCCTCTGCAACATGCCCGTCCCGGAGCATTTGAAGGACGCCGATAAAATTCTCAGGAAGCATGCCAAACTCTGACTACCGACGTGCAATCAGCAGCTCGCTGCCGTGATCAAAGCCGAAAGTGCAGGCCACTTACATGAATAAAGTTCCTTTGAACCAAACGGCCACAAATGTGCAGATAACAACGCCCCTTTTCTCAGTAAGAGCATCCCACGCTGAACCGACGCAGCTAGTGATTGCTGGGGCCAAGCCCCACATGACTTGTACTGTTCCATTTTTTATGGCCAGTGTTCTTTGCTGAATGAATTGAAAGTTAAATGCAGGCAAAACATTGTTGTTACATAGCCACATGTGAGGCTGCAGTGTGGATCTTAATCTACTGAACCAACCAGCATATGGATGATAGAGCAGTAAGAAAAGCTTAGTTCAAATGTTAATTGGCCGTTCGGAGACACAGCAAGTAAAGTGCATTCCTACTAAAATACTAAGCACGTAGTACTGGCATGGCAAAACAAAACAAAACCAACCACGGTTGCTAATGCACACAAGCTTCAACAATCGTCTTGCAACTAATCCTTGATTGTTCGATAGCGTGATATACAAGGTTCTCAAATCACTAGGAATCGCAGAATTAAGGATCATTCTGACAAGCTTCTTTTTGTGGATTGAGGGAACAAATTCCCCGACACGAAGATAACCTCTATGAAAAGATCCACTTCCGTATGCGGTGTTCACCAAAGCTCTGATCATATATGAACACTTCAATTAACTATTTGCTAGGAGTCACAATCTTTCAACAAAGAGGACTTTACACAGAAGCAAGCCAAGTTCGTTGCAATTGCAGCCTCTCTAAGCTAAGGGGATGCATGACATTTTGAGGCCATTTACACAAACATCAAACTCACATTGCTAGATACTTTACAAACACAAAGCATGAATCGAATATCTATCAGTCAACAAAAGGGTAATTCCTCCTCCGGGAAGTGCTAGACTTACTGCCCCTCTCTCTCTTCCCATTACTGCCAGATATCTTTTGCCTTCAAAGCCCACAAAATTTTAAACAAGTTACCGTAATTGCCGAGGTCATCACTCAATCTTCTCTGTTTGAGTACAACGAAAACTGGAAATGGCTTACCTGAGATTGCTGAGCTGCTGTGTCAATTCACTGATCTCAAGGCCTGAGAGCTTGAGGGAAGACAAAGTCCCGGGCACCTCCTGGGACACCACTTTGGACAAGTCATTCATTGAGGTTGCCAATCTCCTAAATGCCTGTTTCAACATCACTTAATTCTTAATTTCGTTTCCAAAACAAAGCACGATCTCCTCTCGCAGGCATTTTATCAAACAGGTACTGTGCACTTACGCTCATAGCTGGGATAGACACGACTGCCAGAGAGAGAACCGAACCGATCGCCTATTACGAAATCAAACACGAAAACTTAGAGATCCATGTCGTAGAAGCCCAACTAAAATTCCAAAAAGTCGAAAAGTTAAGGCTCATTTGATTTAAACTACCATGGAGAGCACGAACAAGAGAGAGAGAAGGCCCAGTTCAGGAGAAGGCCGCAAGCTCAAATCTTTGAGGGCGCCAATGGGCGTAGAGGGCGAAGAAACCAAGGAGTGGTATTGCCGAGTGGAGATGGTACGACACTTCGGTTTTTTAAGTGGGGCTGGAGAAGGTGGTGCCGCAATGTCCTCGGTGGAGATAGAGGCCATTGAATTGGCGTTTCTCCGGGCACTCGGCGCCGGAAACGAGCACAGCCTCGCCGCCGGCGACAATGGAATGGTTTTGACAACGAAAGAAGAGGACGCCTGCCACATTGAGAGAGAGAGAGTGAAACAAACGATCGCCTGATCAACGAGCGGCCTGAAGTCGGACTTAAAAGAAACGGACATGTTGGAAGAGGCTTTGGCTTGTGAGGCCGGACCAACATTTTGGAGAATTATCAATTCAATTTCAAATCTATTACACGGATTTTTATGTACTTCTAAATCTTCCAATTTCGATGTATTTTCAATTATTTTACCATCAGAACTTTGCGTAAAACTTTAACATGGTGATTCCTATCAATTTTCATCTGAAATTACTTACATAACGTTACAGTTATGGTTGGCCACCCCGCATAACATGTCGATAATTTAGGGCTCCATTTTGTTTCGTGAAAAATAACTTTCAATTTTTTTTTTGGATTTTTCGGCATTTGATTCTCAAAAAATAAACGAGTTTAGGAAATACATTTTCTACAATGGAAAAAACTCTTCAAAAGTGGGGAAATGAAAAAAAATTCTTCAAAAGTAAGACGAGGAAAACATTCTCATCATCTTTCCTTCCTCCTCACATTTGCTTTCTTTTTTTATTATTTTTTACTTTCTTTTTATTTTCTATTTATTTATTAAATATTTGGATTTTTTTTTACTTTTTCTTATTTTCTTCCTTCCCCTTTTTCTTCGGTGGCGACCGGCCTAAGCGAGCGAAGTGAGACTTCACCAGTGAGCTTGAGCCTCGTTGGTGCCGTGGCGAGGCTAGAGCTCTCCTGCACCTGGTGAAGAGGGGAAAACAAAAAAATAAAACTTTGATTATTTAAAAAATAAAAATTATAAAAATGAGTGCTTGGAGGAAAATCAAATCGGATTCTCCATACCAAATGGTGAAAAATATTTTCAAGCTCATTTTCATATTTTAGGCAAACATAAAAAAATATCGTTATTTTCATGAAAAATGACTTGCTGGAAAATATTTTCTAGAAATGCCACATTTTTTGCGAGATAAACGCATCGTAAGTAAAGAGTAATCTAGTCAAGTTTCATATTTTTTTTTAATCCTTCTTTTCTAGCAAGTATTTGTCTTTTCTTGCTTTATCCTCGGTCATCGTCAAATGTAGAATCAAATAATATCGCGATCCAATCTTCTTCTTGCTCTTTTTCATTGTAGTATGAAATCGCAGTGGAGCTCGGCGTCTCGAGATGTAGGCCAAGCTGGACAACCTCAAGCTCGGCCGCGGCATTGAGCCCGAGCCCCAGATATGGAGAACTCTACCTCTGCCACGGTGCTGAACTTAAGCCCCTAGATCGAGAGGGCTCGATCTCCATTGCGGCATTGACCTCGAGCCACAGAGCTGGTGGCTCCAGCTCTGCCGCGGCATGGAGGTCGAGCCCCAGATTAGACGAACGAGGCATGCATTGACTTATCTCAATGCAATAATCAAAGCAAAGGACAACTTCTTTGCGAAGATTTTAGCTAACAGGACATGCTCACCTGGAGCAACGGGGAGAACTCTTCTTCTAGGCAAGAAGTCTGCATATTTTGGTTTTGTGATGACCAAAAATATGTCGGTCAGTGACCACTAAGCAAAGCTTGTCATCACTTGCGAGCAAGGGTCCACGAAATTTGCTGAAGGTCCAAGGTGTTGAAATCGATTGTTATTATAAAAAGAGGGGCAGAATGCCATCATAAGTATCAAAGTTTGTATATGACACCTACTTTGGTGCTAAAATTTTTCCTCGGCTTAAGTGTCAAATGGGAGAAGAAACGATCACTTAAGTGTCAACGACGTGAGACTTCAACCAAACTAATTACGTGACATTTATCATTAATTTTTAATATTACGTGGATTTTTTTTTAAAATAAGCTAAAAATCTAAAAAAAAATGAAGAATTGCAGCAGCGAGGGCTTGCACGTCCTCGCCGCCGCTCTTCACCATCGCCGGCAACGATCGACGGCCCCCCATTGATCGTAGGCGATGGCTCGATATTGTAGATTTAGGCGAGGTCAAACCTCATCAACCCCGGCGAGGGCGAGGCATGACCGTCGTTGGCCGAGGTCGGCCTCGCCCACCCACGGAAGCCTCTCCATGGCTGGGTGAGGTCAAGCCTTGCCATGGTTGGGTGAGGCCAACCTTGCCCGAGGGACGATCGGGCCCTACCAACCTTGGGGAGGTCTTGTCTCGCGGTCGGTAGGGGTTACTTGACCATTGGCCGGGGCTCGGCAACCTCCGTCGGCCATCCTACACCTTCACTAGCTATATTGCTAGCGATAGTGCAGCGGTGGCATCGGCAAGGGCTATGTAAGCCATAGCTCTAGCCCTTCATTTTTTTTTTTGTTTTAGTTTTTTAGCTTATCTTTTACTTTTTTCAATTTTTTTAACTTTTAGCTTTTTTTAATTGCTAACTGGGATCCTCCATTAATCCACATGGGATTAGGTTATTCATAAAAAAAAATATACCACGTAAGATTTTAGATAAAGTTCATCGGAGTTGGCACTCAAACAATTATTTTTTAAATAGAATTGGTACTTAAATAATTGAAAAAAATTGGCACCAAAGTTAGCTCTGCACACAAAATTTGACATGCCTGGTGTCCTTCCGTCAAAAAGAGGTGACTCATGTTTATGAAAAGAAGTGATTGTGGACCTAAAAAGTGGTGATGATCGGGATATTATACATATTCCCGAAAGATGTAGTATTTGTTGTCTATAAATAGCATCAAATCATATATTTGTTTGTCCATCACAAGTGTTTAAGGAGCACATTTGTTCAAAGAAAATTCTTCTTCGTAATTCTCACTCCTTCTCTTTTATACACAACTATGATGTTGGGAACCAATCACATTACATGCACAACGGATTATGCTGAATTAATAGACCTAAAACCATACTTGAATCACCGATCGTAAACGAGTGCATCATACAAGGGACGTATTGTAATTTCGACAGATTAAATGCTCAATGCAATGAGAGAGTATTGTCGTCTATCGATTTCACATTCATCACAAGACCAAGAGGGTGTCGTTGTTTCTCTGTCTTCTCTCGTTCTCTATTGTTAGAACCGATAGAGGGAGAGAGGAAACATTGCTTGTAAACGTGACTATTTCACATTAAAAAATGGATAACTGTCTTTAGTAGTTATCTAATGTTATAGGGTGTGTGGTAGCATATATGGGCGGAGTACGGTACTTCCCGTACACTTCATGTATCCCAACATCTCACACTCGCACATGGAGGGCTATTCATAGCTCTCACTTGCCTACGAAGGGTCAATAACTCTCACTTGATTACGAAGAGTTAAACATAACTCTCTTTCTTTTTTACAAAGTTCATATCAACAAATAATCCGTGCGACCAAGATACTACGAGAGCTTGTTGCCATACATCCATTGAGAGTATATAATAGCTCAAAATGGGCATATTAACTCGAGTAGATCCAATATACAAAGACGATCCAATATACATCACCCTATATCAATCAATCACGTTTACATCATATATGTCTTGATCTATTTGAGTACTCAATACATTGTATTCACAATTATGATTAAGTTCAAAAAATCGTAATTGGTCGACACGTGAATAGAAAGATAGAATGTGACATCTAAATAAATTGATCTTCCTTTTTCCTTAAACCTCTCAATTTCAGTTCAACTCGCTTTTTTAGAAATATTCCATTAGATCAAATCAATCTCATGACCATTGGTTACACTCTAAGATAGTGAACATTGAATAGAAATATTGAGAATAAGTAAAAGTAGTGAGGGGACAAATTTAAGGAGCTTTTATCCTTAAGAGTCTCACAAGGCCCGAAAGTGGAGATCAAAACTTTCGCAAACTCTTATTGATCGTCTCATGCATACTTAGTATGAAATACGTATTACGGTATTATCTCATTTCCCATGAGCATATGTCTTTTCACTTAATACCATATAAATGATAGTTCGGACAAACACAATGTCCGACTTGAATTCACAAATCTACTATGTTAGAAAATATCTATCGAAACTCACGTCCTGGCAACAAATGTAACCATGGAACTCGGATGGTTCCAGTGTTTGGAGGGTAGGTTTCAAGTTCAAAAAATTGGGAACTTGTTTTGATGGATAGATATCGGTTTCCGAGATAGGTAGAATCTCTAACAAATTTTTGTTTTTTCTTGGTATATATCTTCACGTGATATTGTAATATTTCATGGCTTCCAATGTTGAGTTTGTAATCCGGAACTACTAGTTTGAGTTTCCATTTAAAAATATTTATGATTGGGATTTTTATTTTATTAATGTTTCATATTCATTCGTTGTGTCTAAATATGAGTTGTGGTTAAGTGGATTGTATCGATGAATGATATTCACTAAAGGTGATGATTCATTGCAATCATACAATTAATAATACGGTGGGAACCTTTGATAGAGTAGGTTTCGGGTTCCAAAAAATGAGCAATCTATTCCGAGTGGCGGCCACGGGAGAGAGGCAGCTTATGGGTTTCATTTTTTTTTTTCACTTTTAGTTTTTTTTTTGAAAAACTGAAAAAAGGGAAAAATAAATAATATGAAATACTAAATGACCAAAATGCCCCCACTAATGGGTGAGTCAAGCCTTTATTTGAGATCGATAAGGACACTTTGGGCCTTTATTTGAAATAATGTACACCTTAGGCCCTTATTTGAGATAATAAAGGCATTTTAAGCCTTTATTTGAAACAAGATCAATTTCGGGTTTTTATTTGAGAAAATGAATGATCCCGAGGCCATTTTTTTTTTTTAAAATGTTCATTTCCTATCGGGAGGTTTACATAAGGCAAGTACTTCTACCATGCGATTCATCCGAAATTTGTCTCGCAAAACGGAAAATCGAGATTTTCCTTTCTTACAAGCGATTCTCGAGAGCTTAAAAGAATCAATGTGCATTACTTTCTAAGCTCTAGACATCAAATGCGAGATTCAATCTTTGCAAGGTTAAATCATGTGTGCAATTTGTTATGTCGACTAGCTCAAACTTTGCTCTCCCTCTTGAGTCATTCTATAAGATTTATGCGTAGAAAAGTATCAAAAAAATCACAAACTTATGAAAATGGTACCAATTCAGTCCTAAAATTTTTTAATTGTGCTAATTTAGTCTCGATCAATTTTGATCGAAATTGCTGATGTGGACGTAAGATATCCGACGAAGCAAAACTAGCACTCGACATAGACAATTCTTACAATTTTTATTTATTTATTTTACTTTTTCCCCTTTCATTTGGGTCGCGCGAGGGGAAGCAAGCCCTCACCCAGGGCCATTGCGGCCACGCCAATTGAGGGCGAGGCAGCCCTCGCCTAGATTTGGCATGGGCCGCAACCCACGTCGGCCAAAATGAAAGGGAAAAATAAAGGAATAAAAAATAATAAAAAGAGTAGATAAAATAGAAAAAAATTATTATTAATTAAAATATTGTTAAAAAATTATCCACCTCGCCGCCGTCCTTGCCACATAGGATGACCAAAGATAAATATTAGTAATTTTCAGTCAAAATTGACCTGGATGAACCGAATTAACAAAATGTGAAAATATTTATGTCTGAATTTAGCATAATTGTAATAGATTTGAGACTTATTATTATTAAAAAAAATTTAATGTTTTCTCCCATTTCCACACAGAATTACTCCATGCAACGCCTTTTCATCTGGGACTATGAAATGTAATCTCATGTGAAAAACGTTCCATGGGGAATAGTCCAAGTTGGCTGAAACGATAACGATGAGTCGTCACGTCGCACGTTGGATCAATGCAACCCACTTTTCAGGAGACCACATCTTTTAACTCCCCATTTGATTTACAGCAAGATTCTTTTATTCTTTTTGCCGTTGGCACGTCCCTATGCCAACAAAAGTAGTCTTTAATCTAATGAAAGAGAGCGGAACCTCGAACCACTCACTCTTAAGTCGAAGGTGGGTACACTTTGTGATTTTTCCTAAACATTTGTTCCAGAAAAAATAAAACACTAAAAATTACCATTAGGTGATTAGCTACTCTATTTTCTTTAAATTGAGTAAACTCAATCTTTGATCTCTACATCTACTCGCATAGAATAGAATGTACAAAATTTCCTTGAAAAAATTTCAAATAAGGGTCTCAAGTGCTTTCATTTTCTCAAATAAATAGTTGAAGTAGTTCTTATTTCAAATAAGGATTTGAAGTGTCATTATTGTCTCAAATAAGGGCCTAAAGTAAGTGTGGTTATTTCAAATAAGAATCTCACCTCCCCTATGGCCACCACCCCAATGCATGTGGAACGGCGATAATGGTCGACGGGGTCGCAGGTGCCTTGGCGATGGTCGGTGACCCTGCCGACCAAAGGCGAGGCTCAATAGGCCCTCACTAGAGCGAGGGAGAGGGCCCCAATTATCTCCCAGATTTGGATGAGGGTCGCTCGTCCTCCCCCGGACCACTTTTGGTCAACGGGGTCGCCGACCCTCACCGAGGCACGAGAGGACCCGCCGGCCATCGGCGTTGGGGTGGTAGCCATAGAAGAGAGGCAGCTTGTGGGTTTCACTTTTTTTTTCACTTTTAGTTTTTTTAAAAAAAATTTGAAAAATGGAAAAAAAGGGAAAAATAAATAATATGAAATACTAAATGACCAAAATGCCCTCACTAATGGGTGAGTCAGGCCTTTATTTGAGATCGATAAGGACACTTCGGGCCTTTATTTGAAATGATGTACACCTTAAGCCCTTATTTGAGATAATAAGGGCATTTTAAGCCTTTATTTGAAACAATATTAACTTTAGGCCCTTATTTGAGAAAATGAATGCATCCGAGGCCATTTTTTTTTTTTTTGAAAATTTTCAATTTCCTATCGGGAGGTTTACATAAGGAAAGTACTTCTACCATGTGATTCATCCGAAAGTTGTCTCACGAAACGGAAAACCGAGATTTTCCTTTCTTACAAGCGATTCTCGAGAGCTTAAAAGAATCGATGTGAATTACTTTCTAAGCTCTAGACATCTAATGCGAGATTAAATCTTTGCAAGGTTAAATCATGTGTGCAATTTGTTATGTCAACTAGCTCAAACTTTGCTCTCCCGCTTGAGTCATTCTATAAGATTTCCGCATAGAAAAGTATAAAAAAAATCACAAATTTATGAAAATAGTACCAATTCAGTCCTAAATTTTTTTAATTGTGCTAATTTAGTCTCGATCAATTTTGATCGAAAATTACTGATGTAGACATCACCTGTCCGACGAAACAAAACCAAAGATCGACGTAGACAATTCTTCGAATTTTTATTTTTTTATTTTATTTTTGCCCCTTTCATTTCGATCGGCAAGGGGAAGCAAGCCCTCACCCATGGCCATTGTGGCCACGCCAATTGAGGTCGAGGCGGGCCTCGCCTAGATTTGGCATGGGCCGCAACCCTGGCCGTCCGAAATGAAAGGGAAAAATAAAGGAATAAAAAATAACAAAAAGAGTAAATAAAAGAAAAACAAAAAATTATAAATAATTAAAATATTTTTAAAAAAATTATCCACCATGCCGTCCCTTTGCACATAGGATGATTAGCATAAATGTTAGCAATTTTCACCAAAATTGACTGGGATGAACCGAATTGACAAAATGTGAAAATATTTATGATTAAATTTAGCATAATTATAATAGATTTGAGACTTTTTTTTTTAATGTTTTCTCCCATTTCCACACAGAATTACTCCATGCAATGCCTTTTCATTTGGGACTATGAAATGTAATCTCATGTGAAAAACGTTCCATGGGGAATAGTCCAAGTTGGCCGAAACGATAACGATGAGTCGTCACGTCGCACGTTGGATCAATGCAACCCACTTTTCAGGAGACCAAGGAGACTTAGTCCACATCTTTTAACTCCCGATTTGATTTACAGCAAGATTCTTTTTGCCGTTGGCACGTCCCTATGTCAACAAAAGTAGTCTTTAATCTAATGAAAGAGCGCGGTGCACCCGCATAAGCTTTTCTAATCCACCGACGCTCGGAAGAAATTAATGCCCTTAAATTTAGGTTTAATTTATTTCAAGGTAAATGAATGATTTCGAAAATACCTTTTTAAAGTTGGTTCTAACGCTCACAAAAAAAACGAAGGAAGAAAATTTTCACCGTTCACCGGAATGCCTAAATATAAGTTTGTCATCGGCAGTAAATCTTTAATTGATTAACTATTTTAAGTGCCATGAAAGATAATATTTAGGAAAGTATTTTTTCAAATAATTCATTTTTTTGCGAAACAAATAGAGCCTTAATTAAAATTGTGGAAAATTTCACAAAAAAGGGCTCATGTGCCTTCATTTTCACAAATAAGAACTGAAGTTGATATTATTTCAAATAATGGCTTGACATGCCCTCATTGTCACAAATAAGACGTGAAGATGACATTGTTTCAAAAAAGGACCAAGTGGCCTTATCGGTCTCAAAAGGGCTTGACTCACAAGTTAGTAAGGGCATTTTGGTCATTTAGTATTTTTTGTTATTTGTTTTTTTTTCTTTTTCGGTTTTCAAAATTCTTAAAAAAAATGTAAAAGTGAAAAAAAAATGAAACACAAGGGGAGGGCAGCCCTACTACCTGTGTTTTCTTTTATTGTTTTTCAGTTTTATTTTTTTAATTTAATATAATTAAAAAATAGATTAGAGCATTTTGACAAAAATTTTTGATCTCGGAAAATTTAATCTCGATCGATCGTTAACCTTATTTGAAATAGTCAGGCCAATCAACCCTTAATTAAGAAAGAACAATTATTAAAAAGGCATTTAGGCTATTATTTGTGAAAATGAGAGTACTTGGAACCCTTATTTGAAATTTTTCTTAAAATTTTTGTAGTTGTTTGTCGTGCCCATCCCTATTTATGGTATTAATGTGTTGTACTCTGACATCTTATTCATCACCATTTTTCTCCTCCTAGGCTGTCCTAAGTTAGTGGTCCTTTGGCTTGTGGGTTGGTCCATTTTCAAAGATTTAAGTCGTTTGTGTATTTGCTAGTCAATTTAATTACTTAATACTCTTGTTTTTCCCTTGCCTAATTGGCCTTAAATTTAAGTTTCATCAGGAACATATTCAATTCTTTGTCGCTATGATGATACATGGCAAGGTTGATATGGTTTTACTATTCTCTAAGGAAACAATGCATTATTGGCAAAAGTTTGAAAGCTTGAGAGGCTCGGATAAGATCACATCCTCCTCTCTTTGCCTACGTTTTTCCTAAAAGGAAGAGAATCTACATATATTAAGAGAGCAAATAAAGGAGAGAATCTTCAATTGCATGCTGAGAGAGAGAGAGAGAGACGCCATTCACATGGGGGAACTTCAACCTGCCAAGCAAAAGGGAAAAGCAATTTCTATTGCCGTCCATCTTCTTTTTGGTCCGTCGCTTGCGCTCGATGCCCACCGTCCACATTTCGCCCTTTCATCTTAATTACAGCTCGTGGGACCCTCTCTCCCCTTGGCCCATAAAAAGAGCAAGCTCTCCCCTTTTCCGTTCTTCCTCCTTGTCCCCTCCACCCGTCTCTCTCTCTCGGAGATCCACCTTCCCTTTGCACATTACTGCTGAAAACCCAGGTTTCTGATACCAAAACACATCAACAATCGAGGGTATATACCAGTTGTCCCATCGAGTCTCGTCGTTGTCCTCTCCTGGTTCATTCTCCGATCTTTCTGGGATCTTCTGCATCACCATGGAGGTGGAGGAGGCTAATGGTGAACACCCTTTTGGGTTCTCTGTCTATTTTTTGCTTGCTGTTTCGTTCCAATCTGTGGCCTTTGATTGTTGTAATCTAATCTAATCGATTGGATGCGAAAGTTTCTTGCTTTTCTTTTTCCCCTTCCTCCGTAGCTGATTTCACTTTGTGCTGTTCTGTTTTGGTGGTTCTCCTCTGTCAGCGGAGCCTCACGTTTTTGTCGGTTAGACAAAACAAAGTAACTGTAGATTACTGTCTAATTGATGGTTGAGGTCTGGAATTCGTCTTATTATTATTTTCAAATCGCTTCATGAGCTTTCATGTGGGAGAGTTAGGTAATAACACAGCAACAGTTCTTTGAAGGAGGCACGGCTTAGGTTTCGTGTTCCATGCTTTTTCATTGTTTGATTGGTGCCTTTGCAAGCTTTTCATCTCTCTCTCTCTCTACTGTTGTATATGCCCATCATGAGTGTGGAGCAAAATGTGAATTTTTCGGGCAAAGTAGTTTTATTTTGCTGGATTTTGTGGTTTTTTCCATTTGGACTGAAGGTGCTTTTTGATAAGACAAGCAAATTTAATTTCAGAATAGAGAATATACCCATGGATGATACTCGTGTTGTGTCAATCGTATCTTATTAATTTGCTGCCACTTCTTTCTTTTCAGTTGTGGAAGCTAAGGATGGGACTATTTCCGTAGCTTCTGCATTTGCTGGTCATCAACAAGGTAAAATTCCGTAGCTTCTGCAGTTGTTGAAATGGATGTCTCTCTTGAAGAAATTATGGGCGAGATGCATTCAAGTCAGATGATCTGCTTTTCTGTTGCAGCTGTGGCTCCAATTAGATTGTTTGCGGAACTAATAGACATCTCTATGATTGACTGAGATCAAGAATATCGATGTTTTACTCACCTGACTATGTTGGTCATGTTTGGGGCAACTTTGCAGCATATGTTTGTTGTCTAATTGTTCTACTTCTTTGTAAAATATGCTGTCTTTAAGTTTTGGTGGCATGCTGAACCAGCTGTACAGGATAGAGATCACAAGTTCTTAACGAAAGCAGTTGAGGAAGCATACAAGGGGGTAGATTGTGGGGATGGAGGCCCTTTCGGTGCTGTTGTTGTTCAGAACGATGAAGTTATTGTAAGTTGTCACAACATGGTTCTAAAGAACACAGATCCAACTGCTCATGCAGAAGTGACTGCCATAAGAGAGGTGAATAACTTAGCAGAGTAATTCTTGTGAATTTAGCTTCAATTGCAGACCTTCTTCTTCATATAATTATTCAGGTTATTGGTTTTTCTCCCCCAAGAAAATAAACGAGGAAGGAGCAAAGAAAAATCGTATAGAGAGAGAAAAGAAATGTGGATAGAGAAGAAGATTATTTCGTTCTGCATATGTAGTCAAGGAATCGGGTAAAACCCGAATAGGCGATTCCAAGCTTAGACTGTTAACTAGTCATTGTCCTCTAGAGATGAGGCAGAGAAGGATCTCATTATATAGTATCATACAGAGAAGAAAACATGGAGCTGCCCTCTAGGGTAAAGTGCATTTCTGAGTCTACTTTATTATTTGTTGAGTCTGACTCCGAAAATTGCTACTCTGGAGAAAATACTAACCTTTTGAGGATAAACAGGCACAATATATATATATATATATATATATATATATATATTTTATGTATATAGTTTTTTCATGTATTTTCTTTTTTAATGTGCTAGTTGATTTTTGCTCTGTTTCTATTCCAATTAGCGGATGCAAACACAGTAATGCATCTTCTTGCAAGCCACTTTGTCATGGATAGCATCTCTTGTTGACCCTTCATCTCATTACTACTATCTCTTGCTTACGTAAGGGCACGGCCATTTGTTTTTCTTTTGTTAAAAGTTTTCATTTTTCATTATCATTGGAACCGGTATCTTGAGCTACTAAAATTAAGGGTATGTTACTCTGGTTTCCATTTTAATGGTTCGGTTGCTTTGAAACCTCTGCTTCGAGTCAGTGTTATTAGACATCTACAGTTATTCGAATAGAGAAAGAAACTGACATATGGTATTCTTCCCCAATTACTTCGTGTAATCTTCTTCCTGCACAGCACCTGTAATTTCTTAAAGAGATAATGCATCAGATTGTTGCTGTTTAACCTTTGTTGTTGCACAAGGGGTTGTGATGCAGATAGTCTGTTTTGACTCGTACCGCGATACTCTGTGTAAAGCCCTACCACAAAGTTATTTGACCGGGCATTTTGTCTTTGCTCCTCGTTTTATAACCTGCATAAGCTATTCCGCTCAATGATCAATTCACTAGATTCTCAAGAATTTCTGTTCCCATCTCTACCAGGCATGCAAAAAGCTAGGCAGGATTGAGCTTTCGGACTGCGAAGTATACACCTCTTGTGAACCTTGTCCCATGTGCTTCGGCGCCATCCACCTTTCAAGAGCCAAGGTCTCTCTCTCTCTCTCTCTCTCTCTCTCTCTCTCTCTCTCAGAGCATTCCTATCATCTATTGCTCTATTGATCATCTGGAACATGACATTAACCACTTGCTTGTCAATGCAGAGGTTGGTATATGGAGCTAAGGCTGAGGCGGCTATTGCTATTGGCTTCGACGATTTTATCGCCGACGCTCTAAGGGGAACTGGCTTCTACCAGAAAGCTCAGTTGGAGATCAAGAGAGCTGATGGGAAAGGGGCCAAAATCGCAGAGCAGGTCTTCGAGAAGACGAAGGAGAAGTTCCGAATGTATTGATTCTTCAATTGCTCCTCTTCATTCACTAGTTACAATCGTTAACTGTTCAGTAACTGACTGGCTTTATTCACATGCAATCATTTGAGAACTGTTCATATCAATCTACAACACGACGTTGCAACACTTCAATCTGATATGTGCTTCAAAATGATCAATTCATAATAGCACGATCATGATCACATCTATTAGTTGCGAATTTTTCCGTGCACTATTGAATGCGAGAAGTGGGTAGAGAAAGAGATATGTTCCTGGTTTGCAAATGAGTATATAGACAGGTCGCATGCTCATTTTTATGTCGACATTACGGTTGTTATGCTAACTCTCTGATTTCGTTAGTCTGATATCTCTTGAAACATGAGATACGGTTAGGAAAATCCGAGAAATACTTTATCAGATGTATTAGTGATGTTTTTCCCGGGATGATGCGAGTGTCGAAGATTGATGCAGATTAATCTTCAAGAGTTCCTTTTAGCAGGGCTGATACAATTTATCTAGATGCGATGAAGAACGCATCTTTTCCTGGTTCCTTCTCGTCATCAACTCAATAAGAACCTTCCCTTTCTAGTTGAAACTCCATGTGTGCTTCCCAAGACTACTGAAAAAAGCAAAACCAAATTCAGTCTTCGGGTAGAGACCAATCATGTCTACTCCTATTCCGGCTCAAGTGGATCGCTGGTGGAAATTTCATTAGCTAATGTATTTTTGCTACATAGATCCACACGAACCTGTCGATTAGCAATACTTATAAACCGTTTATATCCTTATTAGCATGATTGTAGATTATTGATTGGAGAACGAGAACCTGGAATTTTCTTTCCATTGTGAGAATAAGAGATAATTGTCTAAGAAGTCATTAATCTATTGTACGGCTATCAATTCAATTTTAAACTTTAGTCCTAAACCTTTTGATCGATTTAACAATTTAGTGTTAAACATTTTAATTGTGCCCTTTTGGTGATTTGCCAATTTAGTACTAAACATTTTGGCGGTTTGTCAATGCAAAGTACTAAATCTTTTGAAGTTTTACCAATTTAGTCATAAATTTATTATTTGGATAACTAGCCAAGAGGGCTATATTGACGTAATTGAAAAGTTTATGACTAAGTTTGACAAATCACTGAAAAATTAAGATTAAATTGACATAATTAAAAAGTTTAGGACTCTAGGACTTTTTTGGACGATCATCCCGTGAGCATAAGGATGGTAAAACGGATGAAAATGAGCCATTGTAAGAGATCATATAAAACCAACTCCTCGATTTTGACGTTGTTTGTTTGTTACTATCTTATGGTAATAGCCATCACGCAATCTCCAAATCCATGTCTTGATCATCGTTCTATGTTGGGGAACGGACTCAGCAAAGATGGGACAATCCCCCCACAATCTTATTGCTACTTCTTGTTTGCTTACCCTCGGCTTATCCGGGCATGTGAGAAAAACCCCGGTTCCTATCGAGAACTTTTGAAGACTCAC
The DNA here is from genome assembly GCA_021437795.1 of Rhodamnia rubescens. Lineage (NCBI taxonomy): Eukaryota > Viridiplantae > Streptophyta > Magnoliopsida > Myrtales > Myrtaceae > Rhodamnia > Rhodamnia rubescens. The sequence goes on along the minus strand of JAILYA010000096.1, from coordinate 701,187 downwards.
GGCGTCACGTGACGATAATGGCGATCCACCGGCTCTCACTCTTATCGCATTTGGATCTCCTTGTTTCATACTCTCGGGTTGAATAATTTCGACCGACCCGATAATATCGCCGTGCGTGTGATGTCTTCGAGAAATCTCAAACTAACTTGTTGTCGTTGGAAGTTTCATGTAAGATGAGCAGCATTGTCGGATCTTGACTATCTTGTTTTAGACAAGCGCCCGCTTTCTTTTACCACTTTCTTGGGCAAGTTACATTAAAGATTGTGCCCCAAACTTGAACGTGACATTTATTCGTAAACCTAATCAGAGACTAGAGAAAACACATATATCATTATCTAGTGTAGCTAGTTTTAGTCAGCCCTTTTGCTTCACACGCTAATACAAGGTCCATAGACTCTATACTGTATCCCAACCTAAACTCGGTATAGCTTTCACAAAGATAATTTCGAAAATCGGAACATTAAGTCGGACCATTTTAGGTTCTAGGACGCAATTTTAACCATCGCGAATGTAGCCATCGATGATGAAAAGAATTTACATCAAATGTTAGAGTAATCAATATTAAATCACGCCTTCATCTAATAGCTTACTTCAATAGTCATATGGGAGAGATACGAGTTGTAGCTTGCTTCGACCTAGGGCATGATGTGTGAGGGTGAGATTATCGGTTATGAAAGGGACTGGTGGTAAATTTATAAGTATGAAGAAAAACATCGTTCTTTAAGCTAGTTTTTGGATGAGCGAAGCTCAAGACCACCAAACATTGGTAAATGTTGGGAGATGCCTTCACCCGGGGAGATGATGAGCTAATTTTTGAGATTAGAGAGGCCTAAGACTACGAGCACTCAGCAGATACTTTCACTCGGAGAGAACGCTAAGAGGAAACCCAAATCTTAACACAACTCACCACCCGAAAACAAGGTTGATCATCATATTCCTTTCTAGATATATTCGACCCAACACTAGTAGATGTTGGAGAGTGCGCAGCAAATGCCTTCACCTAGGGAGATTGCTAAGAGGGAGCCCAAATGATAACACAACTCACTGCTCGGAAACCGGGTTGGTCACCGGATTCATTTCTTGAGATATTCATCACCAATCAACTATTGGCTATAATACTGAGAGGAATCTCAAATCCAAGCTTGTTAACATATTTAATTGGATCCACCTTCATTCAAAAGCTTAAGTCAATAAGTTATGGACCAACTAGAATATATTAACTGCTTCTATACCATATCGATTATCCGATGTGAGATTTTTCTAACACAACTCATACATATATTATAGTACCAAACTTCATATATATGAGAAATTTGGTGGTGCCTGTCTGTGCGTCCTGGGAATGCATACCATCTATGTTGCAATTGCATGTGTAGAGCCTTTTGATTCTTTTTGGTTTTTTCCCCCACACTTTAACATGTCAAAAAGTCTCTGCCTAAGAATCAATCACCAAAACATATGTTGTCAGGTCAACGGGTGACCTGAAGCTTGCATCTTGGTGTCCCTAGGGTGACTTTGGGTTTGCTACAGACTAGGGAAAGCAGAAGCTCTTTTGAGGAAAGCAAAAGAGAGAAAAATAGGAAAATTGGTTCGGGGCTCTTTAATTGTTCTATGTTTTCTCTTTCTTTTCGCTCATCTTTTCTCGCCGAGACTCGATTTAGGTCTTGTTAAGTCTTGCAAAAGCATTAGAATTATGTGTTTCGACTAAAATGGGACTTTTGTTTAGTGTTGCTTATATAGAGCAGTGGCATCCTTTTCACTAGGATTGATTATGCGTCTGATTAAGTCGTAATAAAAACCTTTTTCGGGAAACCTTTGATTAAGTCTTAAAGGAAGATCCTGACCTGGAAAAGCAACATGTTCAGACGATGTTCATGTCTCCTTGCACGAATCCTTTGATTAAGGAAGACAAACTTCATCTTTTATTTTTTATTTTTTTACTCTTGTTTGAAAGTTTGTTGTCGACATGGAGTGGCGTCAATTAGTTTTTAAAGTGCAGACATCTTGTAGGTTGGCCTTTCCTGATGTTACCCTAGTGTGTGCAGCCAATGAAGTTGATCAAGCTTGAGATGAGCCCTTATCAAATTGAGTTTAGAGAATAATCCCTCATATTCTGACATTATGTCAAGAACCCTAGTGCTTTCTTTCCTGTTCACCTTCTGCTGACCTTATTGATCTCAGATGGCCACTTTGAGGATCGTATATTCCTAGGTTCAGTGCTTTATTCTATTCGTTCTTTTTCTGTCTTTCGGAAATATGAGAGACGGACGTATGGAATAATGATCACTGAGCTTGCATTTATTTTTTCAGATTACAACAGGACAAGATATCACAGTGCATTAAATGCTTAAGATACCTCAAATCTTCTTCATATATTTTTGACAACTTCTTCTGATGGGTATGCATTTAACAATTTGATATGTAATACCTAAAGATGGCTTATGAAGAAAATGGCAGAAAAGTTTGTTTTCCTGGTCAGCATCACCATGATCCATGTGAGCCATCTGTAGTACACCACACCTGATCTAATATATGATCAACACAAACATACATGATAAGGTACTTCATGCAATGTCAATCTCCTGCCTCTATTAGGGGTGGGCTAGCAAGAGAAATTATTCTCTCTCTGTCTCTCTCTCTTGGATGACATGGATGATTGCAGAACAGCTGTGAACAATGACGAAGAAAAGACATTGACCTAGCTATGAGAACCTCCGAAAGCTCATGCTGAATAGGGGTGAAGCGAGAGCCATAGATAACATGATATTTAGGGACCAATGCAAGTGCTAAGATCAAAGATCAATGACAACGGTTGTCCTCCACTTGGAAGAAGAAGTAGAAAAAAGGAGTTAATATAGTGATAATTTGGTTCTTCGTTACCGTAGTAAATAGTGAAGAATATTATTTTATCCCTCGTCCTTACAAATAAAAGTAAAATAAAAAATAGGAGTAATCAATTTTGACACGTTCACTTAGAAAAACCCTATATGCTTCCATAACGCACAAGATCATAATTTCAAATGGGGGAAACAGACCAATCAGTCCAAAATTAATTGTACTTATGACAGTTTGGTCCTAAATATTTTTGATATTGCCAATTTAGTCCTAAATTTTTATGAGAAATTCTAATATAGCCATTTCGACTAATTTTCTTCGAAAATCGCTACCATGGCGGTGTTTCACATAAGACTGCCGACAAATAACTGGATCGCTACGTCGGCCATTTCCGGCGAAAATTGACCGCAATGACTTCATTGAAATTATATGTAAAGGTTTATGACTAAATTGTTAATATTGAAAATTTCGGGACTGAACTTATTTAGGACCAATCAAGTAATTATCCCTTTGTTCAAGATGTCCTAGTCCTCTTTATGTAGGGAAAAGCCTCCCTAAATTAACATGACAATTGTACATGAAACGAGAATGGAATGGATTTAAGAAGCTAGTCAATACCCGAATCCCTTATAGATACGAGATGCGACTATGTAGATATCAGCGTTTCTCGTCCTATATATTATATGCAGGTGACTTGTGCACATATGTATACTTACCAAGAAACTAATGTGTTCACTCAAGTCATTACTATATTGCATTTTTCAGTCTAGCTTCCAATATCCGCAAAAGAAGTGGTTAAAACATGCCTATCAAGCCAAATGGAGCTTTCTAGGAATCACCCCTTTTGTTCTTTTGCTGAAATTTTGTTTGCCTCGCATGGTCATACTTAGACAAACTGTCCGAACGTGTGGAGCAATAAAAAAGTTTCATATCAAAGATTTTGGGAGTAGACTAGCCTAGTCCACCTAACTTGTTCTATTGAAATAAGGCATAGAGAGTAAAGAGATTGCTTAGGGTTTTGTTTATATATCAGCTGAAAAAAATCTCTTGGCATGAGTATACAACAAGACGCAAGACACGATAATTTATTTTATGTATTTACGGTGGTAACATCGCGTGCCGTTGATCAGAATCGAAAAGCCCTGTTATCACTCAAACGTGGTGGGTCAATTTTTCCTTTTCAGCATATGCTTATGTTATTGAAATATGACTGATAGATTTTATGGCGTAATCTTTATCGGATATAATAAAACACTTTTTCATTGCAAGGGAGAGAAGAGAGCTGAAATTAAGAGAGAGAGACCCCACACACACGTGCAGTGTGTCATCCAATTGAAAAACGATCCTCAAAGGCAACTACCCTGTCGATTCTTCCCAAAACGACAGGCGTTTCCGGTCCCCCCCAGCGAAAAAAAGAGAGCTGAACGTTGCATCACCATGCCGTGATTTGCTCATCCGCGACAAATACGGCCAGCCAACGCTCAAGCCTTCACATGTTTTTCCTGCAATGGGAAAAACTGACACTTAATCTCTTGTTAGATCTCAACCTTTCTAATCTTTTTCAGGTGTTCCGGATCCGATGATAACTTATCGTGTGGTATTTGCATTCGTGCGGTTTATTCAATATCAAGACTTTTGAGGTGAGTCCACATATATGCACTCCCTCCCACGTCAAAGAAATACATACTTCTTCTTCTCTTTTTTTTTTTTTTTTTGTAAAATGAGCTTTTTTTCTTCTCGATGAAGCATTTGGTGGAAAGTGATTCCATACTCTCAAAGCAACCTCATGGAGCTTCATCAACTTCCGACAAGATGCAACCAGGTTCCCTGACGATGAAGCATTTGGTGGACCAATTCTTGAAGCCCATCCTTTTGATGATGTAACGGGGTTCTCATTCTTACCTCTAATGCTATGTATGTTTAGACTGTAATAACTGTGTATCTTTTGCTCAGGAAGGCTGAAGATGAAGGTTATCTAGTTTGAAGATTATGATGGGTTTTCATACAGATTAATTAGTTTTGCACAAGGTTGGGGCTTTGTGCAGGGTGATGCAATGGATTTTCTCACCCTAAGAACTAGTGTTCTGTGGAGAAAGAATCATCAAGAAGAGACCAAACCACTAGCCAAGTGAGTCACACTTGCTCTCCTCTCTCTCTCTAAAGAAGAACCTCAGGGTTTTTCTGGGTTTGACATTAGACATACATAGGTGTTGATTTTACAGAACTTTTCTTTATATTGTAATTAACGAAACGGTTTATGTAGATTTGTGCATGATTATGATCAATAACTGAGATCTTTGAGGTTCAAACTTGAGGTATTAAAGGATGAGAATCAAAAGCTAAGGAGAATCTTGCAGTGGGTCTCCAAAAGTTGCACTGCTGTTCAAGCCCAGCTTCTTCTACTTATGCAAAGAAAGGCATCCTCAATCGATTACAAAGTAATGATGATCTTAGCTTTAATTAGTAGCACAATTGCTGTATGCTTGTTTGGAAATCTCAATCGAAATTCTGGGGGAAGTAAGAGAACATATAAACATCCACAAAACAATTTCTCTAACTTATGGAACCTTGTATATATATAAGCAGAATATATGGTTTCTTAGTTTTGCTCTATTTGAATTGTTGTAGGTCTATTGTTTGCCTTTATATTCTTGAATTCTCTTCTTCAGAAGTCAACAGATTCCAAAAAGTAAAAGAACAAACATTTTTTTTTCTGTCAATTGCTTCCCCATCAGTTCAACGAAGAGGTGCTTGCTAATGCCAGGGGGTCGCCTTATGGTAATACTTTGAGAGAGAGATCGGAGCCATGGATAACAGATCAACAATGTGAAGATCAGAACATGATGAACCACACAGGGAGGAAAAGAGCACTGTTATCAGCAAACGAGACCAGCTCTGATGATGGTCAAGCATATCAGCCTGTGAGAACCCTAGAAAGTCCCAATATGGCAAGAGGCAAGAACATAGTAAGAGAAGAAGAAGATTATTCTGATAATCATCAAGATCAGGTTTTGGGTCATCTGGGTTCTTATAGAAAGGCAAGGGCGTCGATAAGGGCGCGATCTGATGCACCTATGGTTAGATTTCTTCTTCCCCTTTCATTTTCTTTTTGAGTCCCTATGATCAATCGCCTATTTCTAGCTACCTTGATTGCATCCATCAATCCAATCTTGCATATGATGAATTACATCAGCATCGTGGTCAATGTTAATACATAAGTTATTTATATACCTTCAATCAATGATCTTTGAACAAAGGACCTGATGCACGTATGGTAGTTAACTAAGTAATGCTTCATCTCTAAGTAAGGATCATACTTTAGAGAGAACTCCCTTACCGTAAACAGTACATCAAAATGATGATCAATGAGCTCTGTAAATTTTTGTTGCAGATAAGTGATGGGTGTCAGTGGAGGAAGCACGGTCAAAAACTCGCAAAAGGAAACCCTTGACCGCGAGCCTACTATCGTTGCACGATGGCCATCAGATGCCCAGCTCGTAAGCAGGTATATCCGAAATCTATCCATCCACAATTTGGAAGAACATGTCAAAATTAACAAAATAGAGTTCTTGCTCTTATTTTTTTGGACCTATTTTGTGAAACACCCTAAAACCATGCCTAGGAAAAAAGTGACTTTCTGCATGTTGACTTTGAATGAGTTAACCGAGAAGTTCCAATTATTTATACAGTAACTAACTACGTCATAATCATGAAGACGTTTTCATGAAAAGAAAGATGAAACCCGTAAAGAAATGACTTACGTTTTCTTAAATTTGAAGGATTTGGAAAGAAGTTCTCAGGAACTTTCTTTCTCTTTCGCTTGGTAGATAATCCCAGTGCGATTGCATGCTCATTATTAAATTGTGTAGAATTTTCATGTAACTTTCTCTGTTAAACACCAAGCATTTAACTTGTAACCTTAAATGCGAATGCTCCTGATTCTGATAGATATACACATGCTGTACGTCAAAGTATATAATAATATTATGTATAGTTACACTTCAATGACCAAGAAAATTGACTTCTAGAGGTGTTTGGGTTGTCATTGAGATTTCTTCCCTTCAAATTTGATTTTACTTTCTTTGTCTGGCTAAATCTTAAAATGCTATAGAGGAATTAAGTGCATAAAAAATAGGTCGTGAAGATTCATTTTATATATGATGCGATAGATTAAATCCATCACATTATACAAAGTGTGCATGAACTTGTACTGTTAGCGAGACTCACTATGAGTTCCATAGATTCTTAATATGCGATTCAGTTGATTAAGTGAAATGAGTTAACTGGACTTAGGCTACTTGTGATACAACACCCAACAGAAAAAGTAATCTGATTTGCTTCTTAGCTTCTCCATTTGTCATGTGGAATTGTCGCAATCAACCCAGGTCCAAAGATGCGTGCAAGATAAGGCCATCCTAATAACAACATATGATGGGAAGCACAACCATCCGATTCCTACGGCAGCCGCCATCCTTGCTAACATCACCTCCGCCGCTGCTACAATGCTGCTCTCTGGCTCAACCGCAACCACCCCAACGACAGCAACAACCCTAACTTCCTCTCAAGCTCCAACTTCTAGTTCCCTCATCACCTCCTGTACAATAACTCCACCACCCTGGCTTCCCTTTCTTCCTCATTCCCTAATTACCCCACAATCAAAACTTGACTTAGCCCAAAATCCTGTCATCAATAACCACTCTCTACAAAGCCAAAGGACCCTTAATCAATACCTGATCGTCGGACACTGAATAACCCTCCTTTCAGTCCCCCTGCCAATGGTTGCATCGGATTCCTAGGGCATCCACTGATCCACATGTTGCCACCACCACAAGATGCCCTTCTTCAGTGATGAGTAATGTTGGGGCGGCAATCGCTAGCGACCCTAGTTTCGGTTGCGCAGTAGCCATGGCCATTTCTTCAATAGCAGGTGCAAGCACGACTCCTCCCGAAATGCTCAACAATAACACGAATGGCCGCACCAACATCAGCTTCAGTACTAGCACCACTGTTGCCCGTTATGATGCCTATTGACTCTATATTGTCGGCTATATAAACGTCTCTTCCATTCGATGCACCGTTTTCTCGGAACCTCGAGAGGATTGTGTAAATATGTTGCGCATTGGCGTTGTGTTGCTGATTTTGGATGCTGTGCGTATAGTTGAAGGGCATTTATTTGTTCTAATCCCCATGAATGAATTCATGTGTTAATAGGAAAGAGGTTATTCTTGTAGGTTTCTTGTCTAATTTTTTTTTGAGTAATGTGTGAATGGCTCCCTTTGGTTTTTTACTCAGCATACTCTAATCCTCTCATTTAACAAATTAGAATAATGTCTGTGTCCCCCTTTCATCTTGTGTGCCTATCTTTATTTTACCCGAATCTTTATTATACCAAGGTGGTATGAACCTATGTAAAACGGATTTTGTGCAAGTCCTTTCTTTATTCCTTTGGCCAATGTTGACATCATCTCTTACTAATGTGTTTTTGTATTCTTGGTGCTGGGAACTTCTTTTGGTCAACTTTTTTTATTTTTTATTTTGTTATCAAGAATTGAAGTGGAATGAATCTCTTTGTCTCACGGATGGTATGATGACATCATCTCTTACCATATTATACACGCTGTTGTTATCCTCATTTTCTTCCATTTGTTCTTGTTATGTTCTTATCCAAATACGATGGCATTGACCACTTGATATATATTTTTAGCTTTGACGGCAACTTAGCCTTCTACAAATTGTGCAAGACCAAATTCTGGAAAAGTTATAAGAAAAGTCCAAAACCTATTATACTTTTGCAAATTAGTCCTAAACATTTGGCCACTTTTGATCGAAAATTGTTGGCGTGTATAATTTTTAATAATTTTTAACTTTTTTCAATTTTTTTTGAATTTTTTTAACTAATATTTTCTTTGTCCTTTCTTTTTCTTTTATTTGTTTTAATTTCATCTCGCGGCCACCGGTGAGGGCTAACGACAGTTGCCTTTTCTAGGCAAAGGCGTTGCGGCCCTCAAAGGCCACGAGCGATGGCCTTGGGCCCTCGCTTGGATCTTGGCAAGAACGCGGAGGCCCTTGTCCGTGTCAAGCAAAGGCCGTGATGCCCTTGCCTAAACTAGGGAGGGTTGCCTGCCATTGCTATTCCGAGATGTAAAAACAAAACACAAAAAAGAAAAGAATAGAAAAAGAAAAAAGGAAGAAGATCAAATTAATAAAAAAAAATTTAAAATATTATTCAAAATTATCAACATCAGCAATTCCGACCAAAATAAGTCGGCTGGACTCAATTGGAAAAATATGAAAATATTTAAGAGTCAATTGACAAAATAAAAAGATTTAAGACTGAATTAGCAAAAGTGTAATAAATTTAGGGCTTTTTTGGAAAAATTTTCCCTAAATTCATCGTGAAAAGTTTCAATTCTTCCTTGATTTAGAACTTCAAAGAAGCAAAAGATATTCTCCTTCATGAGTCATGACTCTTCCATTAAACCATATTATCGACTAAGGACCGTCTAAGAGAAACCCTTTCGGGAGTTTGACATGTTAAGAGAATGAAAATATAATACTCATGACATTCGAATAGTTGAAATTTTTGGAGTAAATGGCGCTTAACTTTTATCTCGATGGATGATTTACTTGTTTTAGAGAACTGAAAAAATATAGGGACCGGCTCGGAATAGGGTTATATACATTCTCATTATGAGGAAGGGTCATTCGAACACTCCTTGTAGAGTGTTTTTTGCCCCCTGTTTTGAAACTGAAAAGCCACATTGGTTCGGTTGCCAATTGCCATGCCTCATTTCCGACGTAAGTCATATTCACCACTTCGATCTCCACTCCCTCCAAACTTGAGCACAAATTCTGGACATGAATTTAGAGACCCGACTTTTTAAAGACCCATGAAAAATCCCGTAAGCCCCCGTTAGCCGATTAAGTACAGGACTTTGGCTTACTTGAATGGCTCTAATCTAGAGCAATTTGTGCGCGATTAGGGAGATTTGGATAGATTATGTAACCTGGGGTTTTACTAATACTATGTTTTTAAAATAAGCCCATGCATTAATATATCATATCTGCGCGCACAAATATATCAAAGTACTACAATTTACACATTCATGTAAGCTAATTTACCCACATCATGAGTAAGCGCGAACAATTTAATATTCGACCCATCTAACCGGTGTTCGGCTTGCTTTAATGCCTAATTCATGAGATTAGCAACATATTTCATGGAACGAAGTTTGGGTGGAATTTCAATTGCGAGAATAGAAAAAGGCTAATTTGATATTTTGCAAAACCAGTAAATGACAATAATTGCACGATTTATTGAACATGGACTATTCATAAGAAGTTTACATAAGCACATGTGCTCTTCTGTATGCATCGTAGAAAATGGAAATGACTTACATCAGTCATCTTTGCCGCCGGAACACGTAGTAGCACATACGAACTCATGCTATGTTTGATGAGCTCTAACATCATCATGGGCATAAGGCTTAAAAATTATTCAGCAAATGGGGATATCTCGTATCTGACTCTGCAATCTACAAGTTGGACTTGCGCACCCAAGCTTATGTCGCTTTCCACTCCGATGTCATATGCAGCATTTTGAATGCACTTGCCGCAGTCTGCGTGGGACAATGCCCCATTGCATGCCCCGTGGCCATAGACATTATCGCCATAGACGTCCCAAGATCTGGTGTAGTAGTTGTACCCATGGGACGGCGTACCGCTCTGCAAGTCATCCATAACTTTGTCTATATTTTTAGCATAGTCATCAGTTGCAGGATTGTATGTGCGTCCGCTGCATAATCTATACACGATCAACGTGTTGGGGGGGTCGCATCTCGCAACATGGGAAGCACAAAGAAGTCCGACGAGGATTATTCTCGCAACGAAATTTAAGGCGCTCATGATCTTGCTCTCTCAGCTTCACTTTTGTTCCTTCGCTTTCTCCTTTGTCGAAAGTCGAACGAGGTGGTCTCTTCTCATAGTTTGGTGCGTGAGGGCGAGATTGTCGATTGTGGAAGGGGTTTGCTGGTCGAATAAAGAACCCACCTTGACACTCGCGCTTAGAGTACGAAGCCCCATTTGAACTAGAACCAGCATAAAAAATATCGATTTCTGGTTTAGCTGCCGGAAGGCGGTCTACCTCTAGTTCAAAACAGCGCATATCATCCTCAAAAGTCTTTACTTTTCATTTGGATATAGTGGATTTTTATATGCACACAACTATGAGATAAAGAACAGATTATCGCTTACATTTGCTACGCATCGGTCAAAATGTGGCCTACATCTTACAATTCACTTATCATATTTGACATACGACTCAAATGTTGTTTTATATTCTGCCCATGAGGCATTATATAAACGTCAAACCTTATAGTGATCAGTCTCAATTTTAGTAGCCGATATCTAACCAAACTTGGCTTTTAATGCTTCACACATGACTTTGGCATTTTCAAAATCCTTGAACTCTCGCATGATACTATTTTTCATGCTATTCAAGAAAGTAATGCGTGTAGTAGAGTTCATCTTTGTCCATGCAAAAAATGCCTCTTTATCTCTTTCTATGTGATGCAATAATTCCATCGTCAGGTTCTTCTATAACTAGGTTAAGAGTTTCTAGTGCTTCATGCTTTTCTAACATATATTGGATTCTCATATTCTAGTTTTCATAATTCTTGCTGTTCAAAACTTTCTCCTTTGTCAAGTTCAGCTAGATATTCTAAGAAGCTATGGCCATTTTATCTAAACACCAAGTTCTATAAACATATATTCACGAACTATTAATGCCTAACATTTATGCATCTTTTTACACTAACTAATTATATTAATGAATAATTTCATATAAGGTCTCGGATTCAAAAGTTCACTATGTTCCCAATCATCGTCCAAGAATCCTTGTTCGAAATTATCGTAATATAATCATTTACGTAAAATTGAGTTCACTAAAATTACTGAAACTTTATAGAACTCCCCACTCGAATAAATGTTATAAATCACATAATGACCCCCTTATCTTGTAATCATAAAAAATAATAGCATGGCATGATTTGAGCTAACATTGAAATAACTCACGCATCAAGTCATATACAGATTATAGAATACAAATAGCAAGTACATTAAACATTATATATGCTATCAACAAAACAAGCTTTTCACAATATGGCTATCTACATGTAAGCCATCTCCCTTTTAAAAAAAAACGGATAAAAATACTCGAAAACGCTCCAAAATACATGTATCATAGATTTCATATGTATTTTTAAAATTTTTAAATCTTAAAATATATCCAAATAATATAGCAAAATGAAGATAATTTCGAGACAAACACAATAGTACCCCACAGGCCCCAAACGGATGTCTCACGTGCCCACACGCGCCGGTCAAAGCTTCGGAGCATGTATTTCACGCGCAGTGAACAGTTAAACTTTGACCCGTCAATAGTCAAAGTCAAGCATTGACTAGTCAACAGTTGATCGTATCAATGGACAATATTCGGGTCGGGTCATGAATCGAGTCGGATCTCGGGTTGGTTTATCAAGTCGGACCGAAAACTTGGGCTGCACTTTGGGGTTGAAACTCGACCCGCCGACGCCGGCATTATGTAAGCCACGAGGGCAAAGGTTCACCCACGTACGGCTCACGTGGCGCGACGCGTTAACGTCAGCCACGCGGGACTGTTCTCGCACGTGCGGTGTACGTGGCGCATGGCTCCCAGCCTGCAATGGTTCGGCCGGAGAGTGGGGACGCGTGAGCTGCCGTCCGGCGTCCTTTAGCGACGGTCCATCCATCAAAATCCTCATCTCATTGATACGCACCCTATGGTATACTCAAAACCAATTTTTAACAAAGGAAAACACGCTTAAAGGCGACGTTTTGCCGCTCTTCCGAAGGACCGATATCGCCGCAGCGTGTGCGGTTACCCCCGGCATCGCCTCGCGATGGATGACCACTCCAAATCATCGTCTTGTTGAGCCCGTTCTCATGGTGTGTTCAAAAATCATTTTTGTTTGATAGAATGTCACGAACAAACCATGAATAGTAGGTTCGAAAAACATTTTTGTCGCACTAAGTCATGTACAAAAACTTCACAGTCAATTAGGAAACAAGAATAGATGCTCGATACCAATGAAGGGAATCAATCTCATAAACATAACAGCGGCTTTCAGCGGAATCACGTGGAAAATGTGCCCAAGAACAACTTGAATTACTGATCTTAAACGAGTACGTCACGCAAGGGACATATCGTAACTTTCACAGATTAAGAGTTACCATTGCAGCCTCGAGAGGGTCTTTCGTCCGTTTGACATCCGGGAGAGATTTGTCGTCATTTTCTTCATTGTTCTCACATTTTTTCCCGGTATAGTGAACGTCTGAAGCGACAACACTACGAGGGACTATTCTCTTGGGTTAACGTTTGATCAATTCCATGCGGATATTTTGTTTGATTGTGGTGCCAAATCTTCTTCTCCAAATGTATTCTGCCCATATTTTCTCTTTACTTGACCAAGATCGTATCCTTCAGAATAAAACCGGATGAAATTCCCATGGAGCAAGCCTCCACGCTCTCCAATTTTTAAGGACCTAACCTTTTTTTAGTCCGCCGCCACATCGTTCGGCCGTGATAAAGATATAATGGGCGTAATTTTATTCTTACCTATGAGCTTAGTTTTATTCGCTAAATTAAGCTCATCACTTTTCATTTAAGTCTATCCATCATTGGTCCGATAAATATGCAAAAGTAATGCGATGCATATGAAAATATATATTAAAATGATTTAAATATTTTTTGGCAGGGACTACGGTTAGTCCCTAAAATTTTTATGCAATGAAAAATAAAAATAAAGGACCAAAATTTATGTGTCAGCAGCCGGCGTACCCCGGCAAAAGTCACCCATGGCTTCATCTACATAACTTTGATGGCTGGTAAAAAAAACGATTAAAGGTACGCCCGCTGCATATTCTATACACGGGCGACACGTCAGGGGGTCGCATCTCGCAATATCGCAAGTAGGAAGTAGCCCTACGATGATAATACTCGCAACGAAATGTAAGGTGCTCATGATCTTTGCTCTCTCAGCTTCACTTTTGTTCCTTCGCTTTCTCCTTCGTTGAAGGTCGGATGGGTCGTCGTCTACGTATATAAAGGAGGTTCTCCTCATAGTTTTTCTCCAACAGCTCTTGCTTATGATTTTAGGTGAAGTAGGGTTCTATTCTTGTTGTTTCGGCTTTTAGTAACTATATATGTAATTGCATCCTCCTGCGATGTGAGTAATCGACAAATCTTATGACGCCCTTCGTTACCACATAGTCAATGAAACGGTGCTTCTCGCACCTGACTCCATAGTCATTAAATTGGACTTGCGCTCCAATAGTCAGCTAATATCGCCGGAAGCACTAGTGGTATTCTTTGAGATAGAGGCTCTTTACCATCGGTCAAGCGATGAACGATGTGCCTGAATCCACGACGACAGCATAACCGCCATTGCAGACCCCTAAAACTCGAACTCACGATTCAGATGCCACCACCACGGGTGCATTGCTTGCTATTAAGCAATTCAATGCCCTTCTTCATTGATGGTAACATTGGAGCGGGGACTGCTACCGACCCAAGTTTTGGTTCCGTACAAGCCATGGCCATTACTTCAATGGCAGGGACAAGCGCAGCTCAAAGCACAAATGGTTTACACCAACATCAGCTCTAGTACTAGGACCAACATCGCTACCAGCCCAGTTTTCCAGAACATCGAGAGAATTGTGGAGATATATCGCGCATTGGTGTCAAATTGCTGCTTTGGATGATGTGTGTCAAGTTGAAGGAAATTTGTGTGTTCTAATAGGACCCATGAATGAATCGTGGAAGTTCTTCTCGTAGGTTTGTCCTCTAATTTTTAGATTATATTATATATGTGTCCCCATTTCATCTTTTGTGCCTCTCTTAGTTTAATCCCCATTTTATTATACCGGAGTGGTATGAACCAATGCAAAACGGATGGGGTGCAAGTCCTTTCTTTGTTGCTTTGGCCAATGTTGGCATCATCTCTTACAAATATGTTTTTGTAATTCTTTGTACTAGGAATTGAAATGGAATGGATCTCTTTGTCTCACGCATGTTATGACGATGTCGTCTATTATCATATTATATATGTTGTTGTTATCTTTATGATAAAGAATACCCCTCCCCAACTGTTCCAATTTGTTGACACCAAAAAATGGCCTAAATCAATTGTCGATGTGCGCGTGCCTGGCACATGATCGAAGAGACCACGTGAGTAGCACTAAGCGATGAACAATCACATGGACCGCACATGAGCAACTTTATTCACACACCAATTCATCATTGAGCACAAAAATAGACATGTGTTGAACGACGATGATGTCTTACAACACCACGTATTCAGTTGTCGAAATAAGAAGATGAATTGTTGCGATCTAGTTTGAGTTCTCCCAAACTCTATCAATTTCCAACTTAGGTTTAATTTCATAAAGAATATTCAATAGGAGTCGCCACTAATCATTTTACGGTAAATTGATTAGAAACTTAAATAAAATAGGGGGAAAAACTATCTTATTTCTACGAACCAGGAGGTTTTCGAATTACGCTAGATTTCTCTAACGCCCTTTTGGCACCATACTTTCGGGGAAAATGACACTTTTAGTGTTAAAAGTTGTATATGGAGATCACTTTGGTGCCAAAAATTTTCGCTTGATCACTTAAGGGCCAAATCGGAGATAAAATGATCGTTTTGGTGCCTCCAAAGTGAAAAATTTCAGCCATCCTCAATATGTGGTATTTTTAATTAATTTCTAAATTTTAATTGGTATTTTTTAAAATGAATTGAAATAAGCTAAAAAATTAGCAAAAAAAAAATATAGTCGATTAGGCGGCTAGGGCTTGTTGTAACCCTAGCCGCCACCTCCCTACCATCACCGGCAATGATAGGCGAGGGTGGGGCATGGCTAGCGGGGGTCGCAAAGCCTTGGCTAAGGGTCGACGACCCTCGCCGGCCGTAGGTGAGCGCCTAGTAGCCCTCGCCCATATCTAGGCGAAGGGTGGCGCCCTCATCCCGATCGGACAAGTGCCTAGAGGCCCTCGATTGCGGCCGACGGGGTTGTCGGCCATTGCCGATGATGGTAGGGTGGTAGCGGCGAGGTTGTAGCCCTCGCCACCTAGTTATGGATCCTTTTTTTGTAAATTTTTAGCTTTTTTTTTAAATTTTGCAGCTTATTTTTTAAAAATATTTTAAATAAAAATTTAAATTTAAAAAAAATACGACGGTGGACCTCCGGCGAGCCACATAAGCATCATATATTAATAAAAAAGTGTCACGTTGGATTTACGGTGAAAAATATCGAAGTTGGCACTTAAGTAATCCTTTTTAAAAAATTTGACACTAAAATGATCCGACGGAAACTTTTGGCATCAAAGTAATCTCCGTATGCAACTTTTGGCACAAAAAGCATCTTTTTCCCCATACTTTCATGAAAAATGTTTTAGCAGGCAGCTTGGATTAATTTTAGACTAAAGTCCTAACATATTCGGTGATCATGCAAATGCACAACCATTATCGAACAATCAATAATCGAATCATGAAAAATTGCAAGTGAGGGATTAGAGATGCACTCACCTTAGGCAAACGTTAGCGCCTGCAATGTTAGCTAGAAAATCACTCAGACATTCCTAATATGATTTCTAATTACCATCGTATCAAGCAAATTTTTTTTGGAGTTGTCTTTTTACATTAATGCAAAACTATGCTATATAAGATGCATGAAATACAGTTGAACTATGTGCAAAATAATCTTTTGTAAATGTATTGACTATAATGACATGCAAAATGTAAATCAATCCTAAGATCAAACTATCCGACATGACATTCGTGGCACGCAATAATGACATGGCACATGTTTTTAATATAAATATGCAACCTAAGCTATATGAGCTAAGCATGATGATGCATATGACATGTTGTTGTTGTTTTTTTTTTTCGTATTTTTCGTGATGATTTTGGTGATGCAAAAGAAAAACGGTCCGAATTGAAAAAATAGAGTAGGTTCCAAAATAGGTGTCAAGACAAAAAGAGTAGATTTCAAGTTCCAAAATTGGGAATCGTTATAACAAGATAGGTTTCAAGTTCTAGATCTAGAAACTACCCACCCGGACCATGCTCACCCCTAGTTTGGATATTGGTCAAATATGAAAGTGTTATAACAATATGGATCGAGTCGGATATGTGTTAGGTATGAGTCACTACGTTTGTAGTACATTAAAATAGATCGACAATGAGTTAAAATGAGTCAATTTATGTCGAACCATTTTCGATCCAACCTACTAGTTCGTAGGATCTAGTTACGGGAAACCGACCAACATGCGTATACGCTACTAGTAAGAGAAACCGTCAACCAAGAGCCATAAGAAAAACACAATAAGCGAAAAACCATATTGCATCGGCTCAATTTCTCGATTTTCATGTTCTTTTAACACTCAACCTAATGCTCTTCTTTCCTTCAAAATCGTCCTAAAATTAATTTTTGCGGTATCATGTACGTATGGACTAGGAAGTTAAGGACATGCTGATCAAATCAAGAGAAACAGAAATTCAGTGGCTATTCTGAGTTTATAAATATATTTTGAACCTCTAACGTCAAAGGGCACCAGTGGTCTAGTGGTAGAATAGTACCCTGCCACGGTACAGACCCGGGTTCGATTCCCGGCTGGTGCAAACTTTTGCTTTTGGTATCTTCCTTCCTTTTTCACTCTTTTCACAAGTCAAATACCATCAAAAGCCACACGCTATAAACCTTCAATCGCTTACGCGCTGCTTGATCTCGTACAGTCCCTATGATGTCCCCAGAGACTTTCTTTACGTACAATCTAGTGCCCATGCGCGAGGCGATGCCTGCTAGTACCCTGCTGCTTCCGCGAATCCTATGCGGAGATTGCCAAAGTCGAATACGGTGTGGTATGCTTCCATGAAGATCTCTCCGAGCACCCTGCAGAACATTAGGACACTTCATCATGCCCTGCAAAATAGTCGTCGCGGCGAGAACCGTGTCTCTAGACGCGTACCAGAGGGGGCCCTGAGGAGTAGGGACTTCTAAGGGCACGAACCCGCTGACGCAGACGGCCGAATGTCCTCGTCGGACTCTCCTTATATACTGCAAATCAAACATCGGAAGACAGAATAAACCCCCGAGTAGACAATGGACGAGATCACCGATAACAAGCGGCTCTAAAGGGTATTGAGTTCTCGCTTTTTGTTCGGTCGAGAAGTTCGAGGCTAAAGTAGGCGAGGGGAAGACTAGTTCGATCGCTACTTGAGTCCTTTACCTGTTTGGAATTCAATTCGAAAGATCTGTTTCCGATTATGAAGGAAACGGACGGCATGGTCGGAATGCTGTCGCAGTTGACAGCTACCTGTCCCATCAGACTTGGCAAGCTCTCACACAACTTGAACACGAGTAAACATGTCAATGATCAATTAGCTTTTACGAGACTGACAAAGTCGATACGAGAAGCCTAGGAAGGAACTTGTTCGCACCTTGTTGATGTATCTGAATGTCCTTTCTTTTGTGTCGTTCTGTAGTAGCTTCGTATGGATCCACAGAGCGGCCATCTCACAAGAGGAGCAGAAAAAGTCCTCACCGACTTTCGATTCGCCGGCGCTTTTGCTTTCGACTACCTCTTTGATTATCTCGCTGCAATGAGCCCGAGTTCGCATTTGAGCACAGAAAGAAGTGTCACTCGATAGAAGGGAAGAAAGATCCGTGGTCGAGCATCTCACCTGCTGCGCCACGAGTCATTATGAGAACACAGACCGATGCTTGAGCAAACCTTCGAGGGTTCCAGCTGCCGGAGATGGAAATTAGATTTTATGGCAAATGTAATTCTGCTTATATGCTGTATAATAATTGCATGATGCGAGACTGAATTGAGACATACGCCGGATATCAGTAGATCCCACATCAGATCCCCATACTCGGACACCACCTGCTCGCACTCCATGCTCACGAGTGCTTTCGCACCGATTGCTTTGTTGATTTCGGCTAGAATTGCCTGGAGAGGATCAAATTGTGGTTGCAACAGTTGTTCCACCGGATCTTCAAATTTTTTTCCAGCTAATATCATCCTAAGCACTAGTGATATTCTTAGAGACAGAGGCTCTGTACCGTCGGTCCAGCAACGAATGATGTGCCTGAATCCACGATGGCAGCACAACCACCACTGCAGACCCCTGAAACTCGAACTCACGATTCAGTCGATTCTTTCCTCATGCCTTAAGATATTGAGAAAATTTTCAACTTCACATGTAAGTATGACGAACTAGAGTCCAATCAACAGTGGATTATTTACCTGTAGACTTGTTTCCAATGAGAACATCTCCAAGTGGAATCTGGAAACAGCAAGAGAGGATATTGTTATGCTTCAAAGCAAGGAGTGACCACGGCGTCGAGATGGAGTTTGATGGAATGAAATAAAAGGAAGTGTCACCTGCCAGTAACCCCTTTGTGTGACCTGAACATAAGTGTGATTGCCTCTGAAGTGTTTTGGATCGACACCTCCGAAAACAATTTCTCCGCCCTCAGTAGACTCCGAACCTCGATTCAGCCAGAAAGAGAAGATCTTTTGGCTGACTAAACCTTGTTGCACCATGTTGTACCTAAGTCCAGACTCCAGAGCATCAAAAGATGAAAAAGTGCCTTCAGACAAAAGAATCTTGCAGCTTTAATTTTATGATAACACATCATAGACATAGCGAACTCTGTGTCTACCAGATTGGCAAAGCGTTTGCGGCTGATATTTCCTGAAAGCCAAGCCCGAGAATCCCGTCGAATTTCGCTATCGCGAGAGTAGGACTCCACTCAGTCACAGCTTCAATGAAGACCTGAACAATGGTGACTTCCCGAAAATTACAACTTGATGCATAATGATTCACCAAAGAAAAGTTCAAGATTTTGTTCAGACAAACCCCTACTTGATTCTTCACATGAAGTTTCCCAACTCGCACAACATCTTCACTGAGATACCCCCAAATGAATCCAGAGCCATACGGGATCTTGCAATGTTTTCCTAAAGATGAAAATCCGAGCGAAATATGCTAAAGAAGCGCCTTATTCAAGAAGCATTTCATGGAATGCGACCAACAAATGAACGACCCGGTATTGAAATTATCAGAACCACTCAGTCGAGATCATTACCATTTGAACTGTATGTACTGGACTGGTTATGGTTGTATCTGGGATGCAGAAAGCAAGCAATCTGCATTGAAAAATATCCTTTTAAGCAACCACAGTGAAGAGAAAGCGAAAAGAAATTTCTTACAGGAAGTTGGTACTCACAGAGAAGAAGAAACAGTTGGATGAAGGTATCCAAAGGTTGGAACTGCCGGTGTCAAAGATGACACTAAAGTTCTGAGGAGGCGAGCCAATTCCGATCTCTGCAAAATACTGTGCATCTAAGGGAGTCTTCGAAGAAACATCATCCAAAGCCGCGTGACTCTGCTGTGCTACGACGTATTTCCTGGCTCTGCCGTTATCTCTAGCTGCACTTATACTGAAGAGATCTGGAGGTTGCTTCTTCAAGGCTACTCTTACTAAGCCGCTCGAAGAGATCACTCCTGGGCACCAGAGACAGAGGACTAGGAACAGAAACTTTTCCGCCATGTTCGTAGAGTCCAACCTAAACAGATTTACTTCGCTTTAACTTCGAATTCCAACAAATAAGATAACAGTGAAAACCGAAGTCCGTTCATCTTTGTCGGTCCTCTTTTGAATCCACTAACCATAGGCTTTAGCAACTCACCCGGCATACTTAACACCCGTCTATGAACTGAATTTTACAAGACCCTGGCTCGACAACGCAAAGGACGCCTAATGTGCTTTACGAAACTAAATTCCACGAAACCTCTGGCGTGCTTAGGAAGAGTACCTGATCAAGCTTGATGTTTGACGAGCAGGATGAGTAGAGATTCAGGACCAGAAAGTCCTCAGAAAACAAGCCAGGACCTTTCCCGGGTGTTACAGAAGCAGGGAACCCTGGAAGCAAATCTACAAAACCGTCAAGTTCCTCACTTTGGCCCTTCTGAGGAGCATCCCCAGGAAGGTTCCTCCTTGTCCATGCACTGAGTTTGTACGGAGCGGACCAGCACAAAAGGGTAACAGCCAAAATGCTCTTGCCTGGGAAACCTCGTTCTCTGTCTCACAAGCTTTTTTGGTCACCTAACATTTGACAATAGTTTGAACTCCTAAAATTAGATGCGGTAAATTACACCGGGAACGTGAAAAACTCATAGGCGATGATGATAAGCGAATAAATGCACCAATTATCCAAATCGCTTCTATTCGATTAACACTAAAGATATAAATTACATTCGCGAGTAATTTGATTTAGATCAAGTAAACAGCATCAGCATTCTTATTTTCTGATAATATGTTTTTGACTCCCTTAATGATAGGGTTGAGCAGTTTCAGGTTACTTGAAACTTACCCGTCCAAATCGATTCTCCTTATTTTCCGAAACTTAAAATGTGCTCTGCTCTATTCACCTTTGCAGTGAATAATCATTTCTAACTGTCACAATTTGTTCTTTACGATCCAACTTATTTAAACATACGAAAAATATGAAATATAAACAAAATAAAAGTCTCAATCATGAATATCTCGAAAATGAAAACTTAGACTAATGATTTCACATTACATACTTATATACGGCAAAATCCCGTAAAGATATAGAATAAAAAAAAAATACAAAGATGGTTCAAGTTCCAAATTTCATCTCTACCTATTAAAATGGGCTTCTCAAATTTTTAGAATCTAGAGCATACTCTGCTACTTTGAACTTTGAACATATTATGTTTCGAACGATCCGATTCTCAGCACCTCAGTTCACTCATATTTCCACTTAAAAATCTGTACGCATTCTCGACTCCTTGGATAATAGTAGCTCTCGCTCTCTCTGTTAATGGTTTCTTAATTGGTCTCTTGAAACGGCTAGTAAAGTATCGAGCAGCAGCTGCGAAGCACTCTACTTTCCGCAGGTTCGATTCTCTCCCAAGAACCCCGAAGAGAGAAAAACGTCTGCAAACTCCATTGAAGCACTACTCTGGGTACAACTAAGAGGAGAAGCGAGAAAAGGCGTGAAATTGAGCCCGGGATGGACGACGACGACTGGGATTTGAGCGCTGAAGACTTGGATTCGCTCGAACGGGACGCTCTCCAGCAGCTCTCCCGCTCTCGCGATTCCGCTCGGAACCAGCCGCGGTCCCCAGTTTCCGCTCCGGGCAGCCACGACTGGAACAGCTCCCGGGTCGTCCCCGATTCTCGACCCAACAAGGTTTTCTGCTCGTCGGGGGGCTTCGTTTTTTCGCTAGTGAATTTGCTAGTCGTTACGGTTTTGGGTGTGATCGCTCGTGATTGCTTTAGTGAATGGGGTCCTGGTTTTGGAAGCTGCGGTTTTGATTCGGTCGTCGTTGTGCAGGGTGAAGATTTTCTGGCCACGTCTAGAGCATGTGCTGGTAAAATTGTTGCTCCTCTTCGATTTTCCTTCCCAAGTTGTGGTGATGAGGCCTGATTTTTTTTTGTCTTGTTTTGGCTAAAATGTTGTGTCTGATTTCGGAAGCAGAGGTCTGGTGTTGATTTTGAACTTTAACTGTGAACTGTTTGTTAGATGAACCTGGGAAGGAGCTGCCAAAGTCGTCTGTTAAGTTTTATCTTCATTCCAGTGGAAATGTTGCTGCAAAGTTCCCATATGACCAGGTTTGTTTGTGTTCTGCAATGTCATATGCAGTGAAAGAGTCCTTTTATTTGAACACTGAAAGAGAGTTTTTTATGTTGTCTTTCTCCATTTAAATTTGTCTGCCACCAGGTTATTGTTGCTGCTTTCCACAAGATCCCTAAAGCCAGATGGAATGCAAAAGAAAGGTCTCTCTTTCTCTCTCTCTACAAGCGCGTGCGTGTGTGAAACATCGGACATGGTTGTGTGGCTTGTGTACTTGCTCTTATAGCATACTCACAGGTGGTGTTATTGCAATGCAGAATTTGGATGTTCCCACTGTCTTCTTTGCCATCAGCCGAAAAAGTTCTTGCTGAAGAACGATGCTCTAAAATTGAGGTGGTAGCTCATAACCTCCCATCATTTTTCACCAAAATAAGTGTATTATGTTCTGTATGAGTATATGCATACTTAAATAGATAGAAATGCAAGTTGAGTATATCATCTTGCCAGGTCTTATAAGGTATGGATGCGTCGGCAAATTTACACTTCATATCAGGCAATGGTTGGTGTTGACTTTGCAAGTTGTCAATGGAAATGCCCTATTCCGCAACTTATGAATATTGATTTCTATGGCCATCATTTGCTTCATGTTTCCTTTCAACTAACAATGTACCTTCTTGTTTTGGCAGATAGTGAACTTGGATCCCTTGGTACGCCGAGCTATTGCTGCTGCAGCTGCTCTCCCGGATCTACAAGGTGAAGAGTTGATGCATCTGAAATGTCCAGTATATTCAACTGTTGAACTCGACTTCTTTCTATTAAAGTGCATGATCTAACTATATTTTGAAATGTTCAACCCAAAAAAAAAAAAAAACTATATGTTGAAATGATTGTTAGTTGAGTGCATTACTAACATCGAAACATATTGCGTAAGTGTCAAAGTTGGATAGTGAGATTAATGAGAGAGTGTACTTTGGGCTGCATGTGAAGTCTTAATAAAGACACATTTTTTTATTGGAGTCACTGTTTTTTGTTTGGGTGGGGTTGGGTGGTCGGTTTGGGGTTAATTCCCGTCTTTGTTGTATGAAATCATTGATTTTTTTCTTTTTATGTTGCCAGAACAATATGGCAGTATGCCTAGTGATATTGAATCTAAGCTTCTTCCATTTCAGCGGGATGGTGTTCGGTATGTACATACTATGATGTTCTATTGTCAGAAAATGTTATGACATGTTCTTTTACTTAAAACATTCAATATCAAGTTCTCAATTTAGTCATTTATAAAATATTGCCTAGCATAAATTTTTTTTGTCAGGTTTGTCTTGCAGCATGGAATTCGCGTACTAATAGCCGATGAAATGGGACTGGGAAAGACTTTACAGGTGCTACCCTTTCATCCCTTCAAATTATTGATCTCGAGTTTACAACCATGGCTGTCTTTCTGTCTTGCAGAATTCCCTGCAATATCTGGTTTTTGAGTAGTAGTTGATTCGGGAAGGATAATAAATTTTCAGTTCTTTGGATGTGTTATGTTTGATGCTATTATTAGACAGCACCAGTATTTGGTTATCATGAGGAGTTGTTTTTGTTTTCCTTCTTTATTTTCCATACAGATAATCCCTAAGTTTGGTGTATGCAATCTATTTATGTTAGAATTTGTCTTGCTACTGTAGTCTTTGCATGGATCTCTTTTGCAGCAAAAGGGAGAAGAAAATTATGTGACTTCTACAGAAACTTTTGGAAGTACTGTCTGAATTCTGTGGAATTTGGAAGTACGATGCTTACAAAAGCCATAGACTAATAACTTGCCTTGTTTAAGTTTGCACTTCTTATCCTTTCGATCTACGCAGGCTATTGCTGTTGCTGCATGCGTTCGTGATTCATGGCCTGTTCTTGTGCTCACGCCATCTTCATTACGTTTGCATTGGGCTACAGTGAGTGTTTGCTTTCTGTCTTTTTAAGTATTATTTTACAAGATGGCAGTCTAGGCCTGAATGCTTTTACTCTTTTCGTTGGACAGATGATTCAGCAATGGCTAAATATTCCTTCATCAGACATACTTGTATGTTATTCTGTTGTTTATCTATATTACTTACTTCGGCTGCTGCCCTCTTTGACCTTGTATGTCTGATGCTAGCATTGCTGGATATGTTATTAAGATATGTTTTTTCAATATCAGAAATGGTAATTTATTGGATAGTGCCTATGACCTTGCCTTCTAGGAGTTTTATCTAATGTCGTCATCTTAAATCTATGTATTCTTCCTTGTCTCTTCTTTCCTTCCTAATGGTGATTGTCTGTTAGGTTCTTTTATCTCAATGTGGTGGATCAAATAGAAGCGGATTCAGGATAGTGTCCTCAAACACGAAGAGCAGTGTACATCTTGATGGCCTTTTTAACATAATTTCTTATGACGTTGTCCCAAAGCTACATAATTTGCTAATGTCATCAGATTTCAAGGTAATGCTCACAAATCAATCTTACTTTCTGACCATCTGTTTAATTTACCTTAGATAATTTCATAATTGGTCTTAAATCAGGATAAAATAAGTCATAGTGAAGGAGCATGACTGTGTGGAAGTTTTTAAGCTGATGCTTGATGTTCTGCCTTCTGTTTAGACATTTGGAAACTGGTAAATTGGATGAGGATGGCCATCGTAATAAGTCGTCCTAATAAGTTGACGCAGAGTTTTCAAGCTGATCCTTGATGTTCTACCTCTGTTAGCTAATTATTTTTCACCTCTTATATTCAGCTCTTTTTTAGTGTTTCTGTGTGTGCTTTTAAAGTTGATGTTTTCATACAGCTTGTGATTGCAGATGAATCACATTTCCTGAAAAATGCACAAGCTAAGAGGACAACTGCTTCGCTTCCTGTCATAAAGGTTATATGAATTTTAATAATTTGGATCAGTTATTTTGCCATTTGCTCTATTTACCTGCTAGATGAAATTTTAGATGTGCATTTCACAAGGCAGACAATAGTGATATACAATACAGTGCTTGACAATTTTATGATATATTGAGGGTGTCCGCCTGGCCGGATTCCAGTGCTTTATTCTATATTAGTTCGTTCATCACTGAATTCAAATGCCTATATGCTTTTTATAGGTTGGTTTGCCCATGTAATGCATATTTTTCATCGAGGAAGTTTCTGGAAGACTGCCCATCAATCATCTCATTGATTGCACAAAACTTAGTTTCTTCTGACAGCTTGGACATGAAACATCTGACTTCATTTGCATTTCTCTAGCCTAAAGTTGTTTGTTAGGTTTTATTGTTTTCCTCTGGCAATTATTTGTAGGGCACACGGCATGCATCTTTAGCTCGATGCTTGCTTGTTATTCAGAAAGCTGCCTCATCTTTTTTGGCTAATATTTGGAATTCTGGTTTGTTAGAAGTGCACAACTTTATGTTGCATCGTGTTTTCTCTTTGATTATATTTTTATTGACAATGCATTATGTGGACACAACAAACACACACACTCTCTCTCTCTGAACTTCAATAATAATTTTCCAGAAAGCGCAATATGCAGTTTTGCTTAGCGGAACTCCTGCCTTGTCTAGACCTATTGAGCTTCACAAACAGGTACCTGAGTTGTTTAAAGTTGTAGCTGGTAAAGTTTTTAGGAACTAGAGTTATGTATCAAAAGTTTGTGTCTACTTAACCTGTTTATGTGTTGCAGCTTGAAGCCCTTTATCCAGATGTTTACAAAAATGTTCATGAATACGGTCAAAGATATTGCAAGGGCGTATGTGACATTTGACTTTGCCTAATAATTGTGCTTTGAAGTTATAATTGTTGGAGACTACTTCTTTAACAAAGAGAACCTTTTCAGGGAATTTTTGGTGTTTATCAAGGCGCCAGCAACCATGAAGAATTGCACCATCTGATGAAGGCAACAGTTATGATCAGAAGGCTTAAAAAGGAAGTCCTTTCAGAGCTCCCAGTTAAACGCAGGCAACAGGTAACTTTTTGTATTCTCAACTCTCTTTCTGGAAATTAGTCCTCTGACAGCCATTATTTAAGTAACATACGCATCAATCATGCTTGTTAATGTTCTACGTTTAAGTTCTTTATTTCTATCACTATGGGGAAATGAGAACCTTCTTTAAACAAAGGCTTAAGAAAAGTCTTATCTTCTTAATGATTTGCTTTTTGAAAACTCCAAGTAGCAATCAAGTTATTGCTCTGATGTAGCTAGTCAGGTCACTGACCTTAGAACTTGAGCAATTTCTTCGTCTTGTAGTGGGCAATCTACACTCGCTGGGTAGTCGATTTAGACACTTCCGCGAGCAAAACATGACTTAACTCTGATGAGTGTGGAGACACATCCGAGAATGAATTTGTAATCCATTTTGCGGTGCTTTTATCTTTTGTCGTTGGGGGAGCTTTTGCTTTATCCCGATGATGTCAATCTCCAGTACACTCTTTCAAATATTTCTACATCAGTTTTTCTCGGCCTTTGTTTCAGGTTTTCCTTGATTTGGCTGATAAGGACATGAAAAAGATCAATGCTTTGTTCCGTGAGGTAATGAGATTGATTTGAGACGACTAGACATGAAAAATGTTTTCTTCACTTTATGGCTTAATTTTAACCATATGTATTGAATTACCTTGGTTGATTTCTTTGTGTGCCTAAGCATAAGAAATTTAATCCAGCGACTTCAATTACAATTGTATTGTGAGGTGGTGATCTTTTGAAGTGGAATTTTAGGTTCTCAGGTGGAGCATCAGTTTCTCTCTTCTCAAAGTTTTCTGGTTGTGAATTATTTCTTTAAGAACTTTGGCTCTAATTTGATAGAACCCTTCTTTTTATTGTACTATCAAACCATATCAATATCGAGCTATCTAAAGTTAATAACTAAAATCATGAGAAAATCTGTAGCTACAAAGTCGAATTGTAGTTTTGGAGCTTCAGCTTGTATCTTGTTCACATGAATAAATATAACTTTTGTTACCTTGGGAGTTTCATTTCATATCCCTGACAACCATCTGAGTCTATGCATTTGATAATTTGATTGGACTTGGGAGGACCTTTCTGCATGGACTTCCATATATTAATGCCATTGTTTCATGGAGTAAATTGGTATGCATGCTTTTAATATTTATAAGCTTCTGAAGCTTTCAGAGCCCATCTTTGTTTCAAATCCTCAGCATATTTCTACTACCCATTTGTTGTTCTTTGTCAGTGAGGTTTTAGTGAGTATGAGGGAGGGCGACGGAGGGAGCGCTGCCATTGTGAGCTGCAATTTTTGTCAGCTGAAAATTACCCTTGTTTTCTATCTGTCAATATGGTGTTACTACTTTTCAACCCAAAATATATATATATATATATATATATATATGTATATATATATATGGTTTTACTACTTACTCCTTTGAATTTTAGGTGCAACTTTGATCTTCATATTCAGCAGTAAAATTACTGCTGAGCTGGTGTTTCTTTTTTGACGCTTACAGAAACCAAAGGCATGCATCTGATGTGATATCATTGAAATGAGCCAGCACTGACCGACAACTATTTGTAGCACGTAGTTCTGAGCATTTGAACTCCAACGTTTGCACGAAATGAGTTTAATAGATACGAGAATGATTCGTGGATTGTGGTGGCGCACTAGAAAAGACACGATTAGAAATGAATCAGTTAGGGAAAAATTAGGTGTGGCTCCAGTCAAGGATAAGATGAGAGAAGCTTGTTTGAGATGATTCGGTCATGTTAAAACTAAGACCTTCAGGTCCAATGAGGACTTATGATCAAGGAATGATGAATCAGTTCGGGAAAAATTAGGTGTTGCTCCGGTCAAGGATAAGATGAGAGAAGCTTGTTTGAGATAATTTGGTCATGTTAAAACTAAGACCTTCTGGTCCAATGAGGACATATGATCAAGGAATGGTGAAGCGGGCTACAAAGGGTGGGGCGAGACTTTGAAGGATGTGGAATCAATAAGAAAAGATATGGAGTATCTAGAGCAGAGGATCTGATACAAGATTGAGTGCATTGACAGGTAGGATTTTTGTACGGCAACTACCTAGTGGGATAAGGTCTAGTTTGTTGTGCTTGCTGTTGTTCACATCGTTGAATGAGCAAAATAGCTGTTAAGATGATCCCAATTCTAGAGAGGAAAAGCTGGGCACTAATTGTTTTTGACAAAATGGCCTTCATCTATACGGAATCTGGTTACTTCTCCAATTATTGAGAAGTGTTGCATGGCATGTGGAATCCCTATTTTCATATGTGCTTTTGGTATACAATATATGAACTTTCTGATTTTGGCAATCTATGTGGTCGGTTTTTAAATTGATGGAATTAGAGATAGACCGTGATTAGCTTAACTACCTAAAAATGAATATTTCTGGCTCTGGCTCTTTTTCGGACTTGTGAAGGGTTAATTGCGTATATGTTGGTGACAGTTCTTGTTCATATCATGTTTCTGGCTAATCAATATTATGTTGTCTATATTGTTTCTTGCAAGTTGCAAATGACATTCTGCGTGCGAAGAAAGAAAGTTGCCAATTGATTTTCTTTTTGTAGTTAAAGGTGATAAAAGAAAGAATCAAGGCCTGCACATCAAAAGAAGATGCTGAGTCGCTCAAATTTTCTGAGAAGAACCTGATTAGCAAGGTATTCAGGTCTCCATGCATGCGATGTAAAAACTGAGTATATTTTGTGGTGAAGTTATTTCCGTTAAGGTCATCGTTCTCGGTTCATTAGAAGTATTTATGAACACCAACCCCACCACCCTGACCCAGGATAATATTGCACTCTAATGCACTGATTGTCTGCAGATATACACTGATTCTGCTGAAGCCAAAATCCCAGCAGTTTTAGACTACTTAGAAACGGTCGTTGAGGTAATCGACTGACCTATTTCCTAGTCCATTTGCATTCAAGTAAGTATGTGGCTAGTACTTCCGATTTAAGAAATCGTAACAGTTAAACTTGTGTTTTGTCTTGTTGATTATTGATATAATCAGGAATTGCAATGCAGAGAGTATACTTAAACTATTCAAACTTTTATGTCCTCCCATTGCTACATTTCTTTTTCTTACTTTGAAAATCTTATAAAATTAAGTATCTATTCAATTTTGGTGTGATCTAGACTGGCACTGGCATTTCTTCAACTCTTAGAGAAGGAAAAGGATTTGTGTTGGCATTGTTTGTTATCATTTTCCGCAATTTGAGCTACTGTCACCATTAAATATCACCATTTTAGGACTTAAAATAAGAAGAAATGCCAAGATATCACATTCTTTCGAAAGATTTCTTGCTTTGATAGGAATGATCATGATATTCTCTAATAATTTATGTGGGAGTCTGATGCGGTGAATCTCTGACTTCAATGGCTTCAATTGTTTTCAAATGAACGGTTTGATTCTTTAGCCGATTGAACTTTCTTATTCTGGGTGGAAATTTTCTGCAGTAGTACTGCTTTTAGGCATGCTCTACATTAAGTGCTAGTTGATGTACTTGAGGTTATAGATAGCTTTACCTCCTTGCTCTGATAGTACGGTAGATTCTTGGTAGCTGCAATTGCATTTTGCATTTTGGAGGCAGAACATTCTAACCTGCTTATACTTGGCAGGCAGGCTGCAAGTTTCTCATTTTTGCGCATCACCAGCCAATGATCGGCGCGATACATGAATTTCTTCTTGTAAGACTAACTTTTAGTATTTAACAGATTGATCTTTCGTTGACACATCTTGATAATTTTACAGAAGAAGAAGGTTGGTTGCATACGAATTGATGGCAGTACACCTGCAGTGGCAAGGCAAGCTTTGGTTACTGATTTCCAAGAGAAAGATGCAATACGGGCAGCAGTAGTATGACAGTTGCTTTATCTTTTACTTGTTCAAGTTCATGATTTTCCGTTATAAGTTCTTTCACGTCTGATGCATGAACTGTCACCCTTTTTTCCTCTTGATTCTCCTCTACAATTCCTTTAATTGATGAAGACTGAGGTTTGATTCATTTTTGCAGCTATCAATCAGAGCTGGAGGTGTTGGTCTGACCTTAACAGCTGCTAGCACTGTTATATTTGCAGAGCTATCGTGGACGCCGGGTGATCTGATTCAAGCTGAAGATCGTGCTCACAGGATTGGTCAGGTAAAGCATATTAATCAAGGTGACAGACCAAACTTGTCCAAAGTCTGCAGCTGTCGGCAGTACTAGTTCGTCGCTTCCTATGTATGTTGACTGAAAGATTGCTTTATAGCGCTAAAATTCACTAATGAGGGTTTGCAATTTGATGACCATAGTTCAATCAGTAAATCAGGTTCGATTCGGCTTTGTAGTTAAAAAAACCACCAATCATTGCTCATGAAAGAGTATTTGCTCCTGCTATAGCTTGTAGCATCTTTTTGAATTGGTCATCAATACTCATTTTTAGTTTCATCTAGTTCACAATTGTAGTGTTGAGTCATTGTCTTTTAAATTGCTAACACTGTCCATTTGGGTTTCTTGACAAGCTTGTTTGTTGTTTTTCAGGTGTCTTCAGTCAATATATATTACCTGCTGGCAAATGACACTGTTGATGACATAATATGGTAGGTGCTATTCTTTTTTTGTTAGTATCACTGTCGAGGTTTTCCGGGTAATTTGGAGCATTGAGTATGGAACAATTGTGTGCATATTGACTGTGGCCAATTATGTGATATTTTTAAACAATCATCTTTGCCAAACATTTCTTTTCAGGGACGTTGTCCAGAGCAAGCTGGAAAATTTGGGTCAGGTGAATTGCTGTCAGAAGTCGGCTCTAAATTATCATGCTTCTTTATATTCTATTGCTGTTATTAATGCCTGCTACCCATATTCCCGAAACAACTACTCCATGTCTATACCCTCTCTTTTACAGTGCTCCTGATAGTACGTCTCTCTTTCTTGGGGTGAAGCTGACACTCTTGGAAAAGTTTCATCCTTACTCTGCTTTCTAAATTAGGTGCTTGATGGCCATGAAAAGACATTGGAAGTCTCAGCTAGCCACCCAACTAGCAACAGCCCCGCAAAGCAGAAAACGTTTAATAGCCCTGGCAAGCAGAAAACACTTGACCCATTCGTGAAGCGTTGCAACAGCCATGAAAAGACATTGGAAGTCTCAGCTAGCCACCCAACTAGCAACAGCCCCGCAAAGCAGAAAACATTTAATAGCCCTGGCAAGCAGAAAACACTTGACTCGTTCATGAAGCATTGCAACAATGGTGACCCCTCTGAACATCAGCCCAAGCCGAAATTTCCCAGGCATTGAATGCTAATGCCCCCTTAAAGGTAGTGTATGACTGGAATGCGTGCTTCGCAGAAATAAATAACACAAAACAACCCATTAGGAAATTGTGCATGCAAGGTGTTTCACTAGAAGAACGACAATTTGCTGGATATTCATATTTGTTATCTTTTCCTTGTGTCTTGCCATATTTTTTGGATGGAAGCCCTGAAGGTCATTAACGATTTTTTACTGACTGCTAAATTGATAGATCTGAGCTACCTCTTTTGTGCAGCTATAACCGTGCTTGGCCTCGACAACCTGTTCATTGAAGGCGAAAATAGCGAACGTACTAGCATATGGAAGGGTTTAGATGCATGAGAGAGAATTATGGAATGAACTGTACTATGCTTGTACATCAGAGGTGACCATAGCTCCTTCAAGAGGGTGAATGAGTGAATGCTAAACAAAGGATTATAGGGAGGTGTCCTTGGAGCATAGAAGGCATCATGCCTTTGATTTGCGACGTAAGAAGAATGCTCCACAGGTTCAGTCATGAACTGGTGCAGGAATCACGGAAGATAGATCTGAAGCCTCAGGGTCGGTACCATACAATCTCCTATCCCTTCCATGTTGGTCGTTAAAACGAAGTTTGATGGAAGGGTTCATTTTGGCCAGTTAAAGAGCATTGTAGTAGAACAAGAGACAGACGCTCGGAATTCAGTGGTACCAAACAGAGACACGTAATAGCAAATAAGATTGGGCTAGCACATCATAACACGAGCGACCTGTTGCTGAGTCATATGGGGGAGCATAATACAGGAAAAGTTTGCGGATGTTTCAGTCAGAGCTGCTGGCGTCAAAAGAGTCTTCCAAGCTGGCTGTTTTCGATCTCAACCTTTCTGTGAAGGAGTGAGTCATCAAGAGGAAGATTGGATACAAATTCTTCTGGGTATTTGCAGCCGGAAGTGGCAGCTGCCCTTCCAAATGTCAAGTTCTAGGAGTATGAGGTCAGCTGGCCAAGATCATTTTGTGTTGGCCTGCTCTAGCAAATTGATGTTGTTCTGATTTGCCTGTACTACTGCATGTCGGGCAGTTACACGAAAGCTTTTAGCATGCATTGAGATTGTTGTCGGGCGACAAAGAATTGGTATTAAGATTTCCTACAGATTGTTTAGGTATAGAATCTCAGTATTTTTGTACTGTAGAGGCTCAATTGACATGCTGTATTCAAGTCAGACTTTGTCGAGACCCTGGAAAGATTGAATTGCTAACGCTTTCATCACTTCATCAGTTATTGCTGTGTATACCGAACATCTTCAAGCAGATAAAGTAACTTTTCTTTCCAGGATCATTCCCAACAATTAAAAGTTGGATATATGATGAAATAATTTCGAGCAAAGAACCCTCTACAAAGGGACTACAGATGTCTATAGAGCGATCATATTTTCCTCGGTAATCCATATGAATTTGTCCACCAGTATGTATATGTCAAATGAAGGAAATTACGACTGGTTGAAATCCCTCCAAAGAAAACATTATAGAGGGACCTCTGCAACTCGGTGGATGCGTAAATAAACTAAGCGAGAGACCTTACAACAAAAACAGACATTCTTAGCTTAAGATAGAATACATATTTACTGAATTGTGCCTTGAATGCCAGTGCATATATAGCAAATCATCCAGCACAGCGACTATGCTGCATTCGACCCCAGACTTCCGTCCTTCCCTAAATATTTTACCACTATAGCATCGACGTCTTCCAAACTGACCCCGACAAGTAGAGGATTTGCCGGAATCCTGACAGAATCATCCACTTCAGGAGCTTGATTCTCACCCAAACTATTCGAGAGCCTCACATTAGGGCCATCACGCACAGCGACTATGCCCCATTCGACCCAGATTTCCGTCCTTCCCTAAATATTTTGCCACTATAGCATCGACGTCTTTCAAACTGACCCCGATAAGTAGAGGATTTGCCGGAATCCTGACGGAATCATCCACTTCAGGAGCTTGATTCTCACCCAAGCTATTCGAGACCCTCACATTAGGGCCATCCCTGCACTTGCCCAGGCACTTGCATTCAACAACAGCACCTTCGACCCCGATCACATTCTTGAATTCCTCCAACAACGCCGGTCCTCCTGAATTCTTGCACTTCTTACCCATGCAAACTTCGATCCTCTTTGTCACTGCACCACTGGCTGCAACATCGCTAGGACTGCCAGTCGTTGCCTCGCGGTACAGAACACCATTTGGCAACGCCAGAGTTCCAGCATTGTTACCCTCTTCTTTCGCAAGAACTTCTGTCCTCAGGCAGCCCATGTCAATCACCTCTCCGCACTCACTGTCACTTGATTCCAAGGAGGAGGAGGAGGACAACGACTCGAATCCATCATAACTTTCTTTCGCTCCGCTTTAATCTTGGCCTTCTGTTCTTTTATCTTTCTCTTCAGCCCCTTTTCCTCTGCCTTCAGCTGTTCAAGTTGTTTCAGCAAAACCTCTGCTGCTTCCTGCATGACAATGACCACAATGGTTTGACAGAAAACCCACCAACACCAATAAAATCCAAGCAAGAAAGAAGTACTCCACCAAAAGCACAAATTTCAGAATTAATCAACCTTCAACTAGTAATAGCTTCATTGAATTCTTTTTTTTCTTCATGGGAAGCCAATTTGCTCGGAAAGATCATGAATTTGCAGATGGGGTAACAGAAATATGCATAACTATCAACCCTGAATCAGATTAAGTGAGAGCAGATCCCAAAAACAAGGATCTTTCGTTTCCTTTGGCCAAAAAACACCATCACCAATCAGATCAGCCATAGAAATAAACCACAAATCACCTCACAAAAGATTTAAATTAACGAGCAATTGAAGGAAAACTCCAACAACGGAACCTAAAACCAAAGGAACGTACCGAGATTGGCTTCTCCTGACCTTCGATAACTTCACCGTCTCCACCACCACCACGACGTTCCATCCAATAGAACTCAGAAAAATCTTCCTCCTTCGTCAATCCCTTCGACATCTTCAGCTTCTTCTTAATCTCCGCCTTCCCACCTTCCTTCCTCCCCTCC
The DNA here is from genome assembly GCA_021437795.1 of Rhodamnia rubescens. Taxonomy (NCBI): domain Eukaryota; kingdom Viridiplantae; phylum Streptophyta; class Magnoliopsida; order Myrtales; family Myrtaceae; genus Rhodamnia; species Rhodamnia rubescens. Next base: position 666,364 of record JAILYA010000096.1, on the reverse strand, counting down.
TTGTTCAAATCAAACCTAGATTTCGCACCGTAATACTTCACATGTCCATCATCACCAAACTCGGACCTCAAAACGCCGAGAGACACCCCCGATCTGGCATATCCCTCGCGATCCTTGCCGCTGCAAACCCTGATTTCACCGATTGGATTCGCGCGGCGGGAATCGATCCCGGCGCCGGAGAAGCAATGGAAACGCCCCGAAGCGGCGGCGGAGAGCGACTCCATCAGAACGCTGGTTCCAGGTTCCGGCTGCTGACAACCAGAAAGGAAACAAAAACAGTCGATTGAATCAAGGAAAATTCATGAAATAGACATGATGAGAGGATGACGACGACGGCAGAGGCGGACCAACATTTCCTTTTGTCCACGTGGCGCGTTTTGAGTGGTTCAGTGAGGAACCTATGACGTGGACGCCGGGTTGGTTTGGGAGGGGGGGTTTCCCCCCTTTGCTTGGGGAGACGACGGTCAATATGTTTTGGCGGGAGATCGGACGGCCCGCACGACACCACGTTGGCACCAACACTTCCGTTCATTTCTGTAACAAGCTGGGGTATTACCACTACGCCCTTGGTGGAGCGGGCTCGGTCTCAATCCGAGTCACGGCTAGGAAGTACCAATACTCTTCTTCAGCCACCTTCGTCTCATGTCGTGTGATATCGTGTTTTCTTCGGCGACCTTCATCTCATACGTGTCGTCATGTCTTTTCTTTAAATGACCTTCGTGTCATGTCGTGTTGTATCGTGTCATATCCAACACCTGTTCAACACTCGATCGGCATATGATCAACGCCGCGCATACGTCTTTAGTGACACACGAGTCCAATATTTTAACACGAGCATTTCAATATGCACGAGATTAATTTTAAGTATTTTTAATAAATTAGAGGTCAAAATGTAGATTTTTTTAAAAAAATATGGGAAAATAACACAAATAGTCTGACTTTATAATAGCGATGTGGTCGAACTTTAATTTGTTTAATATAATCCTGAACTTTAACCTAATGTGCAATTTGGTCCCTAAACTTTTGACTTGTCAATGTAGTCCCCGAATTTTTAGTAAATGTTCAATTTAATCCAAACTATATGAAAATATTCATTATTGTCACGATCTTAAATTAATAAGGATTACATGAATATTTTCATATAGTCAAGAACTATAATGAACATGTAGAAAAGTCCAAGGACCACATTAAAACTAAAAGTTTATGGATCATATTGAAAATTAAGCTAAAGTTCAAGACATAACAAATTTAAAGTTCGGATTATAATACAATTAAATCAAAATTCAATACTATTTAGTCATTATCCCAAAAAATATATATGCTCAAATCATATATCCAAGTTCCAACTACCCAAAATTAATATTCTCAATTAGCCAAAAAGAAGTACAATCATAATTGATATTTTTATATATACATAATAATTATGAAAAAAAAGTGTCTTAATATGTCGAAATTCTCTATCTTTTGAAAAATGACCTAACTCGTGTCGTATCTTGTCGAGTGTCGCGTCTTCATATCGATACTATTTAAGTCAACAATTTGATGGCAGACTGGCACTCCAATTTCCAGCTGGCATGTGAATCCGATTTAATACAGCTCACGTACGGATTTTTCTTTTTTTTTTTTTTTTTTTTTGGGTAAAAAGCTCACGCATGGATTTAAAAAATACAAGATCGTTGACGATCGCCAGTTCAACTTGTCTATCTTGAATGTATTGACCGTTACCTTCGTTTTCGGATTTGCCCGAAAAGGACAAAAGAAACTATCTGACTTTTTCTTCAACAATTTTCTAATTTCATGTCGATTTCTCTATAGGATTCGAACTCAGATGAAATCCGGACCATCTATTAAAAGGAGGGAAAAAAAATCGATCTTGTAGGATTTCGAGAAATACTTTGATATCTTCCCGAAGCGGCTAATTCTTAATCTCTTTCTCACGTTTCGTGAATAGCCAAATATTGAGGAATATCCACAAAACATTTAGAGAATGAGTCTAGTTCTACGTTCATTTCGTTTGAAGAAAGGAAGAATCTCAACAAAAAAAAAAATTGACATTTCTTTCAGTTATTTAATCCTTTTTTTTATTGATCAAGGTGATATTTCGAATTCGATCCTTGTACTTAGCTAGAGTCCATTACTTGAACGCTGTTAGATTTTGTTGGTGATTGATTGCTTTGTATAGCATCATTGTTTGCTATCGACTCGGGTTTCGTTTTGAAAAACAAAATGAGGGTTTTGTACATCGATTAATGATAATAATAGTTAAAAAAGGGAGCTACTAACCATTGAATCCATCTCAATCCTTCTTCACCACGGCCGAGGAAGGGGCGGATCCCGACAGGCATAGAAATGCTACTTGGGTACCTGTATCTCTTGACCTCACGTTTTCCTATTTGATACAGTCAGTAATCTATCATTTCCTCGAGGCATATACCGTTGTGATTGCCGCCGGTTGTCGGAACGGCACCAGCCGGGTCCGACTCTTAATTCGAAAACAAGCAAGGGGATAATCGACGGCGCATTCTGGGTTCGTGCACAGAATAGCCTTGCCTTGCGCGAGAATCCCTGTCACGATTCACGACAATCAGCACCCGAGCAGTGCTTTTGGAAGAACGAGTCTAGTCATGCATCCTCGTACTTGCTGAGGAGGATGAACACCGTACGTTGTTCTCAGGTGGCAACATTGGAAGAGCATCACTACCGAATTTTTGCAAGTAATCGTCAGATGAATCGAACAAGGAAAAAACCGCAGCAACTTAACGTCTCCATTACATAAATCGAGCTCGGACAAGAAGCGAGGGGAGAAAAAGAAAGGATTACATTTATCGAGCTCCTAACTCATGCTGCACATCGTCGCGCAGACAAACTAACACTTTTCCATGAGAACTACCGAGCCTTGATGGCTTCTACAGAGATAATATTTGCTCAAGATGTTCTGACGGTCTTTCCAAGTATCTGTCGGGGACATGCCGAAAGTGAATCTTGTGCCGGCCGTTCGCTCGGAGGCCTGCGATGCATAAACCGCTCAACACTATGCGGGTTCTCAAGATGAGGTTATGCCAGGCAGCAGATGTTGAGACCCTTGGAAATGTCCGGGGATGCGGTGTCTAATCTCTTCAAAGGCACACAACGTCTCCGAATCAAGCCCTCCTGCAAACTGCGCAGCAGGATATGCAAACAATTAACAGACTGGTGCCGTTCACGATCCAAACTATGAACAGTAACTACGCAGTTCAAGATTTTCGGATTTGGTCGGATTCCAAAACTGCGAATCAAAGTACAAACGAAGAGATGATTGTAGGCTCGGACCATCTAAAAAGTATGTTTTGGTTACCTGATGGGCCCTGTACGCGAAATGAACACCCTGGAGCAGTAGAGCTTCTTGGGTTGATTCCCTGTCCATTGTCCGAGTTCCGCATGGACTCAAACTCCATCGTCACTCTTTTCATGTACATGGTAGCCAGCTTCATTGAAACCTGTTTTATCTGCAGAATAAACACCAAACCGAAGATCGGCACAACATCGTTGCCATATAACCAGTGTAAATTGCAACGGAACCTAAGCACCGTCAAGAAGAACCGTAAATTCAAAACTTTTGGGACATTCACAACAGCAGAAAGAAATCGCTACATACAACATCGACAAAAAGTTGGCTTTTGGCTTTTCAGGTAAAACAGGCAAGTTCTGCGTGTTTCAGTTCTCAACTTCGACTTTTGAGTGAGTCAAGGGCAAACAGCATCATGACATTTAGTTAGAATCCACAATGAACTTAAGAAGAGGACAAATGTACCATACTTTGTACACCATTCCCGAATCGAGCATCCAATCAGTTGGAATTTTCCAATTCTGATACGATCTCATAACCGAACTTCGCAATTTGACGAGCTTCTGAATCCCTCTCTCGGACCTGGCACAATGACATGAAAGGGGAGAAACAGAAATATGGATAATCGATCCTTCTCCCAACTTTGACCACTAATGCATGACGAACATGAAGTATAAACTCACTTGTCCAGTAAGCCAGCCATCTTCTTCAACGCACTTCCGCAAGGAACCTCCATATCATCCTCATATAAAGAAATCTCACTCTCCAGCAACTTAAGAGTTCGGTACTCAACTGCAGCTTCTCTCATGGCATCAGCTTTCTTCTCAGGCCAGTTGAAATGTTTCAACACAGCCCGCTCATCAGCCTGTCAACCAAATGACAACATTAAAGTTGGCAGATTGCACAAGATTGGTCTTAGTTCATCATCTATAAACGTGGTAATGGTACAGCATCATAGATATCACGTAGGTAGAACCAGATGCAATGTCATCAGTTCCCACAATAGGCCATTCGAAGCAGAACATGACACAAACCAGCAAGAAAGGCACCTTCAGCACATATGACTGTAAATTGTTCTGTCATCAACAGCACATGCCGCATGGGAGACACAAAGGACATTCAGCTCTGATAGCTGATCAATGATACTAATCAAGCTCAAAAGCAATGGCTCTCTACTATCTGAGGAAAGCATGGTATTGCAATGAACATATTTTGTTTGTTCTGTCATCGACATGCAAAAGCTGTCCAAGTTCGAGATCTTTTCCTCTCCTACAACTCAGGTAAGTAAATCTCACCTACAGCTCAAGCAACTGCCCACAATAAAAATATCTCCCAAACACGGGGCCATTAATTCTCATGATCTCATCATTTGTCTCCTTAAGCAAGAGGATCCATTTATCGAATTGGGTAATGAGACAGGAAAAGAAAAAAGACCCTCGAATCTGAGGAGATGCCTAGTGAAAGTGGGAGTATATCCTACATATCTACATGGGACTTTTTGGTCCAAACATTTATGAACTACATCTATTTCATGCCCCATCTACCAAACGAGTTTGAATATGCACCTAAACTCACCAGGGAAGAAAGTTCATTATCAAGCCAATCCACAAAGTTTAGGAGCTCCTCAATATCTGAGAAAGCAGCAGCTTGTATTTTCTGGATAAGACCATTGACAAACTCCCCTTTGGTTTCAATATCTGCTTTGATCTGTAAAATCAAGATGCGTCACTAGCCATCCTAACTACATTCACAAGACAAAACCACAAAGTTATATCACAACTCAATCCAAAAGGGTTCAGAAGATTACAGCTAAAACATGAGCGGAACGGTTTTGGATTTCTCCGACTATGCTACTATGTGCACTAGTAACCGCAGGTTTATTGGAATCCTTTGATCTTGATTCGTCCTTCTTCTCTTCTGGCTTCGTCAGTAAGCGATAAAATTCTACAACTGCAGGAGTCTTTGGGGTTGCAGATCCTCTGGCCCGGGGCCGAGATGAGGGAAGAGGTGGCGGAGGCGGAGGCGGCAGGGACGGGCAAGGTGGAGGCTTTACATTATTATCAGCACCTATTGGTTTTGAACTCACCAGCACTGCAGGTAACGTGGTCTTAAAGATAGCCTCACTGAATGCTTCCTTCTTTGCTTTTGAATTGTCCAACTTTTTGGCAATCAGTTTCTGAATGTCTTCAAATTTGGGACTCTGGAAATCCTTAGTTGACTCCCTCTGAACAACAAAACATTGAATAAACAAACACCGTTGAGAAAAAAAAATTCTGGGAAATGAAGAACTTAGAAACAACCACCAGTCTGTAACCAGAAGGAACACTAGCTCATGTTTCAATTTGCGAATACTTTCAATCCTTGAATTTATGAAGGGGTGATTTTACCTACAGATTGATTCATATCATGCAACCATCAAAATATTATCTTATATCCACAACACAATTGGAGCATGTACTCCAGATTGAAATGAAAAGTGACCCATGCAATTTACAGGGAAAAGCAGTGAAGAGAGAGAGAGAGAGAGAGAGAGAGAGAGCAGGTGATTGAAATATGTTTCTATTTCAAATTATAACCCAGACCACAATATCATGCCAAAATTTAGTCTTAGAATCTCACCTGATCAAACCTGCTAAGAGTTGCTATTTTGTTCTCAGCAGCAGCAAGATCCACTGTAAGCTTCCTGTTCTTTGAGTCCAACTCCACATTTAAGCTCAGTGCCTTCTCCAATTCTGCCTTCAAAGCCAACAGCTCACTCTGCAAACTGTTGACCAAATTCTCATGCAACTCTAGCTTCCCTTGCAATTCCTCACACTTCTTCTTATTCCCATCCATCACTCCATCCTCATTTCTCCTGCTAGTAACGGAACTCACAGTCGGTCGCAGCCGCCGTGGCCGAGGGAACTGCTCAACAACCGAGCGGGCAGCCCCAGCCCGACCCCCGATTTTCGCCTCCTCAAGATCCCTACCCTTTTGAGATCCCGCGACAACGTCCCCAGATTTGGGGATTCTGAGCACAAGAGACCTTTGGGCCTTGGAATCGTTCTTCACATCTGGAGGCACTGACTTTGCTCTGTCTCTCAGCACATCCCCCGCTGGCTTCAATGACTCCTTAACCTTTGGGGTGGCTCTGAAACGCGAAGGCGTGGTGGTTGTGGAACGCGAAATCGAATTGCCGCTAATTCTGCATTCAGCTCTCACTGCTGGTGTAGTTCTGGGTGGTGTTTCTTGCTTCATGGCTTCAAAGTTTGGAACTTGACCCAAGGAAAAACCTGCAGAAAAGCAAAAACAGAGGGATGTGGAGTCTTATGGGAAGAGGATCATGTGAGCCCCCCTGTGTGGAGATGATTCAGCTTGCTTCATGGGTTCTGTGCTTTTGTTTGACCCCCTCTCCCCTCATCATGATTCATGAGAAAACCACACACAAAACCCAAAGACACCCACAAGAGAACAAATCACCCAATTTGTTCTTTCTCTTGCCTGTTCATTGACCCTCCCTGTTCAGACAGCCACTAATGCTTAATCTTGGTGCTCACCAGAGAAGAAAGCAATGTAGGAGCAAACAGGCTGTGGGCAAAGTTAGTTGTATATGAACGAACGCTACTGAAGTCTTTGGCTACCTAGATTGAGGAAGACCCCCTAAACTGGTGATGGTGAAATTTATGCAGACTAGCTTTTGGGTACTTGCAATGAATATATGGAGACAGGAAGTACAAAAACCTGAGTTTTGCTCTGCTAATTGTTGATGTTTTCTCATTTTCCTTTGTTTGGGCCTTCATGGGGTCCCCTATATCACACAATAATGGCACTGAAAGAAGGGGGAGGGGAGGATTTACAATTAATAATGTCAACCAATAAAGTACATGCCACTTCACAATTTCCAGCTCATTTTGGATTATTGGAAATTCTTGACCTATTTTTCCGTGGTTCAAGAAAATTTAATTAAGTGGACGAAATCTCAAGAAGAAAAGAGAAAAAATCCATAGAACGTACGCATCAATTACTCGCCAGAAATTCCAAATTGGATGTGCTTCAATTCGGGCGGCGGGTGTATCAAGTTTAAAAATCTTTTTTGGTATTGACCTTAAATCAATATGTAGTAAAGACTACTCCTAGAATAATTAATAGCATTTAGTGAAATGTCAAGTGCATCCGCTTTTATAATTCGCATCTAGAGGAGACTTCACATGAAATAATTTGTTAACTGTGATTTAGTCTAATGTGCCACGTCATTTGCTCCATCACGTGCCGAATAATCAGCAATTACTTTGGAAGCAATCTACAATCAATTTCCAATTCTTTTTTTTTAACATGATTGGAGAATTCGCCGAGAAATTAAGCTAATCAATTTGATCATCATGAGGTGGTCGGATTGCAAATGATTGAGGTGGCCCCTCAATACAATGCAGACAAATCTCGTACAATGAGACCAAGCTTCCTCGTTTTTGTCCTTTATGCTAACTTAGTCGACAGTACAAGGCCGGCCAATAAAAAAAAAACGTGAGGGCCTTAAATTATAAAGAAAATGTTTTATTCATGGCGTGCGGTCTAATCATTGCAACAGTGTAATTTCCTCTACAGAGGGTCATGCTTTGTAACGTTTGATTGATTGATGATTACTCCAACGACATGTAGTTGGTTTGGTTCTAAGTCAAGTAAAATTGGACTTTAATGGGTTTAGTAGGAGCTCCACTCATTCTCATTTAGGTTTACATGTAATGGGGTTGGTGAGAATGAGCATTTTCTTCAATTGGAGTAAACTTTTTCTTCCCCACTTTATTATGAATGTTGTTTGGTGGAATGAACATTTATAGCAATGTCATTTGGTGGATTTGATTAAAGATCTGCCAACAAGAAGCATGTGATTGAATAGTTTCCCCCTTTTTTTTTTTTTTTTGCTATGTAGGTAATTTATTAGAATGACAAAGGATGAGTCCCTGATTAAATTGTCACATATACCAAACTTATGCATTAAATAGAATAATGACGTCACTTTACGTATAAGACGAGGAGTAGTATATGCGGCGGATAAATGTTTTTCCAAGATCAAGAAATAAGAAAAGCAATCGCCGGATAAAGAATTAACAAAATGAAGTATGAACCCGGCCCTAGTTAATTAATAAAATCGGTCGGATGGACTAAATTAAGACAATTGCAAAAAATGTCTAGGACCGAATCCCCAAAAAAAAAAATTTATGACTGAATTAGTACTATTGCAATAGGTTTAAGACTTTTTTGGTAATGTTTTTGAAACCTATTTAATAATAATAATAAACAAAACAGAATAATGTTCATAGTAAGATGCGAACTTAAAAATGAAAAAAAAGAATATAATGCTCTTTCACGGACATATAATAACCTCGTAACAAACTAGAGATGCTTTGTAGTAAAGATTCCTTCTTTAGTTCCGACTCTCATGAAATTCTAGGTAGAATCTTGCCAAGAAGTTCATTATTATTGCCAATCCCAAAAAAAAAATTCATTTTCTTTTCTATTGAAGTGGTTTTTTCGACTTGCTTATCTAGTAATACACAAAATAGGCAAAGACCCAAGGTCATATTTTGGCAATCAACGCGCACAAATAAATTACTAGCAAATCAACTCAACCAACGGAAAAATCTATAGCGCATTTAAATCCGACCCACCATCACGCATCACATTTGAAAAGAACCTGATTACCCTCTTCTAGATCGATATGCCGGACGTTTAGCTTGCATCTCACGCGATCCACCGTAACTTTCGGAAAAGACCTAATTATCCTCTTCTAGATCGATGGGCCAAATGTTTAACTCACATCTCACGGGATCCACGGTAGCTTTCAAGAAAGCCCTAATTACTCTCGTCTAGATGGATGTTGCCAAATGTTAACTCGCATCTAGCACGACCCACAATCACTTTCAGAAAAGACCTAATTACTCTCATCTAGACCGATGCGGCTAAGAGCTAACGTAGGCGAAAGTCCACTCTGTCCGTAATCTCGACTTAATTTAGGTAATTAGCAACAAGGTCAGCCCTACAAAGTCAAAATCTCCAGGTCTGATCCTGAACTTGCAGTAGCTGATGATGCATGTAGCAGCATTGCATGTGTTGCAAGCTAAGGCCCCCCTTGTCGCATTAGGACATCATTCGAGCGATTGAATCTCGACTCGGTGCACATCATTTGCTCCAAATGTTTGTGATGTGCGAGGGAAAAGATTTATGGGTTCTTTGCTTGATAAAGAAAGAGGAGGGACAACCCTTTCCTCTCCAATGGTTGACGAGGATGATGTCGACTGATCATAGATCATAAAAAAAGAGAGCGATCATGAGAGAGAGAGAGAGAGAGAGAGATATGATCCGTGAATGGAACAGCAACTATTGCTTAGTTACTATCAGAAGCAGAAGGGGGAAGCTGCATGTGACAGCAAGAGTTTATTGTTAGAACTATCCTAATATGGTCTACATTAATTGAAATTAAAGTATAGTTTGATCCATTAAAATATTATACATATTCTTAATAAGTTATGATATGGGTTGGCTTAGAATAGGCTGAAAAGGCAGACTCGTGATGAGAGGGTCCGTGCCGAAACTATATATGAAGGCTCAAGTTCCCCCTTCTAGCCCTAACACTCGCAGAAATCAAAACGTACATATTCGTTCCGATGATATTTATCTCATTTGGCCAGCATTAATGATTCAGGGAATAGAGAGAAAGTGCTCGAGTCTCGATTCGTCGTTGTTCCGCATCAATTTCAAGACGAATTCTCATAAAAGTGCACGCGTTCTTCACCTTTATACGTATAGCAGTTTCTAATTCCGATTATAAGATTATTGGGTGTGCCACATTCGTGGCATTACATTTGTCCCTTCAGAATTTGATCCTAAAGATTGGCATGAGCTGACAAAAATAAATTTAAGGCCCATCAGGTGTACTCTAAAGTCTAAAGCCTTTTCCTTAACGTAAATCCTTTGCGATAACAACCGTGCGCGTCTTAGCTGTTGTAAAATAATACCACAATGCTGGACAACGTCTTTATACTTAATCGCGACGGTTTACTGATCATCGGAGTGACTGTGCACCAATAGGCCTCATTGAAGGTGTGGAGAGTCATATCTATGGTGTCAAACTCGTGCTTGACGATACGGAACTCAACGAAGCTTCTACTTGATGCTATGGAAATCAAACTTGTATCGTGCGTTTAATCAACGTGCACAAATTTGGCGACTCGTGATCTCCCCATGTCGCAAGGGCTCAAAGACATTCCTCGATGAGCTTTTTCCTCACGAGTCTGGCTCGGTCGGGTAGGGCCGAGCTAGATGACCCATCTAAAGCCGAAAAACGTGATAGCTAATGAGCAAGCCTAGACAACAAGTTTAGGCTCTATACAAGGGTTCGACTCAAGTCCAAAATCCATCCATGGATCAACTCTGCCATGTATTACACTTAAATGTAAGTATTTTTAGGATATGACTTCAAAAGTTTCTGTTTTTCTCTTTTAGTAAGATGGCAGAAGCCTGCTAAAGATTTATCTAAAGGAGGACAGAAACCAAGGTAAAGAGTAAGTAACAAGGTAAAACTAGGGTTTATTTTTCCTACTAGCCACTGTTTGTTTCCCCTTGATCTAAAAACAACATTTCTATCAGCATGAAAGTTGCTTAGAACCTTGCTCCAGAGAATACGTACCAGCAATCGAAAGGAATCTGAGCCGAACTCTTATCCTCTCTTTTGCCCTGAGAAGAACCTGCAATAAGCAGCAGATTGCGATGCGCGCGTACATAGTTTCATGCACGCTCCCCCGTTAGATGTATATCTATGTCGATGTTGATATCCGATAACAGCAAAGCAATCAGAGAGTGATTACCTTGAAGTTCTTGAAGTGGACTAAAATTTATGGATCTTCATATATATGAGCGGAAAAAGGTGGGAGAAGAAGTGGGACAACGGAGACGTGGGAAAATAACCCTCGTTGGATATAACCCTAGAGATTTTTGTGCCTAGTGAATCGGTTGGTTTTCTTCTTGTTGGTTGTAGTTTCACATCAGGTGAAGCGAGATTCGTTGAGGTGATTGCGATTTAAGATGGAGGAAAGAATGGTCCTCATTTGCACAACTTTAGTTTCTAGATTTTGCGCATTAGTTTTCATGGTGCTTAGGACAATTTTGGGTCTAATGGAATGTGTCCACGTGATTAATTACGTAATTAAATTTGTTCTTAGTTGTTGTCGTATGTCGAGGATGTGACAACTCACTAAACGGTTGATGGGTGACACTGACTTCTTCAATTAGATGAATTTATATTTCGACCATACAATTCTTTTGAAGACAAGAACAAATATATTGAAAGATGAATGGAATATGATTAGAATAATTAATCTTAAGGGTCCATCTTCAATTTTCATGTACTTTTATGGAAGATGTGATTTGGGGTGTAACCCCCACAATCAATCTTTCGTTGACAAATTAGAACGTTAATCACACTCCATTAAACCAGCAGACATAATCTTTCAAGCTAGATCCTCATGAAATCCAAAGGGCAAAACAACCTGTGAAATCAAACTTTTGTTCTTTCAAGTTTCAAAGTTGCTTTTTGGCCCCACTTTGGGCAATCTTTCAACTTTCCCAAGGTACTTCCCAAACTTTGAGCCGAATCAGCTTAATTCCTCTCATCGGAAATAACAAATCCGTCCTCAAATCTCACACGAAACGACTCATTCACAGGTTCGAAAAGAGAAATTTGCCGCCAGTTACAGTTGGCAGGGACACATCATGGGTGGACTGTGTAAGCAAACAACATGTTTGAGGGCATGTGGAAGTCCCCATCAATTACCCAAATCGAAGCACAAACCAATTTAGGGCTCATCAAATGTTTGTTGTTGAGCTTTGAGTAAATTATGGAGAAGCCAAGGGGGAAAAAAGGTGGAAGCTTGAACTGGGCTTGCAAGAAAAGCAAGCATGGGTTGACCATAAAATGTCATGGAGTGAAGCTACATTATCAATGTCTTGTCTCAAACACATGCATTTGAACAGGAGGACACGTTCTTGGTTGGTGAGGAGGCATTTTCTGATGTTAAAGGCCCAACTTAGTCTTCCATCTTTTTCACACTTCTCTTAGAGCAAGAAACCTGAGGAGTGAGGACCGGACACTTCTTTCTCATGAATATTCTTGACAACTTCATGGGATGCTGGTGTTCATTTTGTCCACTGGGTGTAATTTACAATGTCAAGACTCAAAACTTTAGTGGTAATGGAAAAAAGATGGCTTAACAGAGTTACTAGCCTCGTTTGACAGAAGCAACTCTATCATGTGGTGCTATCATGGTAGCATAGATTCCGTTTCTCATGTTTATCAGAGTCTCATGGCTCCCTTTCTCGACAATTGCGCCATCTTTTAGCACCGCGATGACGTCTGCACGGCGGATCGTGGACCACCGATGAGCCACCACCAATGTGGTCCGGCTCGCCATGACTCTATCCAGCGCATCCTGGACCACCCGCTCAGATTCAACGTCGAGGGCGCTCGTAGCTTCGTCGAGCAGTAAGATTCTTGGGTTTTTCACTATGGCTCTCGCGATCGCCACCCGCTGCTTTTGCCCGCCGGACAGCTGAATCCCCCTTTCGCCCACTGTTGTATCGTAACCCTGTGCATGTTTACAATGTCATGGTCAGTAATAACTGACAACCCCAAATGAAGACTCTGAAACCTTAGAAGGATGTTGACAGATTGAAGCCTTAACCTGTTGTAAGCCACTGACGAAATTGTGAGCATTGGCCAACTCCGCCGCTGCTATGATCTCCGCCTCCGTTGCACTGCCGCCTTTCCCGTATGCGATGTTGGCACGGATCGTGTCGTTAAACAGGACAGGCTCTTGGCTCACCAGACCCATCTGTCCCCTTAACCACTCCAAGTTTAGCTCCCGTATATCGGCTCCATCCAAGGTTATTCGACCAGAATCGGGGTCATAAAATCTTTGAAGCAAAGATACTACCGTCGATTTTCCGCTCCCGCTCTCTCCGACCAAAGCAACTGACTAGCACATGAGAGGAGACACATGAAATTTTTAACTCACCGCATTCGAGCTTACAAGCCTCCAAATCAGATTAAGCGTATCGAGAGTGAAAAGACTGAGAGGAACGAGCTAATCTTGCATTGTTGTACCTGACCAGAGTGGATGGACAAGCAGAAGTCTTTGAATACTAGGAGTTCAGGTCTAGTTGGATACTTGAATTTTAGGTGATGAAATTTGATATCTCCTTTCACATTTGCTAGAGTAGTTCCCCGGTTGCCACTGGCATCGATCTTAGATCTTAGGTCTAAGATTTCGAATATGGAAGTAACCGAACTCTTGGCTTTACTCACATTGGGTGCGAGGGAGTTCGACTGCGAAATTCCGATTCCCGTCATGGTCAATGTGAAAAAGACCTGCCATACAAATTATTGAACCGAAGTCAGGGACATGAAAGCCAAGGGGAAAGATACATCAGATGGATGAGCGAAATGAGAAACTTACCCGAAAAACCTTAGGAAAAGTTGTCTTATTGTGGCCGACGAGCTCAGCTCCGACATGGAAGCACACAGCATAGACAAAAAACAGAAGACAGAACGATAATCCAAAGCCGATACCACTTATAATTCCCTTCCTAACTCCTTCCTTTAGACGACCTCGAGATTTTGTTTGATAAAGTGCTACCATTTTTTCTTCAGCACAGAATGATGCGACTGTCCTAATGTTGGCGACCGCATCGCTAGCAACTTGACTTGCTTCCCCATACAATTTCTGCAGATATACAATTGGACTGATTAGACTAGCCACTTAATATGCAAAATTCCTATACTCTATGCACTATACAAATAGTCTGTTCGATGTTGTTCATCTGTCGAATTTTCGCACTTTTTGTTCAATATGTTAGCTCTAAGCTGGACTCAACAAGGTCAGGGACAGACCTCTGCATCTGTGTTGAAGCCTTTCACGGACTGCATTTGAACGTAATCACTGATACCAATTAAGGGAAGCAAAGCGAGAATCACAAGAGCCAATTCCCAGTTTGTTTTGAAAGCGATGAGCAACCCAGCGATTATCGTCGCAGCATTCTGCGCAAGCAAAGCAAGAGTGTCGCCGACCAAAAGACGCACGGACGTTGCATCTGTCGAAAGCCTTGCGCCAATCGCACCGCTCGAGTGCTCGGTTTCATCGAACCAACTTATGTCCATGTGCACCACCTTCTCAAAACTCATCGACCGGATTCTTTTGATCAACTTACACCCCGCCACGGCAAAAAAATACTTGCTCAATGGCGTCACCACAAAAGATGCCATGCCCAGAATCAGTAACATCAGTGACCAATATTTGGAATCTTTTCGGAGATCCTCCACCGGTTCGTAAAATGTTTTGATCAAACTAGCGAGCATCAAGCCAAAAATTGGATATATGATGCCATTGCAAGCCGCAGCTATCGCACCTAACAGCAACACCGGAATCTCCGGGCTATTAAGATAGGCCAAACGGGTGAGAGATACTTCTGGTGCGGGTGATGATACTGTGGAATCGCTGGTACCGAGGCCTTTTTCAGATGCTGTGTCAGAGTATGAAAAACTGAATTCAGGCGACTGACCAGAGGAAGCCGAAAACAAGAGACGACTCTGGTCTGAATATTTCACAGGCGTCCTTTCTCGCTCTTTGGCAGCTTCTTGAAGCCGAAACAACTGGCTGTATGCACCTTCAGAGTTCTTAAGTAGCTCATCATGCGAACCTTGGATCATGCAAGCGCAATTTGCGACAAAATACGTCACGATCTATTCTGCAAACTCCGGCATTGGAGATAATGAAAAACAAACAACAAAGAACCTTTACCTTTTTCAATAATTTTCCCTTGATCAATCACACAGATGACATCTGCGTCCCTGACTGTACTCAAGCGATGGGCTACAACCACAGTAGTGCGATCCTTCATAACTCTGTCCAACGCCTCTTGCACTATTCGTTCAGATTCTACATCGAGTGCGCTCGTGGCTTCATCGAGTAGTAAAATTTTCGGATCCTTCAAGACTGCTCTAGCAATGGCAATTCTCTGCTTCTGGCCCCCAGAAAGATGAATTCCATGCTCTCCAACCATGGTGGCTAGTCCCTACATGCAATCAAATTATGAAAACAAAAGCAGCTTCTCGCTTACAAACATTCTCGCTTCCCACAAGAAGGCTTTGATTTGATAGCTTTCAAACTGGCGAAGAGGAACACTAGTGAACTATTCAAGAACAATAGTGAAAAAGTTACCTGAGGCAGCATGTCGATGAAGCTAGCAGCATTAGCAACCTTAGCAGCTGCTATTATTTCGTCGTTTGTAGCACCATCCTTCCCATACGCAATGTTATCCCGAATGCTTGCAAAAAATAGCACAGGTTCCTGGCTGACAAGACCGATTTTTCCCCTAATCCATCTGAGTTGGAACTCTCTGATGTTGACATGATCGATAAGAATTTCACCCTCCTGTGGATCGTAAAATCTTTCGATCAAACTGACGATGGTCGATTTCCCACTTCCACTATGCCCAACCAAAGCTGCAGTGGAGCCACCAGGTATTACCAGGGACAAAGCATTCAACACCCGCTCATTCGGTCTGGTCGGATAGCTGAAGTAGACATCTCTTAGTTCTATATGTCCAGACATTGTTTCCAACCTTTTTCCCCTTTTGTCAAAAGCATCGATCTCCGGCTTCCTTTTCATTGCGTCGAACATCTCAAATGCCGCAGCTCGTCCAGCACCAAACGCACTCAAACAAGGAGATGCTTGGCCCAGAGATCTTTCAAGAGGTCCAAATAAAATGTTGAAAATCTTGTTAGCTCGTTTCAGATGGGCAAAAGCATCAAATGATAACTGCAAAACAGGATGTCACAACTTACAAGGATCCAAGCAACACTGCAAAGACTACGTTAATGACACGCCCTCCTGTGTATCCTTTTTCAGCTATCATTTTCCCGCCGAACCACACTGCGAATGAATAACTGCAGAACACGGTAAACATAAGCATGCCGACGCCCAACCCTACGACCAGGCCCTCTTGTACTCCAAACCGGTATGCCTTGTTAAGTGACTTGTTATACTTCTTTACGGCTTGTTTTTCGCCCGAAAAAGATGCAACCTGTGACAATAGGACTTCTACATCACATGAAGGAAGAGAACAATTATAGTGGTGTCATACTTTATCGATTACATTCTTGCTTACTGTTCTGATTGAGCCAATCGTCTGATCTACAATTGTCGCTGCAACCGAATAAGCGCCTTGTGCATGCGACATTAGTTTGCCTGTGAGCTTCACCGTGATGGCACCACATATGACAAGAGGCGGGATGGTGGATAGCATGGCGAGAGTGAATAGCCATCCCTTCACAAAAGCTATGAAGAAGCCTCCTAGAAATGCCGCTACGAACTGTATAAAACTTCCTACCTGAACAAAAGACAAATAGCGACATCAAACCAATAGAAATCACAAAAAGAATTGACAGTATCAATTTTGCATACGCAACAGCAAGTACCTTCTCGCCCATGGCTTCTTGAATGAGAAAGGTGTTGCTCGTTATCTTCACTATTATCTCTCCTGGGCTTGTTTCCTTGTCAAAGAAAGCGATTTCCTGCCTCAGAACCGTTCTCAGGTATGAATTCCTTATCCGTGTGGCCTGTCTCTCTGCTGTGATCATCCAGCAAGCGACCTCTAGTACATTATCAAATGCACAATTCGTTCCATGTTATTGTTCTAAACTCGGATCCTCTAAAGTTCAAAGGCAATGCAACCCAGTCAATATACAAATATCTAGCTCCTTACGTAGAAATGATGCGAAACCAGAACCCAGAGCCAAAAACATGATCTTTAAGCAAACCTGAAGATATACAATTGAAACTGATGATTACCGGATTTTGTGTATCAAGTAGGAGAAAACTAAAGTCAAGCTCTACATAATTGCCATATAGCAGACTTGAGCCATTAAATCTGATATGAGGAACCTGAGAAGAATATCTCGGGACCACGAAAGATATAAGACAATTTCCCTCGAAAAGCCAGTTAGTTGCTCATTCATGAGATTAAGCGATACCTTATTGACTTCGTGTACAGCGATTGAGGTGTCGAAATTTTTCCCAACAGAATCAACTAGATCTCCAAACAGAACAGTCATAAGTGGCGTGGCAATCCCATTTTCGATGGCAGCAATTGTGCCGAGAAACATGAGGAAGTAATCAAAGGAGTCAGCAAAAGAAAACAACTTATGATATGGTAGCATTTTAGCTCTGTCCTTCATCACTTGCTCTACTTCTGCTGAGTGGTTTCTTGATGTTGAAGTCTGCCTTGAGCTCATTTCTCTGCCCATACGATCACTTTCTTTCGCCTGCGAAACAGATACTAAGATAGAAATTCAAGGAGTAGTTTGTTGAATTGTGACAACAAGATCAATAAACAACTCTGAATCAATGAGTACTCAAAACGTGCCTAGAGACGATTGAAGTACATCTCCCCTTCTCAAACGCTTCTTGCAAAAGCCAGCTTACATCTTCTATTCGAAAGTAGCAAAGTTCGCGAAAAAGGTCATATATTCAAACAGAAACACAGATAGACAATACCTTTCTAATCGAACCCGGACAAAATGATTGAGCAGAAAACTGCACCTTAAATATCTACCATGTGCTGAGAACAAAAATGAACTGGACGCATGATCCATATGCTGAGATATCTGTCATCAAATTCACCAAGAATTCGACTTTAGGTTCATCAGCGAGGGCCGAGCTAGTAATATCAGCAAATAAAACAAAGACCACTCACAAAAGAAACCTCCAAGTCATTTTCAAGCCAAAGATATAGATTTTGGAACATGACACAGACATAATGTGGACAACAACTACATGAGCAAGAGGGGAATTAATGCAGATAATGAAGCTGTCAAGTGCTATATGTACTAGGCACAAATAGACACCCTAGAGCCAATTTGATACCACGATGCCGCCGATGATGCGATTTATAGATTGATCGATCAATACTATGCAACTCCACCACAAGAACAGCCTCCTCATACGAGACAAGACTGAAGCATTGGCGAGCGACGAATCATCAAACCCCAGCTGCGCATGTCTAGGAGGCACCACCAGTCATGTGAGGCTGAAAAGGAGAAAACAAAGAAATGCCCTCTCATCATCTGAAAACAGACGCTTTTCCACGTTATTTTACATGGAATGAGCTAAGAAGTATAAAACCGATGATGCATCCAAGGCCATCCTTACTGTGACTAGGGATCTTATTGTGCAAATCGAATTGATTCCCCAGACTACTTGAGCAGCCCAAGTTTTTATCTTTGTTCTTCTCCCGTTGACTTCACTAAAAGATTTTGAAAAAAAAAGAAGAAGAAGACAAAAGTGGCTTATATCATTTAAACATGGTACATAGCAATCATTTAAACATGGTACATAGCTAGTCTCCGACACTCCTGCGGTATGAATGACGAACCTCATTTTGAATCGTTTGTGGTTACAACCCAATAATAAATGGGTGCATTCTGTTAACGACGTTTATTACAAGTTAAATTTTAAGTCCTGATAAAAAAATTAATTTCATGGTGCGCACCAAAAACTGCACTTTTTTTCGGATATCTTTATTACCTAAAAGTATGTTAAAAAAAAAACTCACCCTTTGCGGAAAATGTCCGAGCTTTTGAGAAATTTTCAAATAAGACCCTTTGTGCCCTATTTTTATCAAATAAGTATATGAAGTGAAGATTATTTCAAATAAAGTCATGAATTGCCATCATTGTTTTAAAAAATGGCTCGATCAAAGTTATTTTTGTCATTCACTTTTCTTATTTTTTTCATTTTTTTATTTTTCCCATTTCTTTGTTGCGGCCAGCAAGGGTTGCCTTACCTAGGCCCTTGCCGATCGCGGGTGAGTAGACCCTCGCCTAGGTCCGGCAAGGCAACCCGACCCTCGCCTGTAGGCGTCTAGGGCGGCCTCCCCCGGCCCTCGCCGGTGGGGTCGCCATCATGTTAGACCGGCCACTATCGAAAAGGAAGGGGAAAAAAAGAAGGAATAGAAAAAAGTAAATGACAAAAAATGACTTTGGTAAAAAAAGACGAGAAAATAAGAGACTTTAGGCCTTTATTTGAAATATTTCACTGAACTTTTTTACTCATTGTGATAATAGATATTTTTCTTGTTCGAGTGATAATAGATATTGATATGGTAAAGAAAGCTATGTTCTACTATGAACCACTCAGCTTTATAGAAGGATCACCCCATTATCCTTTAACCATCAAGGTTCTTTGCTACTAAATCAATAAATATTGACGTACTTATTTCGATAGCTTTCTAATATGACAAATATTAAAATTAAGAAAAAAAAAAACAAAGAAATTTAAAAACTTTTACAAAAAAACACAACAATACCAAACATTTTTATAACACAAAAATTTCAACTATATCGATGTACAATTACCTAAATTATTTTTGACACAAAATCCCAAACTAGATGTGACATATTTGCCCAAATTTGAGGTAAATGTCAAACAAGTTAGGATTTTAGTGTCACAAAAAGGTTGGACAAATGTGACACTAGTATAAGTTTGGGAAATATGTCATAGGAAAAAGTCGGGATTTTCAAAAGAAAAGTTTAGGAAAGCACAATGGATATAGTTTAGGGTTGGTGGCTTTCCCTAAAATTAATCGAGAGACAAACATGCCATAAAATATGTCATAAAATGGTAAAAGAATCATCTAAGAACCATGATAAATTACTGTATTTATCATCTTAATTACGTTATTATTGGGGTACATGTGTCAAATTTGCTATTCTCTTTCACATCAAAAAGACTCATTTCGGTATAAGTGTGTCTGAAAAAATTGCAATCCTTTTTCACATGTAAATATCTTAGAAGCAATAAGGAAGCTTGATTTGGGGTAAACATATGTAACGATCCGATGCCTTCGATCGGAGAGATCGCCAAGAGGGAGTACAAATCCGAGCCCGTCAACATATCCAGGTTGGACTCATATTCACTCAAAAGTTTAAGCCAATGAATTATGGGCAAACATGGATATATTAACTCGCTCCAAACCACATCAATTTTTTGATGTGGGAACACAGCTCACACGTGCATCCTAGTAACATCTTTTAAGTGCAACGTCCAATGTTTAATTGCGCCAAAATTGCATTTTCCTCACTAATAAAAAGGATTAATCATGATATTGGCATAAACTTCATTTGTTATAGATGATTCACCGATCTATAGGTGGTAAAAATATATATTTCGCGATAAATTCAATGTTGATATCGGTAAAAACTTTCACTTCGCGGTAAGTGTGTTCCGAAAAGTGGTCAAAATTGCATTTGCGAGGTAAAGATGCGCTTCGCAATCTTTATGCTGCTCTTTTAAACTTAGTGGGTTTGCTTATTCATTTCAGTAGATTAATGCATTAGATGCTTGCATGAGTTTATATTTCAAATCATTAATTAGTTTAATAATTGTATTACATATCTTCATTTGTTTCTTAAGTGCGACGAATCATATGTAATTGCATCAACTTACATGTTTCTCCTCAACAAAAATGGATTACTCATGGTAGTTATGTGAATTTGGTAAAAAGCTTCATTTCATGAAGATGATTCATTGGCTTAAAATGCACGATATGATTAAATACTTTAATAGTTGAAATTATTGATTGTTTTGTTTTTGCACCATATATCTTCATTTTGTTCCATTGTACTTCATTGTTCAGATTGATTTGCTTTCTTAATTTTGTCCCAATGTTCTTCCTACCGATGAAGGTCTCGCTATCCCAAAAAAAGAAATAAAGAAAAAGTAAAAAAGAGAAATATAAAAGGACAAAAATCACAATCCGCTTATTTTTTTAAAATATTTTTCATGCCTAATGAAATGTTAGACTCATCTATTTTCATAAGTGGTGAAAAGAAGCAACATGCTTGCATTTTAACGGGATAGCGACACCACAAGTGTGCAAGACAAAGACAAAGACAATCATATCCGAGACCAGCATCATCTGTACGCACATGGTACCTTGTCCAGATGATGACTAAGCGAGTCACAAGAGCGAAGGCGGTGGTAGCCATTGCCGTGAGCAAAATCAACCACTGTCTCCTACAGAGCCATCACCGGTTTGCGCTGTCCAATCGTTTAATTCATCACCATCCAAGCACCCACACAACAACTCTGATTCGAAGATGAAAACAAGTAGCGATTCGCATTCGGAGATGGACTTCAATGACCTGGACTTGGCTTCTTCAAGGCTCTAACTCACTCTCCCGCAGTAGTCACAAGTAGAGGTGAGCATGATTCGGGTAGGCAGTTCCTACCCCGAAACTTAAAACCGCCCACTAAGAGCTGGTTTCATAAAATGAGTACCGGAAACTTCTTAATGGTTCTATGGATCCACCTAGAAATCGGACCACCAGTTTGGTCCGGTTCCGGGTGGATCCATGGAATTGATCCTAATAAGATGATACTCTTTTGAATGACCTGTAATTGTATAAGAGTGAATAAGATAGACCTTTATCTTGGCTCTACTACAAGGTGGTCCATGGAATTGTCATGGGGCATTGCATTTCTAGAAGATGTAATGTGAAAATGCAGCTAGAAGCAAGTCAGCATGTTAAAATAAAGAGAGCTGAAGTACACAAGACGGCTTCTCATGTTCCCAACGCAAAGACATTTCTGGCTTTGCTGTAAGTTGTAGCTACGCAGAACAACACGAACTACTGATGGCCATGTCCTGCTGACTTTTGCAAACTAGTGTTCAGTCACAGCAACAATATTGAAGAGTGTGTGTGTGCATGTGTGTGTGTGTATATATATACATATATAAGGGTATATATATCTGTGTGGGCTGTTCTAGGTGTGGAACCGGACCGGTACTCACCGGTTCCAATTTTGGAACCGGAACCGGACCTATCCCCATGAGAACCGCCGATTCTAGGACAATTCGGCCCGGCTCTAGGCGGTTTGGGCTATTCCTGATTCTTTTGCACACCCCTAATTACAGCTAATTTTATGAGTAATTTCAATGAATTAGGGTTAACATTTGCTTCTTAGCGAAATTTAGTGCACATGTGTCAATTTGGGAGCAAGAACAAGGGCCAATTGCATCGTTTCTTTTGGTTTCCGCCTATTAGATTTTTTGGATGAGACATGTCTATCAATCTAAAATAAATTAATGCTACGTCCGATTTTCCAACAAAAGAAATTGTCGATTGCCCTCAAATGAATGATTTTTCATCGGTATGACACTCAAGTAATAATAATAAAAAAAAAGTTATAACACTCAAATAAATATCATACTAAAGGTACGTCACTTTTGGTGTCATTTTCTCTATATTTAATTATGCAAAAATTTCAAATAATAACCCGAAGTGCCTTCACTTTTTCGGATAAATGACCAAAAATGGCCATGGCTCTTTCAAATAAAGGCCTTACCTCACAAGTCGATTAATCGATCAAGGGCATTTTCGTCAAATGATAATTTTAACCTAATTTTTAGTTTAATTTACTAAAAATTAAAAATTTTAAAAAACGAAAATTAAATAAAAAAAATTTAGGTGGGAAGGGTCCCGCTTATGGCTAACACCCCACCGACCTAGGTGTGGGCCGTCGACCCTCCTTCAAATCTAGGATCTCGCGAGGGCCTGGTGGCCCTCGCCGGCCATTGCCCACGCCCCATAGGTGGTGGGGCGGCGGCATCCTATATTTCTTTTGAAAAAATGGCAAAAAAAAGGTAAATGATGAAAATACTCTTGATCGGCCAAGGTGTGGTCAAGCCTCTTTTTTAACTTGATATGGCCATTTTAAATCCTTATTTAAAATATTGTTCACTTTAGACTCTTATATGAAAAGACAATGGTGTTGCAGACCCTTATTTGGAATTTTCGTTTTAATTATTAACCATTTCATTTGTCCAAGTAAAATCCTGAAATAAATAAGTTAACCATTACAACCCCCATCAATGTGCTAGAGGTGAGAATTTTGGATCGGATCACAAGCTTATTTAGAGCGCTATTGTGTGATGAAATTTTATCATGAGGCACTTGATAATAAATATTACTGATAATGACATCAAAATTTATGTTTTGTTCTAATGTGACACGTTAAAAAGACCCGAACTTTAAATTTGTTCAATATGGTCTTGAACTTTAACTAATGTTGAAATCACATTTTAATTTGTTTAATGTTTTTTTTGGCGATGCTCATTTTACTCCCTATATGACTAAAATTTCATCATCCCTGCATTTATTTAAAAGAGACAATAATGAATATTTTCATATAGTTCGGACTAAATTGAACATTTACTAAAAATTAAGGCTACATTGAATAAGCCAAAACTTTAGGGACCAAATTACACATTAGGTTAAAGTTCAAGATTACTTTAACATTTACTAAAATGAAACTACATTGAATAAGTCAAAAGTTTAGGGACCAAATTACACATTAGGTTAAAGTTCAAGACATTGAACAAATTAAAAGTTCCCAAATATTTTTTGACACCAAAAACTTTTATTACATATATTTTAAATATTACTTAAACAAAATTTATGTTTTGTTATATGCGACCCTTAAAAGAGAATAAAATTTTCAAATTTTACTATATAAATCACATGAATACTTTTTTGGGCGATGCTATTTTCACTTCCTATATGACTAAATCCTCATCCCCATTTATGCTAAAAGACAAAATAGCCCTCACTTTTGCAATTTGCAAATTGATGGCTCCATTCTTTCTTGGGTTAATACTACGAATAACCCCAAACTATTACATTTTTGACAAATTTATCTCAAACTATTTTTTTTCCACGAAAAACTCCACACCGAATATCTATGATAAATTTACCCCAAAATATTTTTTGACCACCTAAAACCTACTATTACATATGTGATAAATTTACTATAAATTAATTTTTTTGACCATAAAAAATCCCAACCTATAGTCTTAACAAATTTACCCTCCGTTAAATGAGGTTAATTCTACGAAAAATCTCAAAATGATACACTTGTAACGTGTAGAGGGTAAGAATCCCAAACCGATACACCCGTCAACCGCAACGTGTCATCTAATTCAGAAATTTGACGATTAGATTAAATGAAAATTAATGTAGGGTAAATTTATCATAAATGTACTAATTTAGGGGTAAATTTATCACAATTATACTCGTTTAGGGTTTTTTGTGGTAAAAATAATAATTTTGGATAAATTTATTATAAATGCACCGGTTTGAGATTTTTCAAAGTATTAACCCTTCTTTCTTTTTTCTACTTCTATTTAGGATCTAGCTACCATAATTAAACATCTCACATGTATTTTTGTGTATTAAATTGTTTTTTTAGTGTACTCCTAGATATTCCTACTCCGTGTAAAAGTGTCGCCAATAGTAAAGAAAAAAGACAAATTTTTAAATATATTTAAAAAATTAAAAGTCTCTTTTTTACCATTGCTTTTATAATGATTTATCTATTCTTTGTATCTCTTATCTCAAAAAAATTAACTTTATTATGATTCTTTTATTTTTGATATATCAAGTCTCTTAACAAACTTTATTAAAGAATTTATCTTTTTTCGTTACTATTGGCAAGCTATTTTTATACAAAGCAAAAGTAAGGAGTTATATAAATATCTTATAACACACTAAAAATATTATACATAATAGGATATCTTGATATCTTTTCATAAGCACTGTATATATCATGTTACTGTTTGTTAATTTAAAATAATGAGATTTTACTAACATTGAACAAAAACTTCTTATTTTATGCGATGTACTGATTTTAATTAGATTGTTATCTACAGTGTTTCACGCTAGAGAATATAATTATGACCTAATTTTGGAAAATCTTTAAAAAAATTTTTTTACTACATATGATCATTTCATTACACGTGTTATATAAGAAGGCTGATAAGACAAGATTTGATAGTGATATGCCCAGCAAAAGTGAAAATTTATAAATAAATTATTGAGTTGAAAATTGCCTATTTGAAACTATTTCTAGATTCTATTCGACGAGTTATCCATAAATTGATGGAGAAAAGAACTAGTTTTCTTAGAAATTTCTCTTTTCGGCAAAACTAACTTTTATGAAAGTAAGTAAATTAGGTGGATTTCGTCATATACATGGAAATCTTATCTTTTTGACAGCCAAATCATACATTAAAAAATTTAAAAAAAATTAAAAAAGAAAGTAAATAAATTTGAAGCCACCACTTTAAATTATAATTAAATAGTTAATGGTAAGTTTATCTTTTTTATAAAAATTTGGTGGATTTAGTCGTATAAAGAGCGTGAATAGTATCGTCCTATTTTTTTCATCTTAGAATCTTTTTATGATTTTAGGTTTAAGAATCGAGAAAGAGATAGAAGGATTCTTATGGCCGACTCGATTTAGTGGCAAGATCTTAACTTTATTGGCAGAAGAATATTAGAAGTGTCGAAATTTATCTAGGCGTTCACTTTAGCACTGAAATTTTTCATAGACTTGTTTAAATGTTAAATCGAAGGAAGAAAAGTATTTTAGTGTCGATGGCAGAGATTTCAATCAAAGTAATTACGTGATATTTAACATTAATTTTTTTATCATGGGGGGTGGGTAAATGTAAAACAATTGACCAAAGTCCTTGCACAAACAAAGAGACTCTCCCATCAATCCCTTTCATGTGCTGCGAGTTCGGATATTTCTCTGCCTCTCAGGCTCGTCAGCTGTCTCCTTGCTCCTGTTCTTGCTTCCTCTCTCTTGCTGCTACTTTTCGCCACAACCCATCTCAAAGAAAATGCAAGCCACGTCATCCCCATCGGAGCTCTCCTTCGGGTTCTCTCGTCACAGAGAGGCCCCTGTCTCGATGGCTGCTCCTCCTTCTCCTCCTTCTCGCTTCATCAAGAACCATGGAGTCCTCGCGCTGAAACCCGGTTTCGCTCGAGGCGTCAGCGTCAGCGCGAATCTGCTCAGGTGTCGGTGTAGCAGGGGCGTGAATGAGAAGCCCGCCGGCGGGGCCGGTGGTGGTGGGGAAGTGTTCTACGCGACGTCGTCGAGCAAGTGCGACATCGATTACCTCGGGGAGAGCACTAAGGGCGATTTGAACGTGAAAATGGAGCACCTTGAGGCTTTTGGTAGGTTTTTGGTTGGCTTCTGTTGTTTGCTTGGGGACGACAATGAACTTGTGTGGGGTGTTTTGTGGAGTTTGGATTAATTCTGAGTTTTTGCTTCTTCCGTTTCCTCCAGTTGTTGCTTTGCCGTTTGGTCTTGGGATTGTTGCCTAGTGATGGTACTTTAGAAGGTGGGTGTTGATTGGGAATCATGTGATTACATTTTGGTTTTGTGCGCAGGAATTGATGGTCAGATCACATTAGAAGGCCCAATTGAGGAAGTGGCCAAAATGGAAGCTGATGAAGCTGAGGATCTTTTAAGTAAATTGGGTATTCCTGTTAGTTGAGCTCTCTCTCTCTCTCTCTCCCAAGTTCTTTTCTTTGTCAAGTGTCAGTTTCACTTCTTTATCTACTTGAAGTTAATGCCGGATCATGTGACACGACCCGTTTGGACCGTATGCTCTTAACCCTGCTTATGTCTCTTTCGTTAGCTCGTGGTCTCAGATTTTTTGTTTGACTTGAGTCCACTTCCTATGTTGTTAGTATGATATAAGGTCATGCTTAAGTGCTACAGGAGTGTTAAAAAAATGGAGAGTGGTTTCAAATTCTAAGAGCAAGCAGTCATCTAACGCAAAAGCATATTAATGTACGTGATTCACATTCAGCCTCTCATGCAAAATCCAAATATGAAAGGTGTTACACTGTTGCACCATGCTGTTTAAGTTTTAACATGTCCAGTGAATATTTCAAGTTGGTGTTTGAATTTCCAACATTTGACACTGAGTAAATGTGCTATATTCGTGACAAATGTACAGAGTTTGTACAACTTGACACGTTTTGCTTATGACATGGAAACATACTGCCAACCCTGGCTGAAGTGGATTTCCTCATTATAAATCATGGCATCTGAGATATTGTTTTCCTGCCACTTTTTGCAAGTGTGCTCTAATTTAATTTCTGGCTTTCTATCTATATCGAATAATGTGTTGTGAAGTGTAATCTGCCTCGCATGGATCTGTTTCTGTGGGCTTGATTTATTGCAAATGACGTTCCATAGGCCCGTGGCCTAGGGATTGGTATTGCTAATGCTGTTACAAATTCTTGTAATGTGCAGAGTCCTTTTTCGTGTAGATATTCTCCTCGTGGAATATTCTGTAGCCGTACATTGAATCTTCGATCCATAAGTGCCATTGGCTACGACATGGACTACACTTTGATGCACTACAATGTGATGGTAATTTCTATTCTCCGATGCATATCAAGAGTGACTATGAGAGATTGTTGAAACCTGTAGTCTATGTGATTTAACGGAAGCATGTCCTGAAAGTAGTTTTATCTAATGATGTTACTAATTGTAGAAATCTTTATGTCACTTAGAATAGAACGTACTAATTACTTAACTTGACTTTTGCAATTTTAGTTGTCTTCCATGAAAGCTTTTGCAAGTGTGGAATCCTTATGCATAGTCTTTTATTCTATTTCTCAATTTTTACCTGTTGGATAGTTTCTTATCCCTTTGAATTCTGACAGGCATGGGAAGGGCGTGCTTACGATTACTGCATGGAGAATTTGAAGAACATGGGTTTTCCTGTTGATGGACTATCTTTTGATCCGGACTTGGTGAGGATCTTCCTCGGTGATGACAGCTCTTCAGTTTATGGGACCCATCTGCTGGAACTAAGTTTTTCTGATGAACTTCTGTCTTCAGGTTATCAGAGGTCTGGTCATAGACAAAGAACGTGGTAATTTGGTTAAGGCGGATCGGTTTGGTTACGTGAAGAGGGCCATGCATGGCACACAGATGTTATCTACCCGAGCTGTGAGGTAGGGTTTACCCTAGAAAGTTCATTGACAAATTCACAATCAGCAGGATGGTTGCCTTTCTTTGTTAAGCGACAACTTATGTTGGAGAATACGAGTCAAACGATAACTATCATATGCAAATTCATTGAGCTTTTATGTCTCCAAAATCTTTTGAGACACCGCAGGGAGCTAAACATGCCTCTTTCAAGCAGATTATCTAGATTCGGCTATAGGTGTGCCTTATGATTTTATCACAAGTATCAATCTTCCAAACTTGGATTTTAAGTTGGCTCCATAAGTTTTGAATCTCTCTTCCGCTGTAACTTGATTAGCATTTCTGACATCTGTTCACTTTGACTCATTGAAGTGAGATTTACGGGAGGGAACTGGTGGATTTGCGGAAAGAAAGTCAATGGGAGTTCCTTAATACGCTTTTCTCCGTCTCAGAAGCTGTGGCTTATATGCAGGTAATTTCTGCAATAAAATCTTCCTACTGTCTAATCTTGTGTTTGAATATTAGGAAAAAACCATCTGTCTTCAGCTAGAAATGGATGTTCTATTTTCCTTTGTTTTTGTCCTTTCTTTGGGTAGAATTTGTGTGGTTGGCTGACTGCATTTTTCCATTGATCTCTCTGTTTCTGCTTCTCTCATTATGTTGAACTCTTGATAGCTTTTCCATTTTCAATACTTTTCTTCCCTCCCTCGCCCCCGCCCCCGCCCCCCCCCACTTTTTCATTTTTATAGCACTGAATAACTCTTGATTCCTTGCCTAATTTGAGAAGCAGACTTTTTTCCCAATACAAAAACACTTGTTAACATATCTTTGAGTGCTACCAGATGGTTGATAGATTGGATGATGGATCTATAGCAGCAGAAGTTGGTCCGCTCGACTATAAAGGGCTTTACAAGGCAATGTCCTTTTTTCTAATTCTCAACAATGGTGAATTTTCATCACATCTCTTAATGTCTCATAAAATTGTCCTCAGGCTGTTGGAAAGGCTCTCTTCAGGGCTCACGTGGAAGGTCAGCTGAAGGTAATGACTATATGCGTGTGCGCATGGGCGTGTGTGTTTGCGTGTGCCTATCTATGCACACACAGAGCTATCGATGTACTTCTGTTTGTGTTGGAGAAACTGACTGTTACTAGCATTTATGCAGAGTGAGATAATGTCTAAGCCTGAACTATTTGTGGAGCCTGATCCGGAACTACCTCTAGCCCTGTTGGATCAGAAGGAGGTATGGCTTGTTACTGGCCCCGATAAAGTAGGTGGAGATATTATGCTCTTATTTTACTGTTTTCTTTATTGCATCAGGCGGGTAAAAAACTTCTGCTTATCACCAACTCAGATTATCATTACACAGACAAAATGATGAAGCATTCCTTTAACAGATTTCTCCCTAATGATATGGACTGGCGTGATCTATTCGACATTGTGAGTGGATCCATTTCTGATTACTTAATATTTACTCTGGCTGTATTACATCATTTAAAGCTCTCAAGAAATAAGCTCTGGTCAAGAGTTTATTTAAAATGCACATAATGGAAGGTGAAAGTTTGTTTGTGGTGATTTTGAAAATTTTTCCATTCAAGTAACTCTTAAAGGAATCCAGCAGTTTCCTCTCATACTTGGATATAGTTTGCGTCTTGCAATAAAACGAAATATGCCGATTTTTCAGAACAACCTCCAGACAATCAAGTGTACACTGTGCATAAATACAACCTTTTTCTCGTATTGCAGGTTATTGTATCAGCGAAAAAGCCTGAATTTTTCCAGATGTCGCATCCAATGTACGAAGTGGTCACTGGTGAGGGTCTGATGCGTCCTTGTTTCAAGGCTTGTACAGGTGATCTATCTCCATCCTATTGAACTCATGCCATGTTTTGTCAATGAGATGCCATGTTCGGGCAGCGTTATTTTATTGTTTGAAAGGCGTCTTTCATTCTACCCTTTTTGTCATCAGTTACCACAGAAAGTGCTTGTATATGCTAGAGAAAAGAAATCTAGAAAGGTTTGGGGACCGATGGAAGTTGAAATAACTGAAGTAATTTCATGCTTTTGCTTATGAGAAGTCCGGCATCAGTGACCCTTGCCTGAATTGAGATGGCAAAATCGGTCTATTTCCGGCATCATGTTAAGATCCCTTGATCATCATCAAGTCAAGGAAATTTACTGCGTTGCTAGTTAATTTTGAAGTTTATTCCATCTAATGCAGTAAAAAAAGGTAAAATTTCACCTGAATGACTATTTCTTCAGTTGGGTCTTTATTTTTTTTTTTTTATAAACGATCCTTAAGTACAAGGAATGCTTTTCGTAAGGAGTGCTAATTTGTCAAAAGTAAGCCCGAAAAACTTTTTGACCTATTTTCTGATGATGGTTTAGTACTAAACGTTTGACATGTTGTGCAGCTTGCGTTTTCTCCACTCATATGTTCCACTGATGCAGGGGGCTTGTATTCCGGGGGAAGTGCTCAAATGGTAGAGAATTCTCTCGATATACACGGTGATGAAATATTATACGTGGGTGACCATATATACACAGATGTTAGTCAGTCCAAACTTCATTTACGATGGAGAACGGCATTAATCTGTCGAGAATTGGAGGAGGAGGTTAGTGACAGTGTTTATTTTACAGAATATGCATATCTGACCAAACTAAACATAAATATTTGTAGGAATTCATGATTTCTTCTTATTGGTTGTTCCTTTCATTCAGAGGTATAGTAATGCAGCAACATCTTTTAGGATAAAAGAAAGTTTCAGCTCATGGGGATTTTATAGCCTCATATAGTAGTCATAAATCGTAATGTTTGGAAATGTTTTTGGTCATGTATAGGAGTTTTCCATGGCTATGGTGCAATGCTTGCATATTCTCAACTTTCGCTTTCTCTCTAACAAAGCTATTGACACTACAGTACAGCGCTTTAATTCGAAGCCGAGATCACAGAGCCACATTGATAGATCTCATAAACCAAAAAGAGTTTGTCGGGGATCTCTTTAACCAGCTGCGGCTCGCTTCACAGAGGCGAAATAAAGGGCGTCCAGCACAGGTAAGCAAGGCTTTTTAGCCCTTTTTTTTCTTTGGGCTGAGCAACTCTGTGAGGCCATAAATGCTGTCATATTCTTCTTACCTCTGTAATATTTCCAATCGACATCTCTGTCTTCTTGTTTTTGGCTTATTTCTGGAAGTTATTACTTATGGGGGCGATACTTGCAATGTTGCACATCATTGATTCACTTTTCTCTGAATATCCAGACACTAGCTGCGACAGGCATGGACGATCAGGAACTCACTGATAGCATGCAGAAGTTGCTGATTGTCATGCAAAGACTAGACAAAAAAAATAGCACCACTATTAGAAACAGATGGCGAGCTGTTCAATAGAAGGTGTGCCGCTTGATCTGCTTAAGTTGCAGAAACTCTGATTTAATCATGATTTATTTAAATAGTCAACTCGTTTGTTTGTGCTCTCCCATCACAGTTGAGACGTTACAAAAGTAATTTGCTCATTCTTGACTTGTCATTAGGTGGGGCTTTCTGTCGCGAGCGGGTCTATGGGATAAAAGCCACTTGATGAGACAAATTGAGAAGTACTTCTTTTTTCCCCTTTAAAATGCATTCTTAATCCACAATCAAATATAGGAGCAATGAGGAGTCCCATGGATGTTCGTTTGACTCAACATTAACAATTGCAGGTATGCGGATATATACACATCAAGAGTTTCGAATTTCCTACACTACACTCCCTTTGTGTACTTCCGCTCGCAGGAACAGGTAGCGTAATTGCTTCAACTTCTCTCATTTCCCTTTTCCTGCCTAGACTTGTGTTGACACGGTTCATGTTTACGCTCTTTTGATGCAGTCGCTCGCACACGACTCTTATTCTCAGAAACATTGGCCGATCAATGGGCTCTCGACTGATGACTAAGATCGAACGTGTCGTTGTAGCATTGTGATGAAGTCCAGATCCATGATGACTTTATCATCAGCAGCCAGAGTATCCTCTTAAAGTCGGGGGAGACTCTGAAGTGCGGCACAGAGGAGCAGAGGAGTGTGTATGTGCTTAAGAATAGCTGTAATTGGTGTGAATAATGTACCGTGTGCATTACAGACAATGGGTGACAATTGCCTACTGTTGTACAACTTTGACCGTCTTCATTAAGGGGAAAAGGAAGTAACAACTATTATACACAACAGGTGCTTGTGTCACGGGTCGACGAATCCTTGGCTGCGGAATAGCTAGTTGCGCGCCTAGCGAATCGAGAACGCCATACCATCTTTCCTTCTATAGTTCTTGAGAACAATATGGCGAATATCATCTTTGTATCGGATTGTACCATGCACAGTTTAGCTTGGGCATCTAGTCTTGTGAGTTATACACACAGAGCACTTTGGCCCCACAACTGGGTTCAGGACCAGCTTTCTATGGCTTTATTAAAAAAATGGCATCAACTTCCGATCGGTTTGTGCACGGGAACCTCTCTTTCAAAGCTCCTTATAAATATAAGCTTTCTGTTCTATAACTCCTAGCACAAGCCATTTGACACCACTTTCACGAATGAGTTGTATAACCCTCTGCATCGTCGCCCATCACCCCGACGCTACAAAGCTCTACTCACAAAGGAACATGAGTATGGAAGAATTGGTCCATGACATTATTCGGCACTCGATTACGCAACGCACTCGTTGCGGGCTGTCCTATCGCTTCCTTGCATTACTCTGGTGCCATCAATGCCACTTCTTGGGACTACATGGATGGTGAACGCTCGCCCAATATACTCCACTCCATTGGTAGCTTCCCTTGATCGAAGTCGTTCGGGCACTTGAGCTCTCTCGACAAGTGTGGCATTCCGAGCCAATTGCACCTTTTGCAGCGGCGCCATCTGTCACCTACTAAGCTCTTCTTGCTCTTTGTTGATCAATGGATGTTTCTTCCCTTCTTGAAAACGTGGTAGCATACCTCACTTGACATTCGACCATTAATCCAAGAATGTTATCCCTATTAAGTGAGGAATCGATTCTTTCCCATGCCTCCATTAGCATATCGGAAGATAGTTTCGAGAATCGCACTTTGTCCGAGCACATTTTGCTCCGGCGATTCACTTTCCTCCCTCATGGGATTGGGTAGACCATAGGTTTTTTCCGACTCACTCACCTACATGAAGGATCTTGCTCGATACCATTTGTCACGGGCTAGTAGATCCTTGGGCTTGCAATGCCCTGTGTGGCGCCTAGTGAGCCAAGGATGCTAAGGCAACCTTCCTTTTATAGTTGTTTCCAATAACAAGTACAACAAATAACATCCTCGTATAGAAGTATACCATACCTAGCTTAACTCAAGCATCCAGTCTTCGAGTGAGGCACATTGAACACTTTGGCACCATAATTGGTTTCGGCTCGCCATGGTCTCATCGGGAGAGTGGCATTAGCTCCCGACTAGTTTGTGCGCAGGAGACCAACCCCACCTTTAGTGCTCCTCGAGGTAGAATCTTCCTATCCTAGAACTATTAGAACAAACTGTTCGACACCACTCTCACGAACCCGTTGTATCAGCCCATCCGCATCACTCAATCATCACCCCAATGCCACAAAGCTCCACTCACAAAGGTACGTGAATAAGGGAGAATCGATCCGTGGTACGTGTATCCAGTCTAGACTTTTATTCAGTCAATTATAATAGAACTTACCCAACTTTTTTTTCAAATCTCAAGACAATCCTGTTCTTGTGGTTTTTATTTTGTTTTGTTACATTGCTGAAAAATAGAAATGATGATGACTTCTCCACAATCTCATGAAATTATTTGGTGAAAAGGGCTTTTCTCCTAATGGAGATTATCATTGTTGGTATTGTCATTATCCCTATGTCACGATTTGACTATATTATCTTTTGTGGATCCCAATCTTAATCTAGTATTTTTTTTAAATCAAATTTTAGGTTATTTCTTACCTTTCTTTCTTCGTTTTCTTTTGTTTCAATTTACTAAAAGACAAAATTACCCACATCCTTCTCAAAAAACTGTTTTTCACCCGAGATGCTTCTCCCCCACCCACTATATTTCAATGCTTCCTTCGTGTTTTTTTCCCTTCTAAATTTATTCTCCATTATTGCAATTTGAGCAACCACCAATCCCATATAAGAGTAAGGAAATGTTAGTTTTATCTACAACATTGTTTACTTTTTCTGCAAAGACTATCCTCATGATTCGTGAATTTTTTATAGCGATTTTCAATACATATTTACGAGAATTTACTCAAAGATTGAATGTGGTGGTCTATGCATTATGTACAATTTACTCGTCTTTCAGTGTATTATTTTTATGGAAGGCAATATTGAAGAGGACCAAAATTGTTTAAATGTATCTAGTGATGATAAAATTGCGAAAGGAGAACAGCAATCAATCATGCCAACAAGTTCATTTGACACTTTACTAGGTAATTTTCCAAAGAGAGAGGATCTTTTGAGTATTGTGCGGACACATCTTCTTGCATGTCAGAGAAGAAAGATTATCGTGATCTGACATATTTTTATAAAAAGGTTATGTTGTCTCTATATAAAAAAAAATGTGTTAAAGAGAGACATACATGTTCTTCTTGGTTGCGTTAAGGGAAGTAATTATCGTGATCGGCATATTTCTATTGCACGTCAGAAAAGAAAGATTGGATCTCGTTTGATTGACTATTCGTATGATGGTTGTTGGTATAATCCTTCGAGTGATATGTTCGGACATCATACTTTTCGTCGCTTTTATGAAGTTAAAGCTTCGCATGTGAAAGAGATGTCTAAAGCCAGTATACGTCCTCATTATATTCTTTCTTTCTTGAAACAAAGTAATCCCAAATTTCAAGCTATTGCTATAACTGTTTACAACATGAAAGAAAGATTATGTCGTGAATTTCTAAATGGTTGCACTATGGTACAAGCTTTATTAGAGGAGCTTAGTGCAGGTGGATAAATCTACAATTTTAAACATGTCACCGAACGCATTTAATTTTCTCTTATACTATCTCCATGGTACTAATTAAGAGCTTCTCAAGTGTCTTTATAATGAATTGTACTTATAGGACTAATGGATGCAAAATGCCTTCTTTGGATATTATTGGCGTTTCTAGCTTTAATATTTTTCTCTACGAATGCTTTGCATTTTATAGAAAGGAAGAAGAGGAAGGTTACGTTTGGGCTTTAGCGATGTTTAGCAACATATGAGTGTTGATTGTCAACCTTCAACAATGGTCACCGATAGAGAATTACCATTGATGAATGCAATTCGATTCATTTTTTTCCTAGAAGTGCGAAATTGTTGTGCATTTGGCACATTGAGAATAATATTGTGGTAAAATGTAAATATCAGTTCGAAGAAGAATGGATTGTGATTCTTTTATGAGTGATTGGTCCAAGGTTGTGAACTCCAAGAGTGAAGTGGAATATGGTGAAAATATTTGACAATTCGAAGATCATGTAAATCTCAGTACTCACTTTAGATAAGCTCTACCGGCTATACGAGATTGCTAAAAGTAGAGTCGACTACCTACTTGTAACGGGCATTTTATGCATTCCATGAGCCTTCCATGTGTGCATTAAATAGGATTTAGATTTTTTTGATAGTTTACCTCTAGGTGTAATTAATCAACAACGGAGGCTCGATATAAGGTTTTTTTTGGATCTTCATACAATGCAAAATAATGAATACGATTCATTTCGCAACTACTTCATGAGTTGGAAAGAGGTATCAAGAATGGCCACTTTCTAAAAAAGAAGTCATTCATGAGCAAGTGATAATTTCTTATATGAGCCCTTAGCTGCATCTCGTTAAGTTCATCCTTCCAGTTCAAAAACTAAAGCGGAAGCAACTTCAACATGATGCGATCCTTCTGGATTTGAGATCGTTGGAAAGGGGCGTAAGGCAAAGATCTTGGACCAAACTCGCATTCAAAGACCAAAGGTATTCATGGTGGTGAAATATAGTAGGCACAGAAAACTCAAGCATGCAACAATTCAACTTGAAAGACATATTCTAAGGTTGGAGCTTCTCTCACTATGATATTCAAAATATTCCTTAATATATTTGTTTTAAGCAAATAATTACTGCCTTATTAATGTAATTTGAAACATACTGTCTAATTCAAGTAAAATAGTTTTTCAAGAGAGTAGCCTTTTCCAGGGAGCCAAGCAGCAGAATAGATATGTATTGTTAAGTTGCATATGCAACTTCTTGTTATTGCATTACAGTTGTAATTTGAGGATAATGTTCTTTTCATTGATGGTTCTATGAAAATTTCGATGCATTTAGAATTGACAAAATATATGTTTTTTTTTTTTGCAAATGGTTTGAATGGGTTGTCTTGCAATGCGTTTTGCCATAATTTCTTATCAACAGCTAATTGTACCTATAATCGACGCAAAGATAGATATATTTTAAAACATCATGGAAGAAGGATGAAAAATAATGGTCATTCGACTATTAGATTTGCCGAGTAAAATAAAAGTTAGAGTAGTTAAAATACACGAACTACATCGTAATGGCACATATTAGTACTATAATTAAACGAAATGCGTACAAAAACTAGTAGATGGTTCTTTTCACTCTTACTTATGCTTCGATTAATTTTGGATGATAGTTTCCTGGTACCAAAAAAAAAAAAAGGAAATATCAACTTATTAACACAATAATTCTTTAGCTATCTACCAAATAAATTATTACATTGGAAAATAGAAACGATAATTTTGTTCCAAATGGACAAAGATATGGGAAAAATCAAAAAAAGAAGAAAAGAAGGCAAGAAATAATTTTAAATCAAGATTGGGCCTACATTCATCCTTAACAAATCTTGTTTGAGAGTAGTCATCGAATATCTAAATTCGATCCTATCAACGATGTAAGAAAGTAATGGAAATTCGCACAACACAAGAATTTACGTGGTTCATTGAGGGAGATGTTCCGCCTACCTACGTCCACAGGGAGATGAGATCTGTTTCACTAATAACGTAGAAAATTGTACAGCGGCTCTTTTTCACGCCCTCTCACAATTGAGACACTGTTTCGCCCTAAATATAAATAGCGAAACCCTACATGGCACAAATTACAAAATTACCCACATAGCTTCAAGTATTTAACTTTCCCATATAAATCCTTTTATGGTCGAACATAAAACGTCTGCGCGGCTCGGGTCGCCGAGAGGCAGGACCCCGTGCTATCCGATCGTCGGGAGGCCTTTCGGAACCGCCTCATAATCTCTTGGATAACAGAATACAAGACATCAACCTCAACAAGTAGCATGGGTAGTTTCATCTCTAGCAAAAATTGAAACAAGAAAAGAAGAAGAAAAGGCTGAACAAGTGACGATAAGGAACAAGTATCCGATTCTGCTCCTTGCTAACTTGTTCGACCAGATTGGTTGTGCAATGGCTTGATCTACGATTGCGATTTCACCAAGTGCAGATTGCTTGAGGGTAATGACTCAAATACGGCATGTGTGACACGATACAGCTCATGTCTTTTGGCTTAACCAATGCTCCAACAACGTTATGCACACTAATGAAGAAGCTACTTTATCCAATCCTTGATCCTTTTATTGTGGTTCACCTAAATGATATTGTCATATATATAGCTAGACGCTCGAAGAGCATGTGGAGCATGTGAGACAAGTCTACCAAGTATTGTGGGAGAATGATCTATAAGTTAAGAACAAGAAGTGCATGTTTGCGTAGCGAGAATTGTCATTCTTGGGTCACATCACTAGCGGGTGGACAAGGGTGCATGAATTGGGCAAAGATTCGGGTCATCATAGGGTAGGAGCCGTCAACCAATATAATGGAGCTGCGATCGTTCCTCGGGCCTTACCAACTACTATAAGTGATTTATCCGGAGCTATTCGAGTATCACGTGCCAATCATGAACATGGTAAAGGAAGGGAAGCCGTGGGAGTAGACAAGTGGATGCTAAGAGGCATTCAACAGGCTAAAGTAGGCGATGATTGAAGAGCCGGTGCTTGTGCTACCGGACTACTCAAAACCATATGAGGTAGAGACTAACACCTCGGATTATACTATTGGTGGTGTACTAATGCGGAAAGGACACAAGGATGTTGAACGAGGCCGAGCGGCAATACACACAAAGAGAAAGAGATAACGGCGATAGTGCATTGCCTCCGTACATGGCGACACTACCTCTTGGAATTGCGGGTCATTGTGAGGACAAATAATGTAGCCACGAGCGAGTTCCAAACGCAGAAGAAGCTTAGCCCGAAGCAAGCTCGTTGGCAAGACTTCCTTGTAGAATTCGTTAATGTCTTTGGAGTATAAGCCTAGGAAAGTCAACTCCGTGGCCAATGCACTTAGCTAAAAGATGGAGCTAGCAACCATCAATCGACCCGAGTTTCCAAGGACCTAGCAAATCAAGGAGGGGCAACAACACAACCCAACCGCTAAGGCCCTTCTTAAGTAGGCACGAGAGGGCAAGACTCGACAATTTTGGTGTGAGGGTAACCTACTATACATCGAGGGACGGCAACCGTACGTGCCTCTCTACGGGAAGCTATAGAAAGAGGTACTATAAGAGTGCCACAATTCCAAGTGGGCGGGTCATCCGGAGATCCACTTGTGGAGGATCGATGATTTTGGCCGCACTGCGTGACAATGTTGAAGCTTATGTGAAGAGGTGTCACGTGTGCCAACAAGATAAGCTCGAGCAATGATCGCCGGCGGGACTTCTTGGGCCACTTCTTGTCTCGAAGCGTCCATTGAAGAGTCTCTCCATGGGGTTCATCGTGAACTTGCCCAAGTCCAATGGGTGTCAAACTCTCGTGGTCGTTGTTGGTTCTCCAAGACGCGACATTTGTGCTAGCTATAAGGGATTGCCTAGTTGAAGAGGCAGCTCGGCTATTTTTGAAGCACACCTGTCAATCATTGGGTCATACCGCAGACGTTCGTGAGTGATCGCGACCCTCATTTCATTGAAAGATTTTGCACCGAGCTCTTCAAGCTATTAGGGTTGGACCCCAACTTCTCCACGAGTTTACACCCCAAACGAACGGTCGGACGGGGAGGGTTAATGCACTGTTGAAGGTGTACCACCAGCATCATGTGAGCACAACGCGGAAGGAGTGGGCGAAGGCGATTGATGTAGCCCGGTTCTCTTATAACCTTCGGCGGGATGACTTGATAAGCCATAGCCCTTTTGAGATCGTGATGGAGAAACAACCATTCACTCCGAGTACGGCTTCTATGGACTATCGAGGGACCATCCGCTTACAAGTTCACCAAGGAGTGGCACGAACAAGCGAGACTTGTCCACGTGAGGCCGCGAAAAGTATGAAGAAACAAGAAGCGATGTCATGTGGAATACTAAGTCGGGGAGCCGGTGTTGGCCAAGTTACACTTGGTTCTTCAATAACAGGGACGTGCACAAGGGCTTGATCCGTTGCTATGAGAGCCCATTCCAAATGTTGCATCGAGTTGGGAAGGTGGCATACAAGTTAAAGCTTACGCCAAAGATAAAGGTACATCCAATGTTCCATGTGAGCATGCTTAAATGATTCCATACTGATGAAGAAGATCCGACCGAGGAGAGATCGTTGTCGTGTAAGTTCGTGTAAACGAGAAAATAAGATTGGAAGACGAACCTTTAGCCAAATGGAAAACGAGTATGCGAGAAGATTGATCCGAGCCCAACGTTATTTCGTTGTGTCCTTAAGACAAATTTGCCTCCTCGATCGGTACCCAAGGACGTTGGACAATTGTCTCCCAGGATAGAACGGATCGCGTTCCTCGGACGGTACTTCTCCAAAGGACTCCGCGAACGCAA
Organism: Rhodamnia rubescens; assembly: GCA_021437795.1. Classification (NCBI taxonomy): domain Eukaryota; kingdom Viridiplantae; phylum Streptophyta; class Magnoliopsida; order Myrtales; family Myrtaceae; genus Rhodamnia; species Rhodamnia rubescens. The sequence continues at coordinate 626,350 of JAILYA010000096.1, read as the reverse complement.
CCCCGTAGAAATAATCGCGAGAAAAGTATGAGGGGATGCAAGTTCGAAGAGAATTTTCGATGGAAAAAGCGCGCGTCGAAATAACTCTTTCGAAGACTTTTATATTGAAAACAACTTGGAAGAAACGAAGAGTCACGAAGCTTGACTTTGGACGAAGGTTCACGAATCACCGAACGACTTCCCGTGAACGATTGCATTTATTCGTTAATTGCTTTTTACGAACAAACGCATCATTCGTTATTCTTTATTGAACAAACATAATTGTTCAAAGAATTGTTTCGAACCAATGCGTCATTCGTTCGGCAAAAAATAAATAACCGATGGGAAAAAATAAAAAAATGGAACACAAGAAGCCCAAGCTCGACCGGACGGCGGCGCGCGCGGGCCGAAATCCATTTGCGTAGGTCCTCCCTCCTTCACAAAAGTGGGGTGCCCCTTGGGGCCCAAACCCATTTGTAAGGTTCCACTTAATAAACCCATCTCCCATCTACCTCTCATCCCATGTGGGACTCCCACATTTCCTTCTCATTCACTCTAGAGGGATAAATTCCCAACAAAGACAACATGCACCTCTCAAGGCAAAAATCTCATTCATACGAGACATTGATTTCATCATGGTGGATCGAGTCACACGAAAGCGGTATTGTGCGCCGAAGCAAGAATATTTGATCTAATGGAATGGTTTGCTTTGGAGAGTGAAGCAAGTTGGAAACCCGCAAAAGATATTTGGCGATTCAAGAAAAGTATGAAACTTAACATGGCACTTAAGTGAACGATTTTTGAAAATTATGAAACTTAAATGAACGTTTTGAAAGTTATGGCATTCAAATGAACGCCGTACAAAAGTTATGACACTTTTAGTGTATTTTTTCCTTAATTGATGTGTTTTGTGGATCCGAATTCTGAGTTCTTGCTTCTTCTTTTTTCGCCAATTCTTGCTTTTGTGTTTCGTCTCGAGATTGTTGCCAAGTGATGGTGCCTTAGAAGGTGGGTGTTGATTGGGAATCGTGTGATTTCAATTTGGTTTTGTGTGCAGGAATTGATGGTCAGGTCACATTAGAAGGCCCAATCGAGGAAGTGGCCAAAATGGAAGCCGATGAAGCTGAGGATCTTGTAAGAAAATTGGGTATTCCTGTTAGTTGAGCTCTCTCTCTCTCTCTCTCTCTCTCTCTCTCTCTCAAGTTTTTTTCTTTATCAAGTGTCAATTTCGCTTCTTTATCTACTTGAAGTTAATGTCGGAACATGTGACACGACCCATTTGGACCATATGCTTATGTCTCTCTCATTGGCTCGTGGTCTCAGATTTTAGGAATAAATGTGCTAAAAGTCCTAAATCTTATCGAAAGTAACTTTCAAATTCTAATCCCTAAAATTTTCAAAAGGTGCAATCAAGTCAGTCCTAAAAATTATCAAATTGATGAAATCAAATCCTAAAATTCATATTGCACTTTCATGACAAGTTCTAGAACTTGATTGCACCTTTTGAAAATTTTTGGACTTGATTGCACTTTCATGATAAGTTTTAGGTATTGATCGCACGTTTTGAAAGTTTTATGACTCAATTGCATTTTTTGCGACGAGTTTTAGGACTTTCACTGTAGTTATCCTCAGATTTTGTGTTGAGTCCAATTCCTCTGTTTTTTTAGCATGATATAAGGTCCTGTTTAAGTGCCACAAGAGTGGTAAAAAAAATGGAGAGTGGTTTCAAATTCTAAGAGCAAGTAGTCATCTAACACAAAAGCATATTAATGTACATGATTCATATTCAGCCCCTCATGCAATATCCAAATATGAAAGGTGTTACACCAGTTGCACCGTGCTGTTTAAGTTTTAACATGTCCAGTGAGTATTTCAATTTGCTGTTTAAGTTTTACATATTAGCTTATTGCTAATGCTTATGCTACGAATTCTCGTAATGTGCAGTGTCCTTTTTCGTATAGATGTTCTCCTTGCGGAATATTCTGTAGCCGCACATTGAATCTTCGATCTGTAAATGCCATGGGCGACGACATGGACTACGCTTTGCCACACTACATTGTGATCGTAATTCCTACTCCTCCCATACATATCAAGAGTAGCCAGTAGAGATTCTTAAAACCAGTAGTCTATGTGATCTGATGAGAGCATCTCCTGTAAGTAGTTTTATCTAATGATGTTACTAGCAGTCGTAGAGATCTTTAAGCCAACTTAGAATATAGAACGTACTGATTACTTGATTTGGCTTTTGCAATTTTAATTGCCTGCCATGAATGTCTTTGCAACTGTTGAATCCTTATGTGTAGCCATTTATTCTATTTCTCAAGTTTTACCTGTTGGGTAGTTTCTTATCGCGTCGTACTCTGACAGGCATGGGAAGGGCGTGCTTACGATTGCTGCCTGGAGAATTTGAAGAACATTAGTTTTCCTGCCAATGGACTGTCGTTTGACCCGGACTTGGTGAGGATCTTCCTCGGTGATGACAGCTCTTCAGTGTACAGGATCCATCTGCTGGAACTAAGTTTTCCTGATGAACTTCTGTCATCAGGTAATCAGAGGTCTGGTCATAGACAAAGAACGTGGTAATTTGGTTAAGGCGGATCGGTTTGGTTACGTGAAGAGGGCCATGCATGGCACCCAGATGTTATCTACCCGAGCTGTGAGGTAGGGTTGCCTTTCTTTGTTAAGTGACAAATTATGTTGGAGAATACAAGTCAAACGATCATATCTGCCATATGAGCAAATTCAATGTACTATTTATGTCTCCGAAATCTATCGAGACACTCAGGGAACTAAAGAAACTAAACATGGCTCTTTCAAGCGGATTATCTAGATTCGGCTATACGTGTGCCTTATGATTAGATCACATGTATCAATCTTCCTAACTTGGATTTTAAGTCGGCTCCATAAGCTTGGAATTTGTCTTCTGCTCTAACTTGATTAGTATTTCTGACATCTGTTCGCTTTGACTCATTGAAGTGAGATTTACGGGAGGGAGCCGGTGGATTTGCGAAAAGAAGGTCGATGGGAGTTCCTTAATACGCTTTTCTCCGTCTCAGAAGCTGTGGCTTATATGCAAGTAATTTCTGCAATGATCATTCATACTGTCTAATCCTGTGTTTGAATCTTATAAAAACGCCGTCTGTCTTCAGCCACAAGTATTATTATCACTCTTCTTCAGCGCACTGAATGTCCTATTTTCTCATTGATCTCCCTGCTTATGCCTCTCTCATTATGTTGAACTGTTGATAGCTTGTCCATTTTCAATTCTTCCCTTCCTACCCCCTCCCCCACTTTCAGTTCTATAGTGCTGAATAACTCTTGATTCCTGGCCTAATTTGACAGGCACACTTTTTCCCAATATTGAACACTTGTTAACATGTCTTTGGGTGCTACCAGATGGTTGATAGATTGGATGATGGATCTGTAGCAGCAGAAGTCGGTCCACTTGACTATAAAGGTCTTTACAAGGCAATGCCCTCTGTTTAATTCTCAACAGTGGTTAATTTTCATCATGTCTCTTATCGACTCATGAAATTGTCCTAAGGCCATTGTAAAGGCTCTCTTCAGGGCTCATGTGGAAGGTCAGGTGAAGGTAATGACCGTATGTGTATGCGGAAAGGCGTGTGTGTTTCCGTGTACTTCTTGAGGTGTTAGAGAAACCTGACTGTTACTAGCATTTATGCAGAGTGAGATAATGTCTAAGCCTGAACTGTTCTGTGGAGCCTGATCCGGAAGTGTCTCTAGCCCTGTTAGATCAGAAGGAGGTATGGCTTGTTATAACACCCGCCCGCAACCCAAATAAAGTCGGTGGAGATATTATAGTCCTCATCTGACTGTTATCTTTCTTGCATCAGGCAGGTAAAAAACTTCTGCTTATCACCAACTCAGATTATCATTACACAGGCACAATGATGAAGCATTCCTTCAACAGATTTCTCCCTAATGATATGGACTGGCGCGATCTATTCGACATTGTAAGTGGATTCACTTCTGATGACTTACTATTTGCCCTGGCTGCATTTACATCATTAAGAGCTCTCAAAAAATGAGCTCTGATCAAGAGTTCAGTTTGAATGCACGAAATGGAAGGCGAAAGTTTTCGTTTGTGGTGATTTTGAAAATTTTACCATCCAAATAATACTTAAAGAAATCCAGCAGCTCTCTCTCATTCTTGGATATAGTTCGTGTCTATGCCGACTTTTCTGAACAACCTCCAGACAATCAAATGTGCACTATGCATATATACATCTTTTTCTCACATTGCAGGTTATTACATCGGCAAGGAAGCCTGAATTTTTCCGGATATCACGTCTGATGTACGAAGTGGTCACTGGTGATGGTCTCATGCGTCCTTGTTTCAAGGCTCATCCAGGTGATCAATCTCCATCCTATTCAACTCATGCCATGTGCTGTCAGCGACTTACTCATGTTCTGCAGCATAGTTTTATTGTTTGAAAAAGGCGTTTTTCATTACTACCCTTCTAGTCATCAGTTGCCGCATAAGTTGCCTACAGGTGCTATAAAAAAGAAATCTAGCAAGGTTTGCGGACAGAAGAAAAGTTGAAATAGATGAGTTTATTTCATGTTGTTGCTTCTAAGAAGTCCAGCATCAGTGACCCTTGCCAGAATCGAGATGGCAAAATTTTCCTAGCGTGGAGGGCATTGTCAACCGAACGTATTCTTAAGAGGGTGAAGTTTCTTTTCCTAGTAGCATATGATAGTTAGGATGCCTTAAATCATCATCAACAAATCGAGATGTTTTACCACATTGCTAGTTAACTTCGAAGTTTATCCCATCAGATGCAGTAGCGATGGCAAACTTTCACCTGAATGACTGTCCCTTCAGTTGGGTCTTGTCATTTTTGACGTGCTTCAAGAACTAGGAGTGGTTTTTGGGAAGAGTGCTAATTTGTCAGAAGTGAGCCAGAGAAAGCTTTTTTACCTCTTTTCTGAGGATGGTTTAGAATTCTGTTTGACATGCTGTGACAGCTTGCGTTTTCTCCACTTATATGTTCCACTGATGCAGGTGGCTCGTATTCCAGGGGAAGTGCCCAGATGGTAGAGAGTTCGCTTGATATACACGGCGATGAAATATTATATGTGGGCGACCATATATATACACAGATGTCAGTCAGTCCAAAGTTCATTTGCGATGGAGAACGGCACTAATCTGTCAAGAATTGGAGGAGGAGGTTAGTAAACTATACAGAAAATTTTGTAGGAATTCATGATTTCTTCTTGTTGGTCGTTCCTTTGCAGGCAAGATCACAGAGCCACGTTGATAGATCTCATAAATCAAAAAGAGGTTGTCGGGGATCTCTTTAACCAGCCGCTTCGCAGAGGCGAAATAAAGAGCTTCCAGCACAGGTAAGCAAGGCTATCTAGCCTTTTCTCGGCTAAGCAACTACGTGAACCCGTAAGTGCTGTTATCTTCTTCTACCCTCTGTATTAGTTCCATTGGACATCTCCATCTTCTTGTTTTGGGCTTAGCATCTGGAAGTCATGTGGACGAAATATTGCAATGTTGCACGTCTTTGATCCGGAATATCCAGACACTAGCTGCGACAAACATGGACGATGAGGAACTCAGTGAAAGCGTGCAGAAGTTGCTGATTGTCCTGCAAAGACTAGACGAGAAAATAGCACCGCTGTTAGAAACAGATGGCGAGCTTTTCAATAGAAGGTGCGACGCCTGATCGGCTTAAGTTGCAGAAACTCTGATTTAATCATGATACATTTTACATGGTCGACTCATGGCTCTCGCTTCACGGTCGAGACGTTACAGAAGTAATTCCCTCGTTCTTGACTTGTGGTTAGGTGGGGCTTTCTGTCACGAGCAGGTCTATGGGATAAAAGCCACTTGATGAAACAAATTGAGAAGTAACTTTTAAATTCCCCTTCAAAATGCGTTCTTAATCCACAATCAAATATATGAGCAATCAGGAGAGTATCATGAATGTTCGTTTGGCTCAACATTGACAAATGCAGGTATGCTGATATATACACATCAAGAGTTTCGAATTTCCTACACTACACTCCCTTCATGTACTTCCGATTACAGGAACAGGTACCGGAAATGCCTCAGCTTCTCTCATTTTCCCCTTTTCTGGTCCTTGGACTTGTGCTGACACGGTTCATGTTCGCGTTCTTTTGATGCAGTCGCTGGCACATGGTTCTTATTCTCAAAAACATTGGCCGATCAATGGGTTCTCAGTCGATAACTAAGATCGAACATGTCATTGTAGCCTTATGATGAAGTCGGATTCGTGATAACTTTATCATCAGAAGCCAGAGTATCCTACTCAGACTGTGGCGGGAGTGTGTATGTGCTGAAGAATAACAGTAGCTGGTGTGAATAGTGTATCTTGTACAATACAGACAATGGGTGAAAAAATTGCCTCCTCTTGTGGAGTTATAGGATTTTACAGAACTTGATTTGAGCTTACGGTTTGCTCGAAAAGGATTTTCCAAATCGGACACGCGATGAACAGTGCGCGATCAGCTGCTTTTGGGTCGAATTTCGTTGATTTTGATCGGCCAAGCCTTTAGATTTTCTAGTTCTACAAAAAGGCTATCTTTTGACTATAAGTTCGCTTCAAAAGAAGCTCGGTGGAGAGAATTGTGTCGCGAACAAGTTCAACATGTAAGCTCCGCATTGCAGACAGCTTTGAATAATCGCTTTGGATGAGCGATTTGTGGGCGCATGGGAGTCGTCTTGTTAACGCTTAAGTGTAGTTTAATCGAGTCATTAGTTAAAGTAGCTTTTTGCTGTTAATTAATGGGTCAATGCCACAAAAAACTCTAAACGTATACATTTGTGACAAATTTATCTTAAATTATTTTTTTGCCATAAAAAACCCCAAATCGTATACATGTGACAAATTTAACTCAAATTATTTATTTGACCATCAAAAACTCCAAACTAATACATCTATGAAAAATTTACCCCAAACTAATTTTTTGACCACCAAAAATGACAACCGGTACACCTATGGCATATTTGCCCTCCGTTAGTTTCCGTTAAATTGAGTTAAAATTACAAAAAATTCCAAATTAATCATCTATGACAAATAAAGGATAAAACCCCCAAACCGATTTACTAGCTAACTAGCAACTATCACGTATCATTTAACTCATCAAATTGAAAGTAAAATTTAATAGAAACTAACGGGGATAAATTTATCACGGTCCTACCGGGATTTGGATTTTTTGTGGTAAAAAATTGTTTGAGATAAATTGTCGAGAGGTGTACCAATTTATGATTTTTTATAGTCAAATAAATAATTTGGTTTAAATTTATCACAATTGTATTAGTTTAGTATTTTTTTTCGTGGTATTTACCCTTAATTAATAGGATTATGAGATTATCGGTTCGAGTGAGCTTCGTTGTTTGGCTTTTGGGCGTTCCCAAATAAGCGGTGCTATCTTCATGCCTTAAAAGTGATAAAGATTTGAACATCATATGAGTTAGTAAAACATGTTTGTAGCATAAAATATGAATCGCACATTTACTACATTTTGATATTTGTGAATGATGTGAGATCTATTAGGTGGGAATATATATTTTGTTTGATGAACGATGTTGAGAGTTATGATTCATTTAGGTTTGCGAAACTTTTTTATGGAAAGATCTTGGTATGTATATATTGTCCTCAAATGATTTGAGAAATGTTTTAGGAAAAGTATTTCTGCCAGACAATTTGACTTGTGAATGCTTATGTTTTTGGTTTATGAAATGTATTCTAGTTTATGAGATTGATTATGGATTGGATTTCAAGCATTTTTTTTTGTGTTTTTTTAAGTTTTATCCTTTTTTTTCTTTTTTGAGTTTGTCTTTTTTATGAATTTTTTAACCTAATTTAATTACGATTTTGTGTAAATAATTAGAAACCATATCAAAATGATGTTGTTTTAGTGCTTTAGTTAAGTTTGATGCCACGTAGAAAAGATAAAATAATTTTAAAAACTTACGTTAGAATTTTCCATTAGTCAAGTTGGATGAAATTAATGGAATGTGTCAAACATAAAATTGAGTCTTAGGCGAGGGCCCGCAAACCCTCGCCGACCGCTTATGAGGGTCACCTTGCCTAGGTCCTTGTTGGTCACGGCGAAGGTGAGGCGAGGCCGATCCTCGACCGATCCGGCAAGGTCGGTCCTTTCTTGTGGTTTTTGAGAGCGGCCTCGCTCGATCCTCTTCAAGCATTGCCAATAGCGGCCATCGCTCCGAAATCGGCCACTGTGAAAAGGAAATAAAAAAATAGAAAAAGGAAACAAGAAAGAAAAAAATCAAAAAGTATAGGATGAAGGCTCATATCCTTTTTTTTTATACTAACATTGCCATTTCATGCCTCTTATTGGAGAAAATGATGGCACTTTAGACCTTTATTTGAAATAATGTTCACTTCATGCCCTTATTTAAGAAAATTAGGGCACTTAGGATTCTTATTTAGAATTTTTTGAAAAAAAATTCAAGTAAATGTGTTACAGATGGACATAGTTTAAAGTTTTTTTTGTCTTTTTATAAAGTAAGGATATGGCCAACATTGAACTTCTAGCAAAATTAAATGCTATACAATATCGATATATAATTCATCAATCGGAAAGCTGATTTAAATAAATTTCAATCAAAGTGGATGCAAAAAATACGACCTTATTATGTTAATCCTACTAAGTTGTATTGAGAGATAATTTGAGGAAAACCTTCCTCACCTTTTTTTCAAAATTTCTTAATTATTATGCGAGAAGTTAGCTTTTTTTTTTTCCTCTCCAATGAAATTATCCGGTGAAAACAAAAAGTAAATGTCACCTTGCTAGAAATAGTTGTTCTGCTCATTTGTGATTGTTGTTCAATTTATACAATATACATTTATATTACTAAAACATTAAAATAAAAATATATAATAAAAAATGAAATAATAATAATAATAATAAGAAAATCGTAATTATACAAAGTCGTAATTAAACCACTCCCAAAATCAATAATCGGATCAAAAATTGAAATTGAGAACCGGATCGAAGCCCTCCGAAACCATCCAAAACCAGCTAGTTCGGTCTTGGTCCGAGCAGTTCCCAATCCGATTGATTCCTTTTGCACCCTCCTAACAAGTAACATTGATCTTTGCCATTTTGTTGAATGAGATGAACGTTGTTGGTGGAAAATGGGCACGAACTTTTTAATCATTTATACTATTTTATCATGTTATAATAGTCAAAAGTCAAAGGAAAGGCTTAAAACAACAAACGAGCCCAAAACCGAAACGTAGTCGCCGTCTTCCTCGTCCTTCAGCTTCAGCTCTAGGGTTTCGCCTCTTCTTCTTCTCCTCCTTCTTCTTCATCTTCCTCTTGTTTCAACGAAAGGGTCGATGGAGAACTTCACATTCGGCTACCCAGGATCGCCAAAATCGCGGCCTAACGAGCGGTTTCGCTAGCCCACCCTTGTTTTGATCTCGCCGTTCTTGCTGTTGGATTGGTGTCGGTCATGGCGGCGAAGAAAGTAATAGCGATATGCCAGTCGGGGGCGAGTTCGTGGCCGATCAGGACGGGACGTTATCCTACAATGGGGGCGAGGCGTATGCGATCGATATCGATCAGCAGACTCAGCTGAATGACTTCCGGGCGGAGGTCGCCGAGATGTTCAATTGCGGCGCCGACGCGATGACGATCAAGTACTTCCTCCCGGGTAACAAGAAGACTTTGATTACGATCTCGAAAGATAAAGACTTGCAACGAATGGTGAGTTTCCTTGGCGATTCGGGCACCGTCGATGTGTTCGTAATGTCGGAGGAAGCTGCGGCTCGAAATCTGTCCAACATGCCTGCTAGTAGGTAGTAATTACTGGGCCCTGCTTATCTGGTCGATATTGTTCAGCTGGGTTGTCAATCTGACTCTCTTTTATTTTCCGATGAGTTGTGGCGATTGAACTGAACATTGTCATGTTTTCCCTTGTGAAGTGAAGCCAACAATGATAATCATTGCTGTAAGTGTTAAAAGCTCTTATGCTGAGATACTTGGGGCACTTGGATATGCAGGTCGAGCAGAACGACGGTGTCGGAACAGGTTGTCCCTCTGGTAGTGCCTGTTGATGCAGCCTACGACAACATGAGCGACCGGCTTGACTTGGATGTGTGCGACGGGCGCCCTTTATGCAGCATTCCCGCGGGTTCCAGTGATGAACAGCATCGTAGAGCTGCATTGCAGTGGGAGAATACCATCACGGGTATAGATCAAAGGTTTAATAGCTTTAGTGAGTTCAGAGAAGCCTTGCATAAATACTCGATTGCGCATGGGTTCGCTTACAGATATAAGAAGAATGACAGTCATCGTGTTAGCGTAAAATGCAAGTCCGACGGTTGTCCGTGGAGGATATATGCGTCTAGGCTAGCAACAACTCAGTTGGTTTGCATCAAGAAAATGAATGCAGAACATACATGTGAAGGAGCCACTGTTAAAGCTGGATATCGGGCAACAAGAGGTTGGGTTGGGAGCATTATAAAGGAAAAGTTGAAAGTTTCTCCAAATTATAGGCCAAAAGACATTGCTGATGATATCCGGAGGGAGTATGGTATTCAATTGAATTATTCTCAAGCATGGCGTGCAAAAGAAATTGCGAGGGAGCAGCTTCAAGGCTCCTATAAAGAGGCTTATAAACTTTTGCCCTTTTTCTGTGATAAGATAAAGGAAACGAATCCAGGCAGCTTCGCTACCTTTACGACCAAGGAGGACTCGAGCTTTCACCGTCTATTTGTTTCATTTCATGCCTCAATATCCGGTTTCCAACAGGGTTGTCGCCCTCTCCTGTTTCTCGATAGCACAGTTCTTAACTCAAAATACCAGGGAATGCTCTTGTCTGCAACGTCTATTGATGGGGATGACGGAATTTTTCCTGTAGCTATTGCCGTAGTAGATGATGAAACTGAGGATAACTGGCATTGGTTTTTGCAAGAGCTGAAATCTGCAATTGCCACCTCTCAGCAGATCACTTTTGTTGCAGATTTTCAGAATGGCTTAAAGAAATCTCTGGCTGAGATATTTGACAACTGTTACCACAGCTACTGCCTGCGCCATCTCGTTGAAAAACTGAACAAGGATTTGAAGGGGCAGTTTTCTCATGAAGCAAGGCGATTCATGATTAATGATTTTTATGCTGCGGCTCATGCGCCAAGGCTCGAGGGTTTTCAGCGTGCAGTTGAGAACATAAGGGGTATATCTCCCGATGCTTACGATTGGGTTGTACAGAGTGAGCCAGAGCATTGGGCGAATGCGTTCTTCGCGGGAGCAAGGTATGACCACATGACATCAAACTTCGGGCAAGAGTTCTATAGTTGGGTATCAGAGGCACACGAACTGCCGATCACACAGATGATTGATACTTTGCGAGGAAGGATGATGGAATCCTTATATACACGCCGAGTTGAATCCAGTCAGTGGGTGTCAAAGTTAACCCCATCTAAGGAGGAGAAGCTCCAAATGGAAGCTTCACTGTCGCATTCACTTCAGGTGTTACTCTCGGAAGGTAGCACCTTTGAAGTTCGTGGAGATACTGTTGATATTGTCGATATCGATCATTGGGACTGCAGCTGTAAGGGATGGCAACTTACAGGTTTGCCCTGTTGCCATGCTATTGCCGTCTTTGAGTGCATTGATAGAAGCATTTATGACTACTGCTCCAGATACTTCGCGGTTGAAACTTACCGCCTTACCTACGCCGAGTCAATAAATCCCGTCCCGAACGTAGATAAGCCAGTTTTGAGTGAATCAGCTGAAGCAGTTGTTACCGTGACTCCACCTCCTACCAAACGGCCACCTGGGCGACCAAAGATGAAGCAGTTTGAATCAGTAGACTTGATTAAACGCCAACTCCAGTGCAGCAAGTGCAAAGGTCTCGGCCACAATAAAAAGACGTGCAGGGCCACTTCCCAGTCCACATTGTAAGATAGAGTAAGAAAATATTTTCCTCTGGAGGGTTACTCTTAAATCTTGTTTCCAAATCCAAGCATCATGTCATCCGCTACGCTGGTGTAAAGATCTTCCTTGTGCTAAATGAGCTTAAATGTGGTTTGGAACAGGATCGGGCTTATCCGCTGAACATGCGGCTGAATGCTGAGGAGACATTAGGAAACACAAGATGGCGATGCTTGGTGGTTAGTAAATTGCATTTCAAGAAAGAAAGATGTAAATGCTGTATCTGAATTTTGCTTTTGATTGCTAGATAGAATTGAACAATTTTCTTAGGAATCTAGTAATTTGTCAGTCAACAGTTTTTGATTCTTGCAGGTAGGCAGAAAAATAGTTATTGTCTTATTGAGTTCGATCCATTTTTCTCCCTGCACTCGGAAATAACTTTGAGTTTGCTCATGCCTGTCTAAGACATGCATTTGCTTGGAGGCCTTTTGCCAAAGGGGGTATACTAAGATTCGTGTTGGAAAGAAGGATCAACTGATCCCAGTCTGTCGTTTGTCTCTTTTTCTTTGCTGCCTTTTCACTGTTTTTAAGGTTGTCGTTTCTTCTCTGGGTTTATAAGTTATGGATCCCTTTTGACTTTGGTCTTCAGCTCAGGCAACAAACTTGTTATTTTTACTGATGAAATCGAACCATACGAATCGGTTCACATTAATAATGTCTGGAGATGGTGTAGGGAGAGAGTTTTTGAGTCCTTGAATCCCCTCTTGATCTTTTGAATCGATGGACCAAGATGAGCATAGATTTCAATCAAGTGAGACTACGATGATCTGAGTCTCTAGATGTCGCGTGATAATCGAATCTGTACGAGTTACAAATTTCCTCGTCGGTAGGGGACTTGATCGGACTTCGCTCGGTGTGCTCTGTTAACACCAGCATATGGCCGTGACGTATAGTGATTCACGTCGCCATCGGGGGTATGAATTGAACGAATTTACGATTACAAGCCTCATTCAATGTGCTGTCGAAAGGGTCCAATGCGATATTCACATGCAATGGATTTCGATTAGCAAGGGTACTAGGAACGTAACCACACAGATTTCAACTTCACTACGTATTACATGGATATATCATATATGTCGTGGAAATACAGTGTATTTTTTATAAATGTTGGAGATCACCGTATAACGATGTGGAAAAAGTGTAATGAAATAAAGGAAATATAAACAAAAATTCTTACTAATAATCTTCTCTTTACACGAAACTTTTAGGTATAGGATTAAGCTCGCTGCGGGGAAGCACTAGAAACTGCCCGCTCTGTGCCTGCTTTAACCAACCGAGACAGCAAACCAGTACATGGAGCCCGACACTTGGAAAGTCCCGACACGTGGCAACCTCACAGCATCCCCGGCATCTCTCACTGCCACGTGGCTAGACACCTGTCGGGTGCCATGTCCCCCTTCCCCACTATCTTTTACCGCCTTTTGTACACGCTTTTAAAAAACCCGTGCGCCCAAGATTTTCTCCCTCTGCGAACGTCTTTCCCGGGACTAGAATATAAACTTCCAAAAAACCTGTGAACTGGGTGGTGGTTTTGTTGCATAACGTCCATGGCTCCAAGAAGACCCTTTTGGCTCTTTGTGATGGCAGCTGCGGTGGCGTTGGCGGTTCTCGCCCCCAGATGCAGCGGCTCCGGGGTCGGGCACATGTCTTCGACCAAGGAAGAAGGCGAGGGCTTCAAGGAATTCAAGGTGAAGACGGACAGAGCAGGCGAGAAGGCCGCAGATGCCGGGAAAGAGGCGAAGGAAGCCTCGGAGTCGTGGACCGAGTGGGCGAAGGAGAAGCTCTCAGACGGTCTAGGGTTCAAGCATGACGAGACCAAAGAGAGCGCCACGAAAAGTGCCTCCGATAAGACTACCGATACCGCTAAGACTGCCAAAGACAAGGTCCAGGACGTGGCCTCTGGTTAGTACGATGATTGTTGTTGCGTTTGTGAACTTCACTTTCCAACTTCATTATGGTATTGATGTTCTTCACTTTGAGACATGTTTCATATGTTATGATGAGTAGGAGCTGGTCAATATGCAGCAGAGAAGGCCAGCACCGTGAAGAACACAGCATCTGAGAAAGCTGAGGAAGCCAAGAGAGCCACGGCCGAGAAGTCGAGTGAGTTGAAGGACGCGACTGCCAAGAAGGCTGAGCAAGTCAAGAATGCGGCCAAGGAAACGGCCGAGCACATGAAGGACACGGCCAGTGCCACAACCCAAGAAGCAAAGGAAAAGGCCGAGGCTGCCACCAAATTGGCGGCAGAGAAGGCAGAAGAGTTGAAGGAGAAGGCGGCAAAGAAGGCGGAAGAGTCGAAGGAGAAGGCGGAAGAGTCGAAGGAGAAGGCAGCAGAGAAGGCAGGAGAGTCGAAGGAGAAGGTGGAAAAGAAGGCCGCGCAGGCCAAGCAGAAGGCAGCCGAGACAACAGAGCAAGCGAAGCAGAAGGCATCCGAAACGGAGGAACAAGCGAGGGAGAAGGCCACAGAGGTGGCAAAGAGGGCCTCGGAGGAGGCGAAGAGGAAGCAAGAGGAGGCTGACGAGCGCTTGAGCTGGGCCAAAGAGAAGGCCAAGGAAGGCTATGAAGCGGCCAAGGCCAAAGCCAGCGAGACCCTCGAAGCCGCGAAGCACAAGTCTCAGGAGATCAAGGACAATTTGGCCGGCAGAGGACACGACGCGGAGGAGCTCTGAGAGAGACAGATTCGGCGGCTTCTACGATGATATTTGGGTTCTCTTTCTTTCAAGATTTTGAGGGCTCTTATGAGTTTTTGGCATGTACATGTACATGTCCTTTACCAAGGACTGTCTTTTGTTTTCCTGTATACTTTCTGATGTTCGAATAATACCAGAACCTGTTCAAGATCCAACGACTTTGGTAACAACAAAATGTCTTTTCCTAAAATGCTTGACCTCTTTGGTTAAGTGCAACTTCTCAAAATGCACAAGTAGCATCTGCATTGTACAAGTACCTATCACTAGTATCTACAAGAGAAAAGGGCGGTTACCGGCTTCGTGCTATTGCCGGGGTTCTACGGCTGTGGCTGGGCTAATCCCGGTGATGTCGTCCAAGTGAAGCTTCTCGTTCAACATCGCCTTGTATTGATCGTCTCTGTATTCTAGACTCTTCATTAGTTCAACCTGCGTACAGAGAATGAGAGAAGCATCAAACCAAGGACCCCTCAATCCGCTATGTTTTCGCAAGTGAAGCCATGGAAAGGGAAAGGAATGTTGGTACCTGGTTTTGGAACACGTCAAACTCGTCGGAGCTCAGGGAACCGTCGCTGTTGGCGTCGAGGAGCTGCATCATCTCTCGTGCGTCGTCACCGGGGCTCCGAGCTCTTCCATCACTTCCATGAGCTCTTCTATGCTGATCCTACCATCTCCGTTCTTGTCGAGAATGTGGAAGACACGATCTCTCCGGTCAGTCTCCATTTCTGTGTTGTGATTCGGCGATGGGAGGTCTTGAAGACGCAGAGCGGCAAGCTCCGCCGCGGCCAACATTATCACCTTCAGCCGTTTTGCCTGAGCAATCAAAAGAAGACGGACTCATTTAAGGTGCCCAGGCACTTCTCATGCCACTGTTTAGCAAGTAGAAATGCACACAAGAGTAGAATACAACCTCCTCAGGATCGGTGAGTCCGCCCTTATACAAAGAGTGAGATGCGGTTCCGCCAGCCGCCAACATATCCATCTCCGTAGTCCGTATCTGTATCTCCATCAATGGTCGGGCTCGGCCATTCTCGCTCACGTCGACAGCCATGTGTAAGCTTCGATAGCCGTTCGCTTTTGGCCTCGAGATGTAGTCTTTCGTTCTGTGAGGCATTTCTCTCCACAAGCTCTGGACTATTTCCCGCGTTCTGTAGCACGCCCTTTCGCCGGTCTCGGTCGTATCCGGTCCCGACTTCGGATTCAGTATAACTCGCAGGGCTAAGATATCATTCACTTCCTCCGGTTTCCTCCCGTCCCGCAGGAGCTTCTTCATAGTGCTGTAGCGGCTCTTATATCGGCCTAGGACCGAAATCTCGTCCGCCATATTGGCTAGGACGGAATCGTCCTGCAAAGATCGAAGCAGCTGCTCTTTGTATACTTCTATCAGGGGCTTGCTTCCGGTCTCATGGCTTCTCAACCATGTGTCGACGTAGAGGTATGAGTACGGGAACAGGTACCGGAACGAGAGATCCTCGAGCTCCAGCGACAAGAATTCAGTCCGCAATGCTTGCGCCAACGGCGCATGCACCTTCATGACCTCAAGAGAGACCATCTGCTGCTGATACCTCGGCAGGTAGCTCAAATGCCGCATCGTGTCGAGCTTCAGGGCCAGGTCGAGGACTACGGCTCTCGTGTCGTAGAACGTGAGGCAGAACTTCCTCAGGGCGGCGGCACTCTCGTCGTCCAGCACGTCAACCTTCGAGGGGAAGTTCTTGACCCGAAAGCTCTCGTGCAGCAGGTGAGCCGTCCCCGTGCCAATCCGGTCTCTCACATCATGGATGGACACCGCTCCGGCCTCAAGGACTTCTCTGAGGATGCCGGCCGATATCACCTCCGCATCCATCTGTGAAAAAGCCATCAGCTGCTTTACAATTTCATCTCAGGAAGAATATGCAGAAGGAAGGTCGAAAGCCAAGTGAAAGATTCTGAGAGCAAGAAGTAAAAAGACGCCAATTTCAATGGATGGTATTCAAATTGGCATTTGATAATCGCAATGCATATGCCAATTACTATGAAGCAATAAGCTAATCACATTTGTACTCATCGGAACACAAACCCAGGAAGAGAAATTGTTCAAGAACCTGAAGATCGGCGAGAATGATGGCGACGCTGAGGGCCCTGGAGAGAGGAGGACGGCCGTCGGGGCCGAGAGGAGAGCTCTGCAGCATGGGGATGGCGAGCTTGAGGGCCTTGAACAGTATGCGGGAGGACCTCGTGGACAGCGACACCCCGCTCCTCATCCTCTCCGTCAGCTTATTGAACGCCCCCACCAGCTCCACCACCATCTTCCCCCCGCGTGCTGCGGCGCCACGGCCGCGCTCTCCGGCGACGAGAGGCGAGCTCCCGCGGCTGAAGCCCGGCCTCGTGAGGAGGGAGAGGAGCGGGCCGTCGGGCCGAGGGGGAAGATGGGTGCCTGGCGGGAGGTCCAAGGAGCAGCGAGCTTGGGGAGTCGGAGCTCGTGAGGGGCGTAGTGGATCTCCATTGAGGAAGAAGACGGAAGGCGAGTGTGTGTGTAAGCTTCTGAGGCTGTGCTTGTTTGTTTTTCAGGTGATTTTTTAATCATGAACGAAACAAAAAACTTGGCCGTCGTTGGTTTCTGTTGTCGCCAAAGGAGTCCAAACAGGCCTCAAGCCCAGCCCAAATGATTCAGACATCTCTCCAACCTAAAACCCTACAGCAAAATCTCCCTCCTCCTCCTCCTTCTTCACCATCTCTCTCTCTCTCTCTCTTCCATGGGGGTACTCGCCACTCACGGTCAGCACCCGTAACTTCTCGGTGCCTTAGCAGTCGATCATTCCCATACCCACCACCTTAAATCCCGTCCTAGGCCATGTCGGCCCTGTCGAGAGGCCTCATTTCCCGCTTCCGAGCTCTGTCCGTCCTTAGCCCGACCTCGCCTTCGGCTGAGCACCTGATCAGGAGATTCAGCGCGGAGGCCCTGCTTACCCCGGACTCGGCTCGCGTGATCGAGGCGGTCTCGGGCGTGATGGGCCCCGCCTCGAAGCGGACGGGGATCATTGCGGTGAAGTGCGGGATGACCGCGCAGTGGGATAAGTGGGGGGTGAGGGTTCCGTTGTCCGTGCTCTGGGTTGATGATAACATCGTGTGCCAGGTGAAGACTGTTGAGAAAGAAGGCATTTTCGCTCTACAGGTGTGAGTTCTCATTAATGCACTGCCCGTATTAGCGGCACGCTGTTTCTTTTTCCTGCAGGATTTGTTTGCTTTTCGTAAAATTTGACGTGATGCTGTGGAGGTGACTGCGTGGTATTAACATGGAAAGCTTAAGAAGAAATGTGGATAGTGGCACGTTCTTGGCACGGTTAGAGCTTTCGGGTCTCTGATTGGTTTGAGTTCTTCATTAAGAATGGTTCGATAGTTGTCTTTATACTTCTGTTAAAAATTTCATGACTTGTTCAGAACAGCTTGCTCATCTTATGATCTTAATGGGGGAGATATTCTTTTTAAGCTTGGACTACGCCGGTAAAGCAATGGAAATTTCATAATGGATACCATGTCCTAGAGTCCTTCCCTCCTTAGTAACAGTATTCTTGTGGATTAGCAATGTCTGAGTCACTTAATGTCTTCATTAAAACTGGTACTGGTGAAAGCCGTAGGTTTTACTGGAGAGTAGAATTGACTGTCTTATTGACAGTTAGAACAATTTTTCAATCTGGGCAAGGAGGAGGATGATTGAGGGAACAACTATTATTGCATTTCCAGCCGTCTTCCCTTTCTTTTAACTTGTTTTGCTAATGGCACTGTGTATATGTTTGCTCTCCTTTGTTTCAGATAGTGATTAGCAGCTAAAAATTGTGGCTGAAGCTGATACTTGCCTGTAGAGCTTTCATGGTATGGTTTCTAATTTTAAGGTGGTGCATTCTTGCTGTGTTAGTCAGATCGGTTGCGGGCAGAAGAAAGAGAAGCATTTGACGAAACCGGAAGTTGGTCATTTTAGATCTCAAGGAGTTCCAATGAAGAGGAAATTGAAAGAGTTTCCTGTGACAGAAGATGCACTCATGCCTGTTGGTACGTCAATCGGTGTTCGCCATTTTGTCCCAGGACAGTATGTGGATATCCAAGGAATTACAATGGGCAAAGGATTTCAGGTTAGGCCTTTAGCTCTCATTTTTCATCTCTTTTGCTCAGATTTTCCTTGATTTCTTGTTACTTTATTAGGCTACCTAGTAAAACTTAGTCATTGGCTTATAGCTCTTTTTCTCCATAGGTATTTGACGTTTAGTTCATTTCGATTTACCAAATGTGATCCATTGATGGATAACCTGAACTAGAGCACATCTAGTTGTTTTTTGATAGCCCAATGATAATGAGCTTTTGATTTTACTTGACTGTCAGAGTTGGTTTAATGTTAGATTTCTGTCGATAGTTGTCAAACCTTTTTATATTTACGGCGTTGTGAGTTAGACTAAAATTGTATAATGGGAGACGTGTATGTTTAGATTGGCTGGAGTTCATATATGAGTTCTAACATTTTAGTCGTCTATGGACATGAGATGGGGACTGTTAAAGTGGAGAATAATTTTCTCTGTGGTACTACAACTCGTGTTTTTCCCTCTACTTGCCATATGTTAACAGAACTGTTTTGAAATTCTTGTGAGTTCCATATAAGGGAATGAGATCCACTGTTATCTCGTCTTATTGTTTCTAATGTTGAATATCCAGGGTGGGATGAAAAGATGGGGATTTAGTGGGATGCCAGCTTCTCATGGTGCATCACTGTCGCATCGAAGTATTGGTTCTACTGGTCAGAGAGATGCTGCTGGGAAGGTATCTCTAGCGATATCTAAAGATTCTATTGTGTTTTTATGCTGGAAGCCTTGTTGCCATTCCTCTTTTACCAGCTAACGTTTTTCCAGGACTGTTCATTTTTTTGCCTATAGCCGGTAACTACGTGCACTATTTTTACGGCAGTGTTCACTTGCTTATTGTTTTGTTGCTGCATTAATATCTGATGGGTTCTAAGATCCACTCATCGGCTATACATCATCAATTGCATAATTATAAGTTCCTGTAGGTGTCTATGGAGGTCCTGTTATAAGTTCCTTAAGGTGGCATTTAGAGAACAGATGCGTGATCCGAAAGCAGTTGTCCTGTGAATGGGAATGGGAAACTAGAAGTTGCATATGAAGACACTTTTACTGTGCAGCTCAGTCTTAAGATCCAGAGAGTCTTGCCTGGACCAAGGTCCTTCATGGCCATTGATCATCTGTGGACCCAAAATGATCACGGTTCATCATGGTCGTTGATCATGTGTGGACCCAAAATGATCACAGCCAATGATCATGTGGGGCTCACATGATCAATGGCCATGATGGACCTTGGTCCAGGCCAGTATTCGCCCCAGATCCATCAGTCAATGAATGATTTGCCAACTAAGCTGAAAGTTTTGCAGATTTGTGGTTTCTAAAACTATGAAATTCCAGTATGCCAACTTTTTCTGTGGGGACAAGAAACTTGAGACTTGAGAGGTGTGCACTGTGTAGCGATAGCCTGTTTAAGAAGATTTCTTTTTTTTTTTTTCCCATCTTCTGATGGAGAGGTTAGAAATAAATAACATGAAAGAATGTCGAAGCTACACTTTCAATGATAATGACTTTAACCAATCACCATCAAATCAGATGGCTGTAGTTGCTTTTCTAGTGCTTAAAAAAGACATGGATTTAATGAAAGGTTGATGTACATTGTGGAATGCAGCAAGTTTTGCGTCTTTACGGCATATGAGGTCTTTGCCGGTGGAATTGTTTCTACATCTTGACTTATTTCTACTTTAGTTCTTTGAAGAATTAAACCAACCAGATCATCCGTCTCGCTTGCCTGTGGGTAATTATCAGGATTTTGTTGTTCCTTTCCACCTGTGGTTTTAGTATATCAATCTCTTTATTTTAAGCATTTGCTAGTCATTTTTGGCTTGGTGTAAAGTTTGTCTGCATCGTAACAGGTTTTCAAAGGCAAGAAAATGGCTGGTCGAATGGGTGGAAAGCGACGAACAGTAAAAAACGTGTTTGTCTACAGAATAGATCCCACAAGGAATTTGATGTGGGTGAGAGGCCAAGTATGTTCCCTTTCACCTCTCTTTCTCAATCTTAGTTCGCTAAAATTATCAGATGGATTTTCCTTTGTAGATTTGTGGCGAATTAGGTTGTCTTGCATTCCTTTAACAGGTCCCAGGTGCAGAGGGAAATTTTGTATTTATAAAGGATGCAGTGTACAAGAAACCAGATGCATCGACCCTTCCTTTCCCAACATATTTTGCGGCAGAGGATGAAGACACGACAAGCTTGGAACCTCTGATGGCCGATCTTGGAGAAATTGATCCATTCATGGTGGCAGATTGATTCAATCGCGGTTTTTATATCCTCTAACGGATGGATCTGCATTTTTGTCAGGATAGAAAACACTTGTACCTGAGCTGTTTAGGTCAGTCACACCAGGCATCATTTTCTGGTAATAGAATCATTCTCGGAATCGATTATAATCTTGTTCATCCCTGGAAGGGCAGCGTCAGATAATGTGAGGTTTTTCTTCTTTGCATTGCTGGGATTGTGGTGTCTATATTTGGCACTTGTCCTCTCACTTCGAAATAAAGGAGTGAAAAAAATGAAAAATCGTGGCTTTCACAGTTGTTGAATTTTTAGCAAAGGGGTGCAAGCGATTCGGCTTGCCGGCTACTTATTGTCAGGTTAGAGAAAGTCGATGTTTCTTCTGAACTCTTGTTGGGAAATCTAAGTTCTGCTTTGTCTGTCTTATTAGTGATTGGTCTCACGCGCCTGTCGGAATCCATCGGCATCTTCTTTCGGTTAGCGTCGAATTGATGATATTTGATTAGATAGAAAACGCGGGGTGGCTTAACTGAGATCGGTAGGGACAGAGGAATGTTTCATCTGTAACTATCAACAAGATCAAAATGAAAAAGACCACAGCAAAACTGTGTTCAGCTCCATCAGTTTGATTTAGTTCTCATAGAGAAAGGGACACAAAACAGAGTGGAACTAGGATTATAACTTGAGAGCTGTACAAACACCGGGCTACAGAGGGGTGGCAATCGAAACCAGCTGCTCGTCCCCACAGGTTTTGTATAGAATCTCGTCTCTTCCAATTACTAACTCTATATCCTTTGCATCTGCTTCTGGTGCATCGCTTGCTGGGGCAAATGCCCTTCATTTTCCGTTGAATCCGAGCACGTAAGGCATGCCGGTGGGCTTCAGCCACTGGTTCCCTTGCACGAATGGTCCAGTCGTGAACTGCAAAGCTTCGTTCCGGTTCGTTATCATGTGGAAGCCCTTCCATTTCACTCTCTTGTCAGTCGCTGCGCCGGGGCCCCGGTTTGCGTACTCGGCGTAGTACAGAGTGTCGAGCGCAAAGTTCCCGTCCCAGGGCATGTACCCCTCCGGTTGGATCAGGTCCCCTATGGTCGACTCCATGATGACTGTCCGCGAGTACTGCTTCCAAGGCCTACCCAAGTAGGACCGAATCTGTAGCCTCACTGGGTAGAGCTTCTGCTCGGGCACAATGCGGCAGTTCTGGATGACGAGGCCTGTGGTCTCGTGCTTGTCCGTCCTTCCCTGGGCCGTCACCGTGTTCTGTTGGTTGTCCATGGGCTTCCTCACGATGATCAGGCTGTTTTGGATCACCGCTGCTGCGTCACCAAATATGAAGTCCACGGTGCCGGATATGACACAGTTGCGGTAAAACTGGCGGTGTGCCTGCACGTATAAGGTATCTTGGTACCCGTCCATTCTGCAGTTGAAGAAGGCCGCCATGTCGGATTGGACTCGGAGCGCCACAGCTTGGTGGCCCTCGGGGCCAGCTGTGTTCTGGAACCCCATCGACTTACCGATGAATCCGTTTCCGATCACCGCTGCAAGATTGAAGTCCTCATCAATACACATCGTCACCATCGTATATTTTTCTACCAAGTACCGTTCGATATTGAGTTTGTGAACTTACAGAAAGAAGCACTTCTGAAGGTGGATACGCCGTCTCGATTGCATTTCTTTCCCGTGATCATCGTCTTTCTCGGACCGTCTCCATACATGAAGATGTTGACCTGATCCTTAGTAACCGTGATATACTCGTTGTATATCCCGGCCTTCACATATATGACATATCTGCCTTTGTTGTTCTTGGGATATGCAGCGAGCGCAGCAGCGATAGTACTGTATTGTCCGCTCCCATCCTTCGCCACCACCGCGTTGGGTCTCACTTGGCCCTTTGCTTGGCTCGCCATTAGCTTCCGGTCTTCACGGGACCACCAGGAAGGGTGTCCGTCAGCGTCCTCGGCATCGGGCCCCTCGAGAAGTCGGCGTGAGGTTGCACTGTTGTTCAAAGGAATGTTGAAGGTGGTCAAGATGCCGGAAATCGCCGAAACAATTGCCAAGGCATTGCTCGTTAGCTCTGTGGCATTCAGCATCCCGTTCGACATCTGCTTCTGCAAATCCGGCTCCGTGACGCCGTCCAGACACGTCTGCTGATATGAAATCACGGCGCTCAGCCAGTTCTGAAGCTCCGCGACCCGATCATTCACGGTGTGCAAGTCGCTGTCTCCCACCATGGAGAACGAGGACTGGAGCTCGTCGACGGCGAACTGCAGCAAGTCCTGGCAATCCTCAAAAGCCATCTTCTGGGAGGAGCCCGTTGCCGAGCTCCCGATCGATCCCGACTTGTTAAGCGCCACTTTAACCTCCTCAAGAGTGGACGCGATGGCAGCCTGAATCAGGTCCTTGGGCGAGGCGCTCTCGTTCTTCCCCACCCCGCTGAGGCTATTGACGCAGGCTTCCTTGTAATCCGTCGGCGCGCAAATGGCGGCCACGGACTTGGAACTGGACGACATCTGGCCATCCCCATTTCCCGACCCTCCTTTACCTTTCACGCTGACCAGCACGCCGATGCATACGCCCGCGACGAGCAGGACCGAGACTGTTGCCGCAACTATCTTGGATGCTTTCATTTTGCCTTTCCCTCCATCTGCTTCTTTTATTGATGATGTTTTTATAGGTGGTGTCATCTAGGAAAAATCAGAGGTTTGAGAGTGGCTGCTGGTTTCGAATGGATGACATTGCAATGTTTAAGTTTAGACGCTGTTTCTTGCGGTTTGGGAAAAGATGTCCAAACAATGGAAGGAGGAGGGAATTCCTCGTCATTTTCTCTCCTTCCAATTATAGAACTCAGGAGAAATCAACAGTCGTGAGTCAAACATGCACCATTGCTCTATCAAGCTTTCTTACAGAATTCTTTCGGACGTGCTTCCAAGGCCCGCATGTGAAATCCATGCACTCCCCCATCAAGTCACCAGCAAATTACGTGATTTGGAAGAACGCGACGACGATCTTAATTCGCACCTTTAACAAACGAGAGAGATCAGCTTGCGAAAGATTGGTCTTTGCTTATCGCGTCGTCGCGTCACTCGAACTCTGTTAAGGAAACAAAAACAAATACGGGGCAAAAAGGGAGACATCAAAGTCCTAACACTTCTCATGAAGTGTACAGCACGATGTACATATGACATTCGGCCACTCATCGACGGTTCTCGTGAACATGGTCGATCTGCTTGCCCGCTAGACAAGGAGTCTGAAAGTAAGCATGGAAGATTCGAATGAGATGCGCGTCAGTCCAGATGTTAATGAGCTTATGTTTGGTGGGCTGGAAAAAATTCCGGATAGGATAAAAATTATCCTTTTCGAGATTTGGAGTGACGCGAAACCGGAATATGACGCAGATATAGCCCGGATATAGTCCCAATAAAAAAAAATTTCAACTTCAAGAATGGTATAGACTCCCATGTGAAATATGGAAAACTAAAAAAAAATCACGTGTTCTTTCCTATTTCTGCCCTCGCCACTTTTCCTCTCTTTTGCCCAGCACCACCAGCATCATACTAATGGCCACCGTTCGTCCCACCGGCGATGACATGCTTTCCCCACCTTCGGCAGCCGGGAAAAGTGAAACCTGAGCTCACCGGCCCTGCCTCTTCCTTATATTGCTCAACTCCATCCTCGCGGGGAACTTCGTGATCCCAATCAAAGCTCAATGCCGCCTCTGCGAAGATGATGATTTGATGGACAAGGTAGCCGGGGTGACAGAGCTCCTCAACCACGTCATCGTAGAGAGTTGGACCATGGTACCAAATTTGCCCGGCAGCTACCCAGGACACCTTGACAAACTTTGCATGTTGGTCTCTAATCCACGACTCCACTCTCGTCTATATTGCCTCCATTGTCGGATGCTATAATAGAGATTCGGCGCGATCCTTGTATCAATTCTTTTGGATTTGATGAGAGAAGTAGGTATTGAAGGTGAACGGCGTGTGTAGGGGAGCGAAGAGGGAGAGACCATATTTGATTGAAGAAGGGAGGAAGGATTCGTAGCAGAATAGGTAGGCGTCGACAGCAGCAGACAGTGGGACTGGTGAAGAATTTAAATTCTGAGAGCATCTCGAAACAGCGAAGCAAGATGTGGAACGGAGCAAAATGGGTCGATCGAGGGCAGCAAAAGGGATCTCGCAAAAGGAGAGGGCATCCTTTAAGTCACAGGAAAGAGGGTTGCCGACCCAGATGGCGGATGATGGAAGAATGAGTAGTTTGCGACTTTCATGGTTTAGTTTTAGTTTTAATACTGCAAATCAAACATTAATTTGGATGACATTTATTTGAAATTACATTCATTTGACTTTATGCTATATCTAGGTGTCATGGAATGTCTAAGATCATATGTTATCATTATCCTATCCAAGATTATCATATCCAGCAATGTCCACACAACCTAACCCATGGTGCATTTATTGAGGCTTGCCGAATCCACAACATCATCTCATTAGGTTAAGATCAAACCATCTCATTAAATTAAGATCAAACCGAGGATAGACATCCACATCTCTGAGTATTCCCAAATACATAGAAGACTGTCCAATGTGCAACTAAGCTCGACTCGAAGGTTTACAACCATGTAATCATCGTGATAAATGAAAATCGAGTCCAACCACTTTTTGCTCCGGCATGTAGTGATAAGCATGATTTCAAAGTAGAACATGAAGAACTAGACCAATGAGAATCGATCTATTCTAAGGTATAGACGTTAAATTTCAAATTTCAAAAATTAGAAAACTTGTTCCGATAAATAAGTTTCTAGTTCCAAAAACCTCGAGCAAGTTTTATATTTTTCCTTGCTATATGTTTTCGTGTCATCCTGCGATATTTCATAGTATTCGATGATGAGTATGTAATCCGGAACCACGCTATCATTAAGACTTCTACTTTATTAAGTTTCATATTTTTGTATATCTAAATAGAATTGTGATCGATTTTAATAAAGATGGTATTAAATTATTATTCATGCAATCATTCAACAAAATATGAAAGGGAATCTAAAACCGACCCGTAACCCATACAAGGTAAGTTCTAGGTTACAAAATATGCATGGTAGGTTTCAGGTTCTAGGTGAAACGTGTACGTAACAAGGAACCTTTCAACCCTACCAGCAAGCACTCTCGTGAAGATTGCACACAGTCATGGACAAAAACTCGAAAAGAAACAAAGGCACGCTTGAAGATATATAAATCAATCCAAACTGAGTGATTTTTCAGTCCTTACCCAAGACACAGTGCAACATAATTGACTTCTCTTGAGAGATATGAGTCAATACCGTGAGTGAGATGCCTTCAGTAATGGAACCTGCAGGTTAGAGCTACAAGATCGACTACTAATTTCCAC